>JAKOGI010000480.1:105000-390000 GCA_029747015.1 Carnegiea gigantea | reverse complement strand
ATTTTCCATAAAATTAGCTTGAGTCAAAATGTGTATATTAGGATAACCAAGCTAGAACCTATAAATGCAAAAAGAAAACAAACCATCAACAGGCACTTAAAATTTAAAATTAAACCCAAATTAACAAAATTGACCAACAAATAGTTATTAACTTTGATGTGTTAGAGCCTACATGGCCATGGATAGAAAAGAAAAACTCAAATCGTCATTATGATTCCTATTCTTCATTTTCATCTATCTATTTTTAACGTGAAACTTTCTTAATAAATGAAGCATAATATCCACAACCATAAGACCTTATCATGATTCGTGCTTCACCCACGCCACATTTCATATTCCCTTTCCTCCATCTATTGCAATACAATTGTCCATAGTAACGGTAGAGAATCATGATAAAAAAAGGAAATAGAACCAACTAATTAACCAATCAGCGATTCTTTGTTATTGTAAAACTACTCAAATTACTTTCTCCAACACCAAAAAGCCCTACCATGGGAGATGTCAAGTTAGAAGGTCGATTCACCTTGTGTTCCTGAACCTTGGACTTGATATTTGCTTTTAAAGGTCATGGATCCCTATGGACACGTGCATTGCGTGGTGCTGGAGAAATTAGACATTCAATAGACATCATTTGGGGGTAGAGGGAACTAATAACAACCTCATACATAATTCAGATTAATAATTCAGAAAACCTACAATGGTTAAAGATTTGATCTATATGTTTCACCATAACAAGTAATGATGGGGAAAGACAATTGTATTATGATTATATAAAATGACATGATAAGTTACCTAATGGGTAGAACAATGACAGTTTATCTTTTTGTACATCTAAAAGAAGAGGTGAGGGGGAATTAATAAAAAACAAAAATTCTAACAATATTGAACACAAACATCAAAAATTTTACTTCAACTCTAAAAAGAGTGCTCAGGACATGTCATCGAGCTAGGCCGTCATTTCGAACTTTAGGAGCCAATCTCTTGCAAGTACTCAAACAAATAAAATAAATCTCACTCACATAGAAAGGAAAGCAAATATTTGACGTGAAAAGAAAAAGAGAATTGATTATGATAATAGTTAGAAATTGAAATAGACTTGCAGATAATGAATAAACATAATCATATCACAAATTAATAACTATAATACAGTTCTAGTCAAAACGAGCGATTATAGTACAATTCAGATGTATGCAAAAGAGGATTAGCAGTTCAAACTTTCCAAGCATAATTCTCTACATAACAAACAATTATCTAACTTCATTTATATCTAGATGAAGTAATTGACATGCATGCCATTAAAACGTCATAGACTCAATTACTCAAATATTACACCAATCCTTAAATGGTGCAGCATAATCCTAGAATTGGATGTCAAGTTTAAAGTTCCTGTGACAAACACCAGCATTTATTCATGCCTTCCAACTATAAGAATTGAGTTAATGCATAGTTGCCTACCTTGTTGTGCTTCTTAGGGATGACCTGAAAACTATGCAAAATAGTTATTAATAAAACAAATCAGAAATAGCTCCAGTTTCATTCATAATAACCGATATCAAAGGAAATTAATTATTAAACTCAATAAATTATACCATTTCAGACAGTTCGAAGATATATGTTCTCTCCTATTACCCTTGCCCAAGGGGTCCACTTAATGATGACTTATTCAATAGAAACTAAGGATCTACACAAAAATATATCCCAATGAAGTTCGATAACCAAGTGGGCAGGGTACATAAGAGTAATCAGTCCATCGTAAAAGCCAAACTTCCTAAAATTTTCAGTTCTGCACACGGTGTTTAGCAGCTAAATAGTCAGAGGGGAGAAGGTGTTTAGTTTATTTTTTTTCATCTAACCAATAAGAGAACATAAAGTATAATTCAAACCAGGAAAATTAAAAAGTGGGGGCCAGGGGGCCATTCCCACCCCTGTACCATAACAACCACAGTGCAGAATAAAGGAAGCCAGAAGTCTAATTATGTAAAAATCAACATTTTTATTAAAATTCACATGATTGAAAAGAAGAAAAGCATACTTGAAAGGGGCCTTACATTAGCAAGAGACTCCAAGGAGTGAACATAGTCGTTGTTTTGCCGAATCCACTTCTTGTAAGCCTCCACATACTCCATATTTCACAATTCAGGGACCCAAAAAGCGGGACAAGTTGGGTGTTAGGGGCTGAATTCAAAGATAAAACTCTTAACTCTCTAAGCCACCATACCCACCTTTACTCATACTTGGGCATCATTTGTTTTCTTTTTTTCCCACACAATTTTCGTTCATAGATCAATCGAAAGGCAATTTTCTCTCATACCCAGAAATCTAAACCTAAATTTTTTTAAAAATTAAAAAAATTTAAATTCACAAAAAATAGACCAGAAAAACCCAAAAATCCATGTATGTTAGCAAAAGCATAAAAGACTTAATTTCAGATGTAGAAGCATGAAATCGCAGTTAGAAAAGAACAACAAAATTGAGAATCAAAGAGGGAAGATAACTGATGAAGCAAAACTAGCATTCTAGGAGAATTGAAGAAGAGTAGCTTGAATTCCGAGAGAATCGAAGAAGAAACCTGTCAATACAACACGAAAATTAGTTAACAAAATTTAGAATGAAGCACAAAATTGAAGAACAATAAAATTGAGAATCGAAAAGGAAAGAGAACAAAATAATAGTACCTAGAATTTTAGAAGAAAGACATGAAACACCTACAAATATGGATAGAAAGGGTGGTGAGTCGTGGAGAAGCAAAAATGACAGTTTTTGAGGGAGAGTGAATAAACTGGGAAGAGAGAGAAAGAGAGTAGCGTGAAGAGAGAGTGTAAGTGAGGTGGATGATGAGAGAGAGGGAGTCGGCCACGTGAAGAAAGAGGGTGGTTAAAAATAATAAAAGTTAGTGGGTGTTTGATGGGGAGTGGAGGATGGGGGTAGTTATCTTAAGCATTAATTATGGATAGTTTTTATCTAAAATTAAGGATGGATTGTTACATACTATAAAATAATTTAAATTTTAAATTACTTAAATAGGTAGTTATTAGGCGGGATTGCACCACAATTCAGAATTGCTTATTTTCTGAATTGTGAGCACTAAATGTAAAGATGTATAAGAGATTGAGAAAGCTTCCTCCCTCAAATTCTAAAATCTCAAGCAATAGTGCTTATAAACCATTGATTATTCTGCAACTTAAATCTTAACTATTGAGGTCTTGAGTACATTATGTCTCAAGTTCGATTCTCCATCTCCTTATTGTATTGTACTGTCTTCATGGCTCATTTGAAACCACCAAAAAAAAAAAATCTTACCTTTTAGATTATTTTTAGTTTTTTTTAGGGGAAAAAAATCCAATTCTATACTTGCCTCAATATCACAACTCCCATAACCCTTTTCTTCAGTTTAACTATTGTTGCACCACCCATGACTATTTTTTATCTCATCAATTTCCATAGGCCAATAGGTCATATAGTTAAATTTTTTTTTTAAAAAAAGATCACCCAATAAATTACATATAAAATTAAAAATGTTAACATTTTTAGAAATAAATATTGTTTCCAGATAAAATTATAAAAACAAGCTATATTCAACATTGAAAACATCAACATCAATTTTTATGCATATATTAGAAAGATAATAATGAAGTTCATCCCTAAAAAGAATAAGTAACTATGTTTAAATTATTTTGTGGATGATGAAAAACTTTAGATACATTTATAAGTTATATCTATGAATCCTAAGAATAAAAAGTAAAATAATTTATAAGTAGTATATATAGTAAAAATTAGAAGATATGTTTTATTTGTTTGGAATTCACTGCTATATTTTAAATGATGATTTTAATTAGTTTTAATATTTAAATATTAAGATTAATTATTTGTAAGACAAGATGTGACTTACTTTTATTATTCAACTCATAATTCCTTTTTTTTGACAATAACGTAGGATTGTTTCCCATTAAAAAAAGAAGAAAAGGAGATAGTTAATTTTAAATATTTTATTTTTAGAGAAGGGAAAATAATAGCTATCTATAGTACTTATTCTGTGAATTTTTATAATATATATATATATATATATATATATATATATATATATATATATAGTATATATATATATATATATATACATAGATATATATATATGTACATATATATATATATGATATATATATATGTACATATATAATATATATACATATATATGTATATACTATATATATATATATATATATATATATATATGATATATATATATATATATATATATATATATATATATATATAATATATATATATACTATATATATATATATATATATATATATATATATATATATATATATATATATATATATATATATATATATATATATATATATATATATATATATATATATATATATATATATATATATATATATTATATATATATATATATACACTCGTTTAACTGTGGAGTCAAGAATAGGTTCCCTAAGAAAAAGATAAAGTTTTGATTGATCATCAAATCTGTAGTCCCTACTCTTTTTTTTAATCATTAATTGGTTTTAGAAGAAACTAGTAAGTAGAAGTAGTAATATAATATATTTTTTTGATCAAAAGTAATATAATGTAATATTTTACCATTATTGCGCATTGTTTTTTTATTTAGAAAGAAAATCTTTGAAAATTGTAATTGATTTTATAAAAGTTTTTTAGAAATAAAATTTCTCATGTATAATTGACTAACTCCAGGCAATTATCGCTTATTTGATTTCTCTCTAACCCTAGGGCGGCCCCAATCCTTGTAGGGTTGTGATGGTTGGATTTAGCCCTAGTGTGGGTCTAGGATTAGCAACCAGTGTGTTGATTCTGTTATTGGTGCGCTCTCGGTGGTTCCTCCTCTGTACTCTTGCAGAGGAATTTTAGGGTTTCTCCATAAACCCTAGATTGCTTTCTTGAGACTCAAGTAACAAGCGGTATCTAATGGAATTGGAATTGGAGGTGGTGTGGCACCAGCTGAAGTTAACGGAAGAGGAGGAAGAGATTCTTATTAGCGTGGATGAAGTGCCGAGCGAAAAGGCTGAACAGGTCGCTTTATGTTTATTGGGTAGATTGCATACCTCAAACTATTTTAATCTTGGAGCATTAAAGACAGTGCTTAAGGACATCTGGAAACCGACTAATTGGGCGGTAATAAAGGAAGTGGAGAAAAACCTCTTTGCCTTCCAGTTTTTCTCGCGAGCGGTAAAGGACTTTGTGCTGGAAGAAGGTCCACGGTCATTTGATGGGAGTTTGTTGCTGCTGAAAGAAATGTATGGGTTGGAGCAGCCGTCTGAGATTGATTTCTCAACAGCCCATTCATGGATCAAAGCTTATGATGTACCAGGTCTCAAACAAACTCCCACTTTTGCTAAACTGTTGGGAGACAAAGTGGGCTCTTTTGCAGGGTGTAAGGAGACCACATTGTGTGGGGTGGACAAATCCCTTAATTTTAAGGCTGACATTGATTTCATAAAACCCTTGAAGCGAGGCATCTAGACTCTAGTGGGGGGAAATCCTATATGGATTTGTTTCAAATAAGTTAAGCTACCCGACTTCTGCTGTGCATGTGGAAAGCTCGGACATGTTTACAAGGGGTGTGTGTTGTTTGATCCGATAGTGCCGGAGAATGACCTCCAATATGGAAGTTGGTTGAGGGCCTCACCCCTTAAACCAAGAGGTAAGACTGCGGAGGCGGATAGGTTGGAGGAATGACGGCTGGTTCGGGCCTGTCGTAATAAGACAGTGGCGGGCAATATTAAGAAAAAGCTGACCTTTGGTGATGGGACCCGACTGGGGCTGATACGGCTGAGGGGAGCAAGACGGTAGCTACGGTACAACCTACCAGAAGCCATGAGTTTAAATGTAAGCATGATGGGAAGATCGAGAATAGGGAGGTAGAAAAGGTTAGGGTGGTGCAGAATACTTCCGGGAAAGATTCATCAACTGATGCAGAGGCGGTGGCTGTGGTACAGCCCGCCAGAAGCTATGAGTTTACTATACTTCAACTGCCATGGTTCGGGGGAGACTTCGGCAGTTAATAACCTCCGTGGACTGTTGCGGAGGCTTTTCCGTAGGGTGGTCTTCCTGTCGGAGACCAAGAAGAGTAAGGTCAATATGGAGCTTATACTGAATCGGTTAGGTGATTTTTTTGGGATTTTTGTTGACAGTAGGGGAGGTCAGACGGCTTAGCATTATTATGGGACATAAATTAGATTACATATCGATCTATCTTAAGTTGTTATATAATTAGGTCAGAGTCTCAAGTTTCTCAGTACCTATGTATGGGCATTGTCGTGAAAATAAGGCAAAACTTGAAGTGAGTGATCAAAATAAAAATGAAAATAAGAGGATTCTTAATAAGTACTCCCTCTTTTGCCTTGTTTTTTAATTTTAAAAAAAGGAACTGTTACCAATTGAGAAGATCTTATATTCCATCTAGAAATCTTTTGCATTCCACTAACTATGTGGACATAGAATCTCAAACATTGATCAATAAATAGATGTTCAACATTTTTTTGAAAAACAGGGATGAGTTTTTGGAACAATTATATTGACCTTCAACCTCATATATAAAACCAACTAAAATTAAAGAAAATATGGAGCAGTTTTAATTTTTTTACATTTAAAAAATGGTGAGTTCTAAAGATGGAGCTTTTCAAGGGCCACAGCCCACAGAGCCCAAATGAAGAAAATCAATAGCACCTAATGTACTGTATACATCCGTAGGACTCCGTCTGGCACTCAGGCAATTAAAAAAGAAAAAAGATCAACTGTGCACTTTCTCACACACTATGCTCTGGTGTATATTCATGGATATGATTAGGGTTGAGCTATTTCGGTACCCACTTGTAAAATTGGAAATTGGTTAAATATTTTTTCTCACTTTTCAGAGTCAAAATTGAAACCGCCGCTTCCATAATTTTGAGAATTGGAATTGTAAACACTGGTTTGAGATACCTCCCAAGCTATATACTTTTTAAATTGTTCTTATTTGGCATTTATCTACTGTAAAGAAAAATCAATCACATGAAAACATGATTCATTTTAAGGCTTATATGCTATAAACCCTTGCTTTATAGCTAATAGCTACTAATTTAAGGTTGCAAATCACATTCACTGAATTAATATGATGCAGAGCAAGCTACATTTACTGGACAAAAGCAAAAATAATAAATCAAGGTAGGAAATTATGAATCTTGACATGAAAAAAAAGCATAACAAACATAAAATTCACTGGGTAGGAAAATGCTTTTTAAGCTTTCTTTTTTTTTTTTTTTTGGGTTTGGGTCTAATGGAATATTGGATAGGGACATTGTACTACATAAAAAAATTAATTAAAAAATTGGGTCCACAAATAAGGATATGACATTTTTCTCATCATTATAAATTTCCGATTCCAGATTTCACTTTAGGAATCGGAACCATAACCGATTGGATCGATTCCTTCATATTAGGGTCTGGAACTGGAACTACTTGACCTGTCACAATTCTGGAACTAGACCTGTTTGTCTAGTTCCGGTTCGATTGTAAGGTACTCGTCCAACATGCCCACCTCTAGATAGGGTTACATGTTCAACCCATGTTATCCTTATTTGGCTTCTTCATTTCCTTTTCTTTACATTTTGAGATTTGTGTTGTATTCTTTATGGTGCTCATAAGATAAATAAGAGTGTCAACAAGTATTATTGTAAATGTTATGGATAATATGAGTGGCTAACTCAGGAAATTTTTTGGTGTTACATGCAGCTTTGTTTAATTTATAGCATCAAATTTTTGATTGCCATCTTTTGGGGGGGGGGGGCTCATCTCATGATATTTTCATCAAAAGAGTATTAGGCAACATTTTATTATCTATCTCTTCAAAGGAACAATGCAGGATTAATTATGAACTCAATCTTATGAAGCAAAATTAACGAATAAATTCAACTAATAATTTTACTTAAATAAATAAATTTTTGCTTAAATAAATAAAGTTTTGCATGAGGTGACGAGAAAATTATTTTGTTTTCACCCACGTTTGGAAACTGGGCTAGGAGGTACAAAAGGAGGGAGAATTGGTACGCAACAACATTGTGCGGGTGTCATGCGCTTAGGATTGACGTCGGGTTCACTGGCGCAGTATTTATGGCATTCTTCATTAGTGCATGGCTTTATGTACCCACATTTGATCAAAGGTACATCGATACATGTTCCTACACCACCAACAAAAAGGCTCATCAACTTATAATATGTCCATGTAAAAGACAGAAATATATATTGCATTTTTCATTTTAAAAAGTTAAGATTGTAATGTATGGCTTGAATGAAATTTTAACTTTTAAGAAAGTTTACATTTTGCATATAGTTGAGAAAATAGATTTTTTGAATCAAATTAAATACTTCTATAATTCTTATTCACTCTAGTCAAATGGAAAAGTTGATAAGATTATAGTTATTCACAAAATGAAGGCATACTTTATTTAAAATTTGAATACTTGGAAATTCTTATTAACTATAGTCAAGTGTAAAAAATTGATTGGATTATAACTATTCAACAAAATAAAGACATATTTTGTTTACAACTGAACAAGATCATATTCAATTCAAATCTTTAAAAAAATAAATAAAAGGACTCGCCGATAAATTAATCTAAATTGAATAATACTCATATCCAAAATAATGTGTTGAAGTTAGACATGAACAATCATAAACTTATCATTTAATAGTTACCCAAAAAAAAATCAATGATTTGATAAACATAGGTTTTAACCTAATTACTACGTACTACTAGGTCATATTTAGTGGTTAATGTTCTCAAAGCTACAAATTTTGAAACAATCTAACTAAAATTAACTTGACTTGTGCAAGGTACAAATATGCTTGGGATAATAATCCAATTAACCCTTGCCTTACCAATCCACTTATTTGACCACGTCTTGCTCTAACTAGTTGAATAGATTCCATGTTATAGCTTGGAGACTACAGTCCTATCCAACAAGAAAACAAAATTTTCGTCTACAAGGCAACATACCACTTGAGACAAGAAGAAACAAGGCCAAGATAAGAGCCAAGAAATGGGAAGCCCTCATGTTGGTTAACTGGTTGGTAGGCCTCAAAATGAGATGTGAAACCTCAGAAGATTAGAAGTTCTCCAGCCTAATTTGTGATGATCTAATCTAAACATGCACTGATGAGCCTTGGAAACTTTATCTTAGCGTATATATATAGAATGAAGAAAGGATACATATATCACAAATGTACTTGGTTTTCTTTTTCCCCCTTATGGGATGGAATATATATTGATTTATTGTTCATTATTTGATGAACCAAACATTATTGAATCTATAATAAAGGAAGCATATATCACAAATCTATTTTCCATTTTCTTATGGGATGACATCTCAATTGATTTATTGTTCATTATTTGATAAAAAGCACATTTACATTACGTTCTTGATCATTAAATAAAAGATGATCAAATAAATCAGTTATGATTTGATATTAACTTTTAAAGGTATATATTTTTTTCTTCTGATGTGCAATAAACATTATTTACTAACTAATATGAAAAGATTACATTCAGAATAAGCAGGCAAAGGTGCTCGTAGAGTCTCTGTATTTACAGTAGTAGACGAATTGCAAAAATATAATGTTATATTAGAATGTAACGTGATTATGAGATGAATCTATAGCAAGACAATTCAAGTTTATATTAGTTTTGATAGAAACCCATATAACTCGAGTTTTCTTACTAGTATTGATATTCATACATACAATGCAGGATTTCATTTATACCTTTAGGTAGTATTTGGTTGGGGGGAAAATGATTTTCCCAGAAAATAATTTTTTAATTTTCCGTTGTTTGGCACAATAAAGAATGAAAAACTATTTTTCAAGAAAAATGATTTTTCCCCCAATGGAGGAAAATGATTTCCTTTTTGAGGGGACGGGAAGTTAATTTTTTTTTTTCAATTCTTTTATGATATAGCCAGCTAAAATTTAGGTGTAAAATTCAATTTCAATAGTTTGAATTGAAACTTGATCATTCGATGAGAAATATTAAGGGTGTGTTTGGTAGAGGGGTAAAATCATTTTTCATGAAAAATATAATCCTAAGGAAAATGATTTTCCACTTATATTTTTAGTTGTTTGGTTGAATGAAAAACCGTTTTCTGTCTACTTCATTTTTGGTATTTGATAGAATGAACCTCCCGCCCTTACTTCATTTCTTTTTACCATCAACCCCCTCCCCTACTCACTGCTCTGAACCAATCCAACCAACGAATTCTGTTTCTCTCTCCTCTTCAAAATCAAACCCAAGACATATGTAAGAAATATACCCAATAATAAATCCAGAAAAAGAAAGGGTCAACATTGATGAATTTTTTCACCATCCCCAAGGATTATCTGGTTGACTTTGAGTGATATTAAACCTAGATTTTAGAAAATGGCGAACGGGGAGAGGATGAGTGCCTCAGATTACGAAGTTCTTCAAAAGAGCAACAGTAACAAGGTCAAAGAACCCAAGAAATAATTGCAGAGATTGACGATGGAATCATCAATGAAGATGATGAACATGAAGAAGAGGGGAAGAGTGAGAGACAAAATAAGAGTGAAAATAGAGTAATTTCGGGAACAATTAAAAGAAAATAGAACGAGAGACAAAATGGGGCAACGAGAATCGGGCCTGGAAAATTATTTTTCCTACTTTTTCAAGGGAAAACAATTTCCTTCGAATGGGGTAAAATGATTTTCCCCTCCTTGTTTTACCAAACGTGTAAAATGCAAAAATCATTTTCTGGGAAAATAATTTTTGCCCCTACCAAGTACACCCTAAAATAAACTCAAATATAAATTTTTAGCTCAAATTTCTTTCATTTCATTGACATTTGTCTCCACTACGATAATTTAATCGACTTTTTTTTGCAACTACAATAATTTAGTCGAGTCGCCACTAAAACAATCTCAACGATTTGGATCCAAATTTAATCATCAGATAGAAAATATTAAAATTGGCTCAAATACAAATTTTAAGTTTGATATTCTTTCATTTGGTCACCACTTTTTTCCACAACAACAATTCAAGTGATATTTTTCACCCTTAAGCAGTGCAGTTAATATTTTTTTATCACTAGAATAATTTCAATAGTTTGGATCAAAACTTGATCATCAAATATGAAAAATTAAGACAGGCTCAAATCTAGATTTTGATCACGACATTCCTTTATTTGGTCAACATTTTTCTCCACCACGATAATTCAATCGATATTTTTCACCACTTAAACAATTCAGTTGATGTTTTTCGTCACTAAAATAATTTCAACGGTTTAGAGCGAAACTTGATTATTGAAGAGGAAGTATTGAAAAAACTCAAATATGAATTTTAAGCTCAAAACTATGACCATTTAGTCAATAGTTTTCGTCATTTAAATAATTCAGTCGACATTTTCCTCTTTTTCATGAAAAATTATTTATATTGTACCAAACAACGAAAAATATGACATGAAAATCAATTTTTCTTGGAAAAACATTTTCCACAGAAAATTATTTTTCGGGAAAACCATTTTTCTTCTAACCAAACACTACCCAAAAAAAAATTCATTCTTCATGTGTCTATTATATTTACCATTTCCATAGTTACTCTCTCTTCTACCGTATATTATTTGTTGAAACTTTTTTTCTGTAAAAAATGCTTCAAATACGAAATGAAATATGCTACTTAAACATATTAAATTTGCATAATACAACAATGCAAACTAAACACGAAAAAAATAAGACACCAATATATGCAATTGATTGATGCAACTACGTATAAAAGGAAAAGAAGATGAGATTCTGTTAAGTTGAAATGAGTATTCTGTTATGCCAAATATGCAAATTACGTTTTTGATTGAAAACAGAAGCTACAACGTTTTTATTACAACCTTGAGCAGATTTCAAAAGCTCAAAAAGAGTTATACTAATATACTTATTAATTAGCGTACCAACAAGTAAATGCAGCAAATGATAGAGACGACCTTTTTGCTTACCAATCCCCTTATCCTATTTATGGCATACAGAGTCCCAAATCAAACAATTCAGAATGAAACAACACTACATAGTTGTTGTCTTTGGACAATTGTGCCACTGATAGAATGTGAAATTAGAAATTAGGCACAACAAGTGCACATAATACAAAAATCCATTTGTTAACTTCATATCACCAATCATTTCAATAGAAGCAATACTTCCTTTAAGCAACTTGATATGAGACTTCACCACTTGATATTTTAGATTTGGGAGACTATGAGCTACTGGAGTTATGTGATCAATGGTTCAGTATGAAGAATCCAAGTAGCAGATTGAGATGCATCATAGGAAAAAGCAAAACCTACAAAAATTATAATCAATTGGATGCTGTAAAATAAAGAGCCTTCCTAGCAGATGGAAGCAACTTCAAGGGTTGTTCAATTTGTTGTGAATTAAGGGTAGGTCCAATAGTACTAGTGGCAGATACCTCAGCTTGAGCAACAGTTCTTTGATTATACTCTCTAAACTTGTGGTGCCTTTATGCTTGTCCTCTCCGAAATTTCTATTAAGGAAACCTCTTGGACTTAGGGTGCTAGTTAAGATAGTTAATTCTAATTTCCCGACATTTATCCTTATAGGGAACTTTATTATGATACTTCATACATTTAACTTTTTTAGCCCCTTTTCACCCATGTAGATGATTTCAATTGAATCTACAATGAAGAAGTGCCTCTCTTTATAATTCTTCTTGGTGAAGTATAACACATGCCGATTCAACTATTAGCAAAGGTGTCATAAGGAGCATTTGGCTCCCTTGTGGACCATAGTCACCATCCAACCAGCTTAAAAACTGAAAGAGCTTATGCTTTTGTTGTTACTTAGCAACAACATTTTTTATATTTAAAAAAATAATGATTCTTCTATAATAGCTGTGAGTGTAGGAAGTTCATTTATTGCATCAAGTTCCTCAAAAATTCCTCTCATCTTCATATAGTATTCACTCATAGGAGCTTTATTTTACTTTAAGACATAAACTTCCTTATTCAATTTGTATTCCCTTGCACTGTAGTAGAAATAGAATCTACTTTCTAGGTGTTTCCAAATAAAATGCGTAGATTGAATATACAAAATTGATTTACTGTAGGATCACTTACTGAGTTCATAACCAAAGAGATCACCAGATCATTACATGCCTCCCATAACTCTAATTTCGCAGGATCATCAGTAGGTTGTGAAATTATTCCATGAACAAATCCTTTCTTCCTCTAAGAGGGCAATGCGTCTACATGGCTCGCCTCTAGGATATGCAATTGCCTAAACCATAAGCTTTTCTCCTTATTCAAGTGAAGTAGATCCATCCAAAGAATGCATAAACAATGGAATATTCAAATCCAAGTAGGTGATCCTTTTTCTCTCAACAAACATGGCTTGATTAATCTAGAAATTAGCTAATCAAAGCACTAATTAATATTTGAAGAGAAAAGAAGTAATTAGCCTAATGAAATATTATTATGTAGTATGAATGTTTTTTGCACGTGTTTAAATCTCTAAAATGAAGATTTAATTGATTGATGAATCTAATCAACCAATCTAAGTAGAAGAAAAAAATTCAATCGAACTATGATATTACAGCTTGATCTGTTGATGAACAAATCAACTGATTGAAAGATGAAGAAATTTGTCTGAAGATTAAAAAATGGTAGCTCTAATTAGGCTAGTTATCCCCATAGGGAAGACGCCCACCATTGGCTATGTAGTGTAGCATGGAAGGTCTTTGATTCCTTGCAGAATTAATAAGCAGAACATATTGTCCAGGTCTTCAACTGGGATGAATATAGAGCCATGGAAACAACCTTTTTAAGATCAAACACTTTCTTTGTACAACCTAGTTTTATCAGTGCATAGAAGTCAGCACGTTCACTATGGCCTCGGTCCCCACCTCCCCCCAACCGCTTAACCATTAACTCAGCCCATAGACTAGGTTGTCTCTGGTAGGCCACTAGTCAGCACCTCACGGGTGACACCTCGACTCTTACCCCATGGTAAGATGTTTAGTCAAATAGTTCAAATGCATCCTTAATATAATGGTTTGGCGGTGATTAGTGGTGTCCTAGGACAATTGGCTACTAATGGTGAGTTCCCTTTCCCTCATCTCTAGTATGCACCAACTTTTGCTAGATCTTTGTTTGATTTCCTTACCCTAACTTTTGGTGCCCCATAACTTCCATTCCCTACACCCTAGACATCAAATGAGGTAGTACTGAGCTCCGTACCACCTCAACTAGACATTAGGCCTGTAGCTCTACCTTTCCGACCTCCTGATGCTGATAGCTTGCACATTGATTCTTTCGCCGTTATCCCCTATTCATTGCATAGCCCACACTTATGTGTCGCTTACTAAGAAAGTAGAGAAAATTTTTGGAATTGTTATGTCTTTTGGCAAAATTTTTACAATTGTTATGTCTTTTGGCTTCTTGATACATGTCGAAACCCTCTTAAGCTTGCACCAAAATAAAGAGATGGATTCATAAACCCAAAAGTCACTTGACACCAAATTCCAACACATAAGCCAACTTTATTAAGACATCTTACCTAGCAAATGGGCTTCAAAATTGATGATTTATGACTCGTTGGAAAGGTATTGAAGTCTACCACTAGCTTATATAAAACTTTCTCTTACACATTTGCAATGAATACCCTAAAGTGGTGAAAACTATGTTACATCAGTGCGGCACAATTGTTGAATCTGGGATAAGTTTGGTTGATAATTAATGATGTCCAATTGATGGAAGTATGAGTTTTCTTGATTCCCTAAGATGTCTATTTTAGCTCCATGTGCTAAAATATTGGCATTGAAATCCAATTTTATGGGAAACGGCGAAATTAGTAAGAATGTGCACAAAAATTTAGTTTTGAAGCAATTTGGGTTTTGGCTTTATTCGAGGTGGTTGCAGCTGTATTCCTTGGAATTACTAAATATGATATGAACTTGCACCCACCAAAGAAGAGGCTCTAAGTTGAAGTAACCCCATTGGTAGTATAGAACCTTCATAGAAGGAGGACAAGAAATTAGGAAAAGTTACAACCATTATATTTGTCATGATTTTAGAATTTTAAATTAAGTTTCTTAAATATTCTGCACGAATCTTATTAGTATACTTTCCCACTAATGTATCAACTTATCTCCTCAATTTTGAGTATTTATAGGCCCATGCCCCCATGTATGCTCAGAGTTGATGAATGAGTGAATTGAATGACTAGAGGTCATTTCATCTCTCAAAAATCTCTTACTATTTATCTCTATTTTAGACTGGTGATTTAGAGTATTTTATTTAAGGTTTCTCTTTTGTGGCTTAAGCATTTAGCAGAAAGATTGGATGAAAAGTGTTTATCTTATTTAGGATTCTCATTATTGGCTCAAATCTCATAATCACCTTGATTGTTAGATATTGAATCCAAAGAAGAGTATCCTTAGGTGTTGTGATTGTCTTGGTGTTTGATGATCTTGGGAGCTTAAGAATTTATCCTCATCAATTTTCATCTGTGTGCTTTCTGATTTATTTATCTACTTTATTATCTCCACTTTTTGCTGGTTGTCCAACTTTTTCTTGACTTATCTTCCTTTTTTTTTATTATTTATCTAATTAGCCGCTAGACTTTGGTCTTTAATTGTGGCTGTCATATTATTTTATAGAGTTGGATTGGCCCCACATTGATACTTCTGATTTTTTATTTTTTTCTGCTTTAATTGTTAGTGTGTGATATTTATTTTAGTTTGTGCACCTGATTATTATCAGATATCATTATTTTATTTAATTATCTTTTTAAGATTAGAACCCTTTATCCTTCTTTATTGTTGTTGTTGTTGTTGTTGTTGTTGTTGTTGTTGTTGTTGTTATTATTATTGTTGTTGTTGCTACTACTACTACTACTACTACTACTACTACTAATTTTATTTTACTAGTCTCCTAGTGGAGAATAGTGCATTAGTTCAAGTCTGTCCTCTGGAGAGGAAAGGGGTTAGGAGGAGAGAAGAGATAGATAGGTTGTGTTTTACTTCTTAGAATATTGGGACTCTTAATTATAGGTAAATCTATAAAATTAGTTAAAGCTTTACATATACATAAAGTTAGCATAGCTTGTATTAAAGAAACTAAGTGGTGGGAGCCACAACAAGAGAAATCAATGGGTGTAAGCTTTGTTATTCCAGGAATAACAAGGTTAGAAATAGAGTTGGTATTTTGGTTGAAAAAGAGCTAACTGATCAAGTTGTAGAAACGAAGTGCAAGAGTGACCATTATGTCAATTAAGTTAGTGGGGCATTAAGAAATCTTGTGGTAAGTGTTTATACACCACAAATAGGTTTGGTAAATGAAATCAAAAGGCAATTTTGGGAGGATTTGGATGAGGTTATTCAGAGTGTACCACGGAGTGAGAAACTTTTCATAGGAGGCAACTTTAATGGGCATATAGGATCTATGGTAGATGCATATGATACAACACCTAGAGGTTTTAGTTATGGAAAAAGAAGCAATAGATTGGTGTCACTATTAGACTTTGCAGTTGCTTAAAAGTTGTTGATTGTGAACTCCCATTTTAAGACAAAGGAGGACCACTGGGAGACATTTAAGAGTGGCAGCACAAAGACCTAAGTCAACTGCTTCCTAATTAGAGTGAACAATAAGATGTTGTATAAATATTGTAAAGTGATACCAAGTGAGTATTTGAGGACACAACATAGAATTTTGATGATGGATATGGAGATTAAAAGTTCAAAGAAAGAGGAGAAGCATTGGGGTCCCTACAGTTATGTGGTGGAATCTTACTAGTGAAAATGTGATTAAATTATCAGAAAAGATTAGAGCCTAAGGGAATTAGAAACTAGTAGAGAATGCAGACATAATGTCAAAAGCAATGGTAGAGTGCATTTGGGGTTTGGCTAATTAAGGAAATCTTAGGAATTGTTAGGGGAGTTGGAGGTAGAATAAAAACGAGTTTAGTGATGGAATGAAGAGGTAAATACAGAGAAAGTTAAGGAGAAATAAGATGCATATGTTGTTCTAATCGAAATAGAACTAATGAAGGAAAGCTAGGTACAAGATTGCTAAAACTATAGCAAAGAAAGTCATCATTGTAGCGAAGAACAATGCCTATGAAAGACTTTATCAGACTTTGAGACTAAGGAAGGTGAGAAAGCGGTCTTTAAGATAGCAGGGTTGGGGAACGGAGATCAAGAGACTTAGATAATGTAAGATGCATAAAAAATGAAGGTAAGGTCCTGGTGGAGGGACCAAAAATAAAAGAAAGGTGGCAAAGTTACTTTTATAATCTCTTTAATGGTGAGATGATTGAGCATTTCTAGAGTCATGAGCTAGGGGATTTTGAGGGTAACAAAACACTAAGTTCTATAGCAGTATCAGTAAAGATGAGATTAGAGATGCCTTAAGAAAGATGAAGATTAGAAAGGCAGTGGGTCTGCATAATACCTTAGTGGAAATTCAAAAGTGTTTAGGTAAAGATGGACTAAAGTGGTTAATAGATCTATTTAATGTTATTTTTAGGACTGAAAATATGCCATGCAAATAGAGACTTAGTACTATTATCCTCTTTCTAGGAACAGAGTTGATATGAAAAATTACAATGGTTACAGCGGTATAAAACTCTTAGTCACACTATTAAGTTGTTGAAAAGAATGATTGAAAGGAGGATAAGGAATAGTATATCAATATTAGAGAACTAGTTTAGTTTTATGCCTGATAGATTGGCTATAAAAGCAGTTCATGTCATATGAAGGCTCATGGAATCGTATGGAGATAGGGATAAAGGATCCCCACATGGTGTTTATAGACTTAGAGAATGCACATGAAAGAGTACCGTAGGAGGTGTTATGGTGGTGGTTGGAGAAGAAAGAAGTTGCGGTCGCGTATATTAGAGTAATCAATTATATGCAGAAGGAAGTAAAGACGAGAGGTAGAACCGCAAGAAGTGACATAGATGACTTCCTATTAACATTGGGCTCCTTCAAGGTTCTGCTCTAAGCCCATTTCTTTTCACCACTTGCTGATGATATTGTGCTTATTGATGAGATTACGGATAAAGTTAACAATAAGTTAGAGCGATGAAGACATACCCCAGAGTTTAGAGCATTTGAATTGAACAAATGAAAGTCCAACTACTTAAAGTGCGGATTTAATGGAGAGGAAGGGGGCAGTGAAGAAGTCACTATTGGTGGTGTTGTAATACCAAGGTTTGAGAAGTTCATATATTTGGGCTCAATCATCCAGAAGAGATGAGATATTGATAAAGACACTAACCATTGTATAAAAGTGAGTTAGCAAAAATGAAAGACTGCTTTAGGAGTGATATGTAATAACAGGATTCCTATAGGACTAAAAGGCAACGTTTATCATATGATAGTCAGAATAGCACAATGAGGATGATTTGGTGGAAGTATGAATATACGAGATTGGATATGATTAAAAATGACATGATTAGAGGCAAAGTAGGAGTAACGCCCATAGAAGATAAAGGGACTTAGATGGTTTGGTCCTGTCAAAAGCAAGAGCATCGATGTACCCATGAGGAGACGTGAAATAATCAACCTTTTGGAATATGAAAGAGGAAGAGGACGATCAAAGAAGAGTTAAAACTAAGTGATTAAATAGGACCATTTTGTTTTTTTACAATTGAAGGAAGACATGACTCAAGACAGAAGTCTATGGAGATTTACGATTATGATCACAAACTTGAAAACCATATGCAGTGTGCTTCTTGTCTTCCTTTGGCTTCTATATACATAGGAAATGTTATTATGTTGTATTGACTATTATTTTGTCTTGAGCTTGCTGCACTTGTGTATGCTAGCGCTAGTTTGATCTTAGTAAGATTTTCATTATCTCAGCCCGTCTTTGTTTAGAGTAACTCACTTGCCACTCCTATTTCTTTATATTTACTTAATTTAAGTTATTTGTTTTTTTAGTATTTTATGTATTATAAGCTTTTCCCACTCAAATGATTTTCAACTCCAAATTGCTTTCTCTAAAAATTAATGTCGGTCTCTTAGAATTAGTCTCTTTATAGGTAGAAATATTTACACATATAAGGCTCCGCTTCCTATAGCCCACCAAAGTAGACCTACACTGGTAGTTGATGTTGTTGTTATAGTTATTGTAGTATGATTGATATCCCTATTATAAGATCTTGTTTCACAGCTAAGCAGTTGCTTCTAATGGACTTGTAGTGGGTAACTAAGTGGCCTTACACATTATAAGGGATCTTGTGTTTCGTGGACATATAAAACACATAGAAGTTTATTGCCACTATGTAAGAGATAAGCTCAAGGTTGTGCTAATTAAACCAGTGTATGACACTATAAGAACCTAATTAGCAAATGTGTCACCAAGGTTATAGCTAGTGATTAGCGTCATAAATGTTGAACAAGTTTGGTGGTGCTAATCCTTTGACACACCCAATATGAGGGAGGGGGTTTAACCTGATATGAGTATTCTATTATGCCAAGTAATATTCTTTATATACAGTATGAAGCCTGATGTATCAGTTGGGCAATTGGTTAACATGGTTATGCATTTGTAATGGAGGAAAATATAGTATAAATAAGGATTCTCTTTACAGAGATCAAATCATTTTGATCCAAAAACACTTCCCTCTCCACATTCTCACTAGATGAACTTTCTTATTATAATGCCCCAATCTTAAGCAGTTGGGTCAGGTAATTCTAAAGCATGTATTTACATTTCTTCATAAACATTAACTATTTCCAAAGGAGTTTTACATGATCACACACAAAACAAGTATGGGTCTAAATTCCTATTACATAAAATTTACATAAAATCCCCAACACAAGTAGATACAACCCCAATTCTGCTATCTCGTCTCTAGTTATCACGATCGCTTCTACTCTGTAATCTTCCTTGAACCTGAAAAATGGTGATGTCATGAGGTTTTCGAGCCCAGTAAGTAAATCCCACCATCTAGCTCTTTTATGTTTCACTTTGGAAATTAGTAGCTTAACTTACATACATATAAAATTCTTCAAGTTCACATGCATATGAGTCCGAATACTTAAAATTGCAGTACTTAATCCGAATCACTTAGCTAAAGTTATACCAATGTATCTTTGCAAACTGAAATGTATGTTTACTTATTAAAAAAAATAACCATATCTTAATTCAGAATCATAACTTATTTGTCTAAAAATTACATCACATTCCGTTTCAAAATTCAAAAGTAGAAACGAAGATTCCTTTTTTTGGGTTAAGGTGGGATTGAGTAACAGACTACTGATTCTATTAAGCACAAAGCTCCACTGGGCCTACAAAACACCACTGGAGGACGTGACTACCTGAAAATAGGAATCCCTAGCAAGCATAATGCTCTACTAGGCCTACAAATGTTAGTACGCTTGAGACTCCACTGACCGCATAAACGCCTAGCAAGCATGAAACTCCACTAGTCCTAAAAATTTTAGCAAGCACGAAGCTCCACGAACCCTACTACATATAAGTAGTGCTTCGATGGCCATAGCTCTTGTGTCTCATAAATAGAAGCAATCTGCGTGCAAATCTAAGACTCATCCCACAAAGTACAGAAAACAAAACCTACTATGTATAAAAGTAGTTTTTCATAGTTTATATTGTCTCTCTTCTTTTGTTAAATACTTCGAAGTTAAAATGCAAAATCACTGAACGAAACATGTCATTAAATTTAGCCCAATGTTGAGTCTAAAAGATTGATATTTTTAGTATCCTTCATACTTTGTTTTGCTCACAAATAAAATTTACCTTTTAGTATTTTACGCTGTTTTTATTTTGTTTTGTAGGAAAAAGTAGTTTTCACAGTTCATATTATCTCTCTTCTGTTTTTTATACTTCGAAGTTAATATGGAAAATCACTTAACAAAACATATAAGTAAATTGAGCTCGATGTTGAGTCTAAAAGCTTGATATTTTTATTATCCTTTATACTTTGTTTCGCCCGCAAATAAAATTTAGCTCTTAGTATTTTACCCTATTTTTATTCTATTTTGTAGGAAACATAAAAATAGCAAAATTGGTTCAAAAAGCAACATCTAGATGTGTGCGAGAGAAGAGATTAGGTCGGAAAGAAGTTTTCCATGGCCCAAGAATGAACCATCACTTACCCCTCATCCGACTCACGTGATCCACTCCTCACTTTATTTTCTCTCTCCTCCATTTCGCTGGCTTCGTAGGCAGAGCCAGCTTTCAAGCCCTAGGGTGTCGAACTATATTATACATTGCAACTAATATTTATCTCATTTGTGCTCTAATTTCTTAATATATTTTCTTCCGTATTTTTTTATGACACAATACTATAACGATAATGTTGAACTAAATCTACCAAAGATTCCAAATTCACCAAATTCCATCTTCAACCTCTAAAGTTCGATTTATAAAGTCACAAGTTTATCAAAATTAACTTCTATTTGACTATTTTCAAAATGATATTAGCACAATTATTTGACATAAATTTGAATAGAATTGCTAAATTAGATACAATATTTTGTAAAGAATGATTGTAAATTTAAAAAAGAATATTTTTTCTCTTGATTTTGCTTCTAGAGATAAAACATTTTATACTAATTTCTTTTTAAGTTGATGTCAATATAAAATAAATTTTAGTTTTAATTTTCTTTTATTTTCATCGACATATCAAGCTAGGAGCAAATCTATTATCTTCCATTTATGCAAGGTGGAGGAATTAATTAAATATTAAATGATAAAATTAATGGGAAAAACATTATGTGTCTTAATTAAAAAAAAAAGCCACACAAATTGCAATTACCCAGACTCGAACATGCAACGCACCCCCAAAATAAGGAAAATCCACAGACCTCACACCACTTTCACACTCCATGATTGCTACTATGTTTGCAAAGTTTAACTAATATTTATTAACATATGTATTTTAATTTTTAAAAAAAGCTACGAAACCATCTGTGACTAAACACTTGAACACACAACCTATCCCCCCACCCACCAAGACAATGTCCAAGCACCTTATACCACTTAGGCACTAAGCCCTTGCTAATATACTTCCAAACTAAATAATGTACATAGGCTTTTTGTGTTTTTCCCAGAAATTCTAGTATTTAAAAATTTTTTCCCAAAAGTTGGGGTGTCAATTAACGCCACTTGCACCTACGTAGCTCCGCCCATGGTTGGCTCCCTCTTATCTAGCCATTTTCATCAATAATCTCACCACTATCAGCCTCTTCATCTTTCTGCTGCACTTAATATTCGGAAAAAAAGAAAAACGCACCCCTAATTTTCGTCCCCTCCTTCGCAATTACACTTGCGCCCAACATCATCAGCAACCCGTTAATTGTCCAGATTTTTCAGGAGCAAATATCTCAATAAGACCTAGTAAGAGCTTCTAAATTTCTGCTAAATTTGACAATGAAAATGACATAGAAAGAGTCGAGTTAACTCTACTCCATAACAACAATCATGGACAATGCATATCCAACAGATTTTGTGCCATATTTAATGGGAGTGGGAGAGTGGACATAGTGGTGCAAAAATTCACGTATAAATAGGGTTAGAAGGATGTGAAAATCATTGGTTCTCCAGCTTTAGTTCAACTATATTGTGAGCTCTTCAGCAATTTGGAGTATTAGGTTTTCAAATTTCATAAAGTTTTATTCCAATTTTCTAGTGTAATTTTTTGATTTAGTTTGTGTTCGAAGTTCTAGGTTCCTTTTCATTATTGGTTCAAGGACTTGGGAAGTAATTGTTGAGAGTTTTGAGAAATTGAGTGGCACTTCCTTTCTCTCTATCTTGTGCTTTTGTTGATATTTTGGCTTCTGGGTTGAATGAAATTGCAAATTTTAGTTCAATATTTAGTTGTTTGATTCCTCTTAGTTTCATTTTTCACATCCCTTTCAGTTTGTTTTAATGCTGCTATTATCCTGCTTCAATTTTCAGTTCCTTGTGCTTGTCAATTTTGGTTAATTTATTTTTTTAATTTTTTTCATTTATAAGCACCCCCTTTTTCTTTCATTTTCATTCCTTTTTCTTTGACCTCCTATAATGTTTGTTTTATAGCTGGGTCCTTTACTTTTTCTTGCCATTACATTAATTGCAATTAGAGTTTCATTATTTAGTTTTTTTAATAGTTATTTAGTTTTTCAAAGCCCAAAGGGACAAAATTAGGTAAAGTTGCTTGAGTTATGTCTGCGGAATGGCGAAAAACAAATCCTAATATTGTCATTGTTGTTCTTTTATTTAGTTATTTTATTTTTATTTAGCTATTTTATTTAGCTGGTAACCAATATTCTTGAGTTAAATTTATAATCATAATTGTTAATTTTTTATTTTTATTTTTGTATGTGTGGTAGAGTTATTTATAATTTAGCTAATTAAGTGGCCTAATTTGATAATATCATTTTTGTGGGACGACCTGTACTTGCCGGATTATACTACAAGCTAGATATCGTGGGCTAGCAACTTTCTTTTTACATCAAGTTTTTTGGCACCATTGTCAAGGATGGTGGGTATTCAATTGACCACTTGCAGCTTTACTATTTTTGTTTATGTTTGGGTCTTTTGTTAGTTTTATGATTTGTTTCATTTTTAATTGGGTAGTTGTATTAAGATCATTTTTAAAAATTTTTTTTGTTAAAAAAAAAGAAGCAAAGATATGATTGTGGGTGTGGTACTTGCATGGTTGTTTGGGTCAGGGAGGCTAAAAAAAGAAGAGTCACTAGGATCGAACTTGAGCTTGAAGTTGAAAAAATGTTTGGACAAGATAGGAATGAAAGGGCTTTAAATGAGATATTTTTACCCTCCGCGTTCAACCTTACCCTAATGTTTTAATCTGCCTACCCTAGGTGCTAATGTGAACCTTAAACTGGAATCACATGACATTCATATGCTTCCCAAATTCACTGGACTTGAAGATACTTATTTATATCCAAGTGAATCTGAGGAAGTGCGTAATATGATAGTTTTATAGTGTACAAATTGATGTGGTTAAATTGAAATTCGTTCCTTTTGCTTTAAAAGATAATGCCATAGGATGAATGTGTAGTTTTCCTGCTAACTCTATTTCTCATTGGAATGATTTCATTAAGGTTTTGTTGTGAAAATATTTACCTAATGGCAGATCTATTAAATCAGGAATGAAATTAATAAGTTTATTCAGTTTGACAAGGAACCCTTTTGGAGGTACATGGAAAGATTTAAGAACTCATTGGCCCGATGTTGCCACCATCATCTTAAATAATAGCTTTTTGTCAAACTGTGCATGAGGGTTTGGACCAACACACTAGGACCATGCTAGAGTCCATGTGTGAAGGTGGATTCTTATCCAAGAATCCTACCGCAACTTGGGAAGTCTTAGAGGACTTAGCTAAAAAAACAATGCAGTGAAAGACCACTAGAGATAATAGTCTGAGTTCTAGAATCATCAATACTAGAGGGTATGCATGTAGTTAGGGATGAGAGTATTGCTCGAACCTGAACCTGAACCCAAACCCGATCAAAACCTGGCCTATTTCATATCCTAATAGGTGATGAAAATGGGTTTCAAGTGGGTATGGATATAAATATGGGCATTGCATTTGAAAATGGGTACAGATATGGATATGAATTCTTAAAACCCGTACCCAATTTGCTAGTAAAAGATGATTGAAATACGATAAAACCAAAAATAAATGTTGGGTATGAAATTCTAAATGTATAGTGTTTATTTATGTGGAAATAAAAATTAATTTTTTTGACAATTTTAACTTTCATGTGTTCATCTGGACATAATTTTAGTAGCATCGTTTGAAATTGTTAATCAAATATAGCGTGTATGCAAATATAAGTTGAATATTGGCGATACTTTGCACATTCTATATATACCCGAATAAAACCTGTGAACCCAAAAAAACGGATGGGGATGGGTATGGGTATGGTTATCTAGAATCTGATAGGTATGGGTATGTGTATGGGTATGGGTATAATTTTTGAAAATGGGTATGGGTGTAGGATGGCTCAACCCATCCCGAACCCACCCTACGCCCATCCCTACATGTAGTGCCAGATTGAAGTGTAGTGATTTCTGTAAGCGCATGGTCTTATTGTTGTAATTCATACGAAGTCATCCTTAAGAATGGATTGTGAACTTAGGTCAGGATGGAATCTAAATTACTCATGCTAAAATAAACTACTACAAACTTATTGAACTAGTTGTATGGTAATATCAAAATGTAGAACAAAGAACCAACTACATAACCTAGACAATTATAAACTAGGATCTACATATGGTAACTAAAAAAAGAAATAACAATTAACGGTCAGATGCTAATCCTAAAGCTAAAGATAATTTTAGCATCAAAAACCCAAGTCACCAATTTTGCTTATGATGTTGATGTGTTGAGTGAATCGAAAAAGTTTTCAGGTACATCAGCTACTTAACATTACAAACTAATAACAATTAGACTATGAGAAATCACAAAACACTATAACAACTAATCTAGATCAGGGGCGTCAAGATTCTAACGTCACGTTGTGAAATTGAATAGATAATACATTACCCAATAAGTGTTGAATCAAAGGGGAGGAAGACGCAAGCCAAAAGCAACCGAATAGGAGCGACATAATCTTACAGGCTCACGAGCAATAACAATAAAGGACAAATGCCCAAACCATATTAAACAATGATAAAAAGACTTAGCCTAGATTGCCAAGCTTAGGTAGAACCAAATCGAAACCAGAAAAGTACTTAAACTGAATTCCAATCAACTACTTGCACTAACAGCTCCAAATTGCCAAAATTTTAAATTGAATTAAATGAAATTAAAGTAAATTACATAAATTTCTGGGAATAAAAACTAAATCTAAAACTCAAGAACATAAGAAATTAGAAGATTAAACCTACTCTACTCTCTCCATCTTTTGCCTATTGTCTCTTCCTTCGACCCTCCATTTGAAGCTCCCTCTGCGTCTTTCAATCTCCTGTAACCGTCGACTTGATGATGGTAATGGTGAAGGAATAAATAGTGAAGAGGCAGAGAGAAAGAGTAGCGGCAGCAGCTGGAGCACGGAAGATGAAGCAGTAGCCATGAGTTATTTCTATGGCTGGGTTTTAGGCATCACGGGGAAGGGGGGGAGGAAGAAGGATGAAGAGATGAAGGAGGAGGGGGTCATGTGAATCGCATGCGGGTTTTAAGTAAAGGAGGTGATTGATTAGGACGCTAGAGAGAGAATGGGCCATGGGAAGAGAAAGCAAGAACCGACTTGTGCACACGAACTAGGCCTGGGTTGGTTAAAAATAAGACAAGCCTTGTTCTTCCTTTTTATAAATGATCCAACAATTCCTTATTTCCCAGCTCTTTTTATTTCATTTTTCAAATGCCTACAAAACAAACAAAATAAATTAAAATTCTAATTTAATTGTTCATTTTAAGCAAATATTAGATAATAATGGGGTATAAAATGATATAATTTCAAGTTGAACATTAATTCATATGGAGTCTAGGTTTTACAGCTTAGAGTACTAGTTAAAGGGGTTGAGTATTCAGCAACCTCAAGTCTTTCAAAGTGCTTTCGTTACATGTTCTCCTTATCAATCCTTATACCACACCTTGACTGCTTGCCCCTACTATGCTCACCAATTATCAACTAGAATTGAGCAACTAAATATTGCCTACCAGAGGCCAATAAATAACCCTTTCACACCAAGCTACATTCCAGGATGGCAGAATCACCAGAACTTTTCCTTGAGTCAAGGTCCGAACTTAGGAGGTCCTAGCACACAGGTTGGAATGTTTCCTGGAAACATCTCTATCCAACCCTAACAAGGCTACCAAGGGGCCCCTATGCTACCTCTTCCCCTTATTACTTACACACAATCACCTCCTAGCTATAATAACATGATAAAAGATTTAACAATTTAGAGAGATCACATAATAGTTTAGAGAAGGCAATGAGGACAATCATAGAACAGTTATCTCCGTTGGTCACTACCAATAGGGAAAAGGAAACATTTTCCAATTAGATAGTGCCTAGCCCGAATGTAGGTCCATCCCCAACGCACCCACCAACCCAGTATAATGTGAAAAGGGTTAATGTGTTCACTTAGGTTAGGTTATTTAATTGATCATAACTTGGAACACCCTATGGATATTCCTATTCAGCATTCTCCATCTTTGTCTCCACCATCTCTCCTTAAGAAT
This sequence comes from Carnegiea gigantea, assembly GCA_029747015.1. Lineage (NCBI taxonomy): Eukaryota > Viridiplantae > Streptophyta > Magnoliopsida > Caryophyllales > Cactaceae > Carnegiea > Carnegiea gigantea. The sequence goes on along the minus strand of JAKOGI010000480.1, from coordinate 362,798 downwards.
GATTCAGTTTCTAGGTATGCTACTAATGGCACCCTGATTAGCCTTTTCCCTTCCTGATCTACTGACTTTGTTGAACCTGAGAAGACTAAGAATGATGAGTTTAAGAAGGGAACATATGTCAGCCTTCAAATGTTAAGCATGTTCATAAACCTATTGCACCCATTTTGAATAGGCTAAGGAACAAGAATGACTAGAGCCATATTGATAACATTAGAGAGACGTTCTCTCAAGTCAAAATCAACATTCCGTTCTAGATTATAATATCCAGCACATGCCTCCCTATGCCAATTTCTTGAAAGAGTTGTACAACACTAAGAAAGTGCCAATGTTCTAAAGAAAGTTTTCTTAGCCTCTAATATGAACTCTATTATCTTACACCAGATCCCAACTAAGTATAAAGACCCTAGTTGCCCTACCATTTCCATAGTCATAAGGGACCAAACCATCCATAGCGAATGTTTGATTTAGGAGTAAGTGTCAATTTGCTTCCATACTTAGTATATGAGAAGCTGGAATTAGAAGAGTTAAAACCCACTAGGACAATCCTACAGTTAGCTCACCACTCCACTAGAAACCTTGGGGTGTAGTCAAGGATGTTTTGATTCAAGTGGATGAGTTTATATTTTCTATGGACTTTATTGTTATGGAAATTGGGTCTATTGCTAACACTGAGACCTAAATACCTATCCTTCTTGGTCGACCTTTCCTAACTATTCAAATGCTTTGATAAATTGTAGAAATGGTATGATGAAGTTAATCTTTTGGAAACATGATCGCTAATTTGAATATTTTTAATCCACGGAGACAACACGCTCTTTTCAATGAGGTTGATAATGTTAATTAGCTAGATGCGTATGCTTATGATGACTCATGTGCTGATGGTTTGCTTGAAAATGATCCTTATGATGAGATTGATTCTCTCTTCCTTGATTCTTCTTACTTCCCTTCTTTGGTTACACGTGCTCCCACATTAGAGTTAAAACCATTGTTTGATTTCCTTAAGAATGTCTTTTTGGATTCTAATAAGACTTTTCTTCTGATTTTTGCGTCTGATTTGAATGAAGATGAAGAGGGTAAATTATTAAAAAGTACTTAGGCAAAGTGGCCATAGGGTGAATTTTAGGTGATATAAAAGGTATTAACCCATGTTACCTTGATTAGGAATGACAATAATGAGTTAGTCCCTATTAGAGTCTAGTATGGGTGGTGTGTTTGTATTGACTATAGGAAATTGAATGTGGCCACTAGGAAAGATCACATTTCTTTGCCTTTTATGGACTAAATGCTGAGAGGTTTGCTAGACATAGTTATTAATGCTTTTTGGATGGGTATTCTGGTTACACCCAAATCTCCAAAGGACCTAAGAACTAATAGAAGACCACTTCCACATGCATCTTTGGTACTTTTGCCTTTAGGAGAATGCCATTTGGTCTTTCTAATGCTCCTGAGTACTGCCACTTTTTAACGTTACAAGATTTTTATATTTTCTGACATGATTAAGCAATGCATTGAGGTGTTTATGGATAATTTTTTAGGATTTAGTTCCTCATTTGATGATTATTTAACCAATCTAACAAAAGTTTCGTAAATATATAGGGAGAAGAATTTGACTTTAAACAAGGGAAAATGTCATTTCATGGAAAAGAAGGGTTTTAGGGCAAGTAATTTCACATGATGTGACTGAAGTTGATAACGTAAAAATTGATTTGATTGCTTATCTCCCACCTCCTACTTGTGTGAAAGATATTAGATCATTTTTAAGGCATGTAAGATTTTATAGACGATTTATGTGGGATTTCAGTAAAAAATTAGTTAGCCCTTAACCAGCCTTTTAACCAAACATGTGCGTTTTCACTTCTCTGAGGAGAGTTCAAGAAATTTAATATGCTAAAGGATGCCCTGACTGCTACACCTATCCTACATCCCCTTTTTAAGGAGAACCCTTTCAGTTAATGTGTGATGCTTATGACTATCCTGTAGGGGTTATCTTAGGACATGTAGATAGGAACCTCATGTCAAATATTATGCTAATAATACCTTGAATAAGACTCCATTGAACTACTTTGTGACTGAAAAAGAGTTTTTGTCCATCATGTTTGATTTTGAAAAATTTCGACCTTACTTGATTCAATCTTATGTGATTGTCCATGTTGACCATGTTGCATTTAAGCATCTCTTCTCCAAGAAAGATATAAACCTAGATTGTTGAGGTGGATTTTGCCTTTACAGAAGTTTGATTGGGAGAGTTAGGATAGAAAGGGTTCTAAACACCAGGATACTAACCACCTATCCTGGATCATTGTAGAAAAAAGAGAATGAGTCCCTCATTTTTGAGTGTTTCCCTGATGACCAGCTACTCATGGTTCACTCTGAATCATGGTATACTGACATTATCAATTACCTAGTGACTGGTGAGATACCCCTAGGTGGGAGTAAGCATGATAAAGACTGATTCTTTTACCTGGTAAAAATTTTCTGTTAGGATGGCCCTCACTTGCTTAAATATTCCTCTGATCAGATTTTTAGGAGGTGCACCCCAACAATGTGATTAGAAGTGCTCCTTCTTTCTGTGAAGATCAAGCTTATGAGGGCATTTTAGTGCGAAGAAAACAGCTACCAAAGTTCGTTTATATTATAAGAGCTGCCTGGGTGTCAACAGTTTGGGAAAAGCAATAGAAGAGATATGATACCCCTCAACTCAATAATTATTGTTGAGATTTTTGATGTTTGGGAGATTGATTTTGTGGGGCCATTTTCATCTTCTTTTAGGAATAAATATATTCTCCTTATTGTTGACTATCTCTAAGTGGGTGGAGGCTATGCCAATGAACAATTGAGGCTAAAGTCATCATCAAGTTCCTTATGGAAAATATTTTCTGCGGGTATGGTATACCCAGGGCTATCGTTAGTAACTAGGGTACTCACTTTGACAATCATTCTTTTGATGTGTTATTGAAAAAGTACTTGATCTTCCATCATTTAGCCACTGCCTATCATCCCCGAACTAATGGCCAGATAGACATTTCTAATACACAGATCAACATATCTTGGAGAAGATTGTGAACAGGAACCGTAAGGATAGGGCAGATGAGCTCATTCATGTTCTCCCGGCTTATAAGACGGCTTTTGAGACCTCTTTAGGCATGTATCCTTTTAGGATTGTCTTTAGTAAGCCTTATAATCTATAACGCCGCACTCGAAAGGGGGCAAACGCGTCATTGCCATGGATGTTTGACTAAGAACACTCACAAAACTCTTTAAACTTTTTAACGTTCATTAACCTATTAGATAGCAAGCACAGTGGGAGCCTTGACTGTAACTTAGTCAAATTCAATAGGGTGATTCTAAAATATGAATTTCTATGCGTACTTAGGCCATACACAGTCTTATACATGTGCATTCAAAATACATCCATAGTGTATTTACTAAAGATGATTCATAACGTAAACATATAATGAGGTCTGCATTTCCAGCTTCACTCTTCAAAAAGTGTATGTAATGCCTCGCCTCGTGTATGCTCCTGTAACTTCCTTTTAACTTTTAAAAACATGAAAAATGATGAGGTCAGGAGCTCCCTGAGCCCAATGAGTAACCCTTACCTTCCTCGTTATTGCACTTTGCACATTAACTGGTTAACACATAATCAAATAGTACACATATCTTATGACATATACATAAAACATAGCATGTAGCATATATAGGGAGATATAAAACGTGCTCAAGCTTTAGAATTAAATTCATATCCTTCATATACATCTGCTTGATAAGCTTCACAACACACACACACACACACACACACACACACACACACACACACACACACACATGTGATGGAATGGGCAATTAGTTAACTTAATCATACCTGCCTCATATAGGTCGATTTAAGGACCCTCATTTCCTTAAGCCCTAAACAAACTCTGTTATTAGTCTATTCAGTAAACTAATCATGGTTGTCCCATACCAACCACGTCTTTTGGCCTCTTAATCCTCACTGGAGTCCAAAATAAAGCAAAGCCTGCGAAATCAAACCAATGACCCATCCATAACCATACTTGACACATACATAAAAGCATATTTCCTTAAACATTTTTATTAATCACACATATACTTCAAACTCATTCACTGTCTCACAGATGTCGTAAATGCTCTTTCCAATCCAAAATCAAATTCCAAGCTAAAAACCAAATTTTATAACATATCATATATTCTTAACTTAACCAAAACTTTTTAGTTTAGAGGAAATCAACTCATGACCCACAAAAAGAAAACCATTATAAGGGTGAGAAACACATCCTAGTGGGCTAGCTACACCTTATTCATATGGTAACAATCGATGGTGGACCAGCTGCAATTCATTCATATAGTACCAACTAGGTACGCTTGCTCTAGAGGATGCGAACTGCCCATAAACACAAACCATGGAGTCACATTCATATCCTAATAAGTTTAGGCTAAAACTCTTCTCACTAAGGACCCACATGAATCACATAACGCACATGGCCGACATTCATATCCCAGGAGATTAGTCAGAACATTTCCCGATGGGTGATCTAAATATAACGACTGTCACTACCATGACTATAGCTCTAGAACGTAACATAACAGCCTCAGGCAAGACATGAACCTCTTTCCCCATAATAACATAACTTAATGAAAACATACTGGTCATATAATCAAATTTTCATTGTTCAATGAAGTTCAATTTCACAATAAAACATAGCCAAAACAACACATAGTTCCACCTAGAATAATTTTTCACAAATTTTCATTATGTCATGAAATTACCTTACAGTTTAATTGCCCAAAAATCCTCCACAATGATCAATGTACACATTATGCATTCGAACATCCCATAATTACACTAAACAGGATAATTTCACTCAAAAATTTGTAACTTAAATATTACACATCTAAAATTCAGTAGATTTTGCCAAAAAAATACCAAATATTATGAGTAATATTAGCCAAACCTCCACAACAATTGAAACATTACCCAAAGTTACACATTAAAAACAGGGCAATTTCAATCAAAAATCCATAAATCATACAATACACATCCAAAATTCATGAAAATATATAAAATTGTAGTCAAGTATCCTAGATAATATGCAGAAAAGTTTTCAGAATTTTTCACCAAGAACATAACTCCCAGAAATTAAAACAATGGTCGAAATCAGACACTAAAGTAAGGTAGTTTCAGTCAAAGATTCATAACTCATAAATTACACATCCAAAATACATGAATACTTATAGGAAATTTCCAAATAAAATGTAGACTCTACAGTAAAATTTTTATAATTTTGGTTCAACCCAATAACTCATAGTAATTAAAATTATGGGCAAATTTCTACACTAAATAACAGGCAGTTTCATCTAAAAATTCATAAGTCATAAAATACACCAATAAAATTCACTAAAATAATTCATAGAAATTCAAACAGTAGCAAGATATCTATGAAATTCGAAAATTCAACCTCTTTTTCCACCATCTTGCCCCTCTAATGCAAGTAATCAACCCAAAAATTCATAATCTTGCATGTGCATGAACAAATTCACAACATAATCATCAATTATCAACATCCACCTAATCCCAAAATTACAATTAAACATGAAACTTTTAGGGGTGGGTTTTTGGTAATTGAAATTAGTTTTCTAATCTATCAAATCCTAAAAACTTCAAATTCATAACATAAACCTTCATATGGAATCCTCAAATTCAAGCGTAAGTCATTCAAATAATTTTTCACTATTCAATTTTAGGTTGCAGAAAGCAAACACTACTCACTTTTTTGTCAAATCCTCGATTCCTCTTCTTTCTTCTTCCCCTTCTTCTCTTTCTTCTTCTTCTTCTTCTACTCTTTCTTTCCCCCTTAGCCTCACCCCCTCTCTATCTCTCTCTAGTGTGCTTGATGTGTGTGTGTTTTGGGGAAAAGATGAGGAACAAAACCCCCCTTTCCCTTTTAACATGATATGGGGAAAAAAAAAATCTCCCCCACCCCCTTTTTCCTTTTATTTTCCCTTTTTTTTCTTGGTCAATTCATTTTTGGCTCCTTTTTTCACCCTTTTTTTCCCTTGAAAAACAAAGTTTTAGGGGTACCAATAACTCAACTAATTATTTCCCAAATATAATAATGTTAACCTAAAAGATATATATATATATATGTCTAAAATAAAATACAAAAAATACAAGCACATAAATCACATATTTACACATTAGTTGAAGTTAGTAATAAAAAATTGGGGTATTACATCATCTCTCTATAGAACTTGAGCATTAGGCTATGCGAGCTATAAAGGCTTTGAAGTTTGGCTTCAAGACAGCTGAGGTAGAGGGGAAGTTACAATTGAGTGAATTGGAATAAATTAGGGCCAAGGCCTATGAGAACACCAGGATGCACAATAAGAGAGCAAAGTTGTTTCATAACAGACATCTTCATAAGAAAGAGTTCTTCCCTGGTCAGAATGTGTTGCTTTATGACTCTAGACTACACCCTTTTCGTAGGTAAGTTGAGATCTCATTGGACTGATCCTTTTATTATCTCTCATGTCTTTTCGCATAGTACTATAGAGATATAGGACCCAATGAGAGGTATGCATTTCAAAGTGAATGGACAACATTGAAGCCATTTCTAGAGCTACCTACAAAGGAGAGAGAATAGTATCTGATGCTCTACAAATAACAGTAGAAAGACTGAGGATGTAAACATTTGCTTGGATACATTTAGCATTCAACTGAACACTATTGTTTCTTTGTATAAACCTTATTTTTTAATTTTATTTTCTTTGTTGCTTATTTTGTACTTTTCATTCTTATACAGTTGCATACAATGGGGACATTACATTGCTTTAGTGCAAGAATAAGGGCCTTTACAATTTTATTATTGTTGTTGTTGTTGTTGTTGCTGCTGCTGCTGTTATTGTTATTGTCATTATTATTATTATTATTTTTAAAAAGTAAAACACCAAAGAGATTTTGTTTGTTTTGTTTTGTTTTATTTTGTTTTAGGGAATAGGTACTATTTCGACTAGTTTGACCCCTTGTAGCTTAGTGTTAGGTTATATATAGGTATGTTGTGCATGACAAAGAATTAGTCCTAAGGGTGACATGTTATGCCCTAGTTCTAACCTCATCATTCCCTTATAACTGTGAGTCCAGTTTTTACTTTGAAAACTACTATCACCTTGGAGTTTTAGGCTTCCATAGTTAAAATTCTCCCACTTGTCTATGTATAGTTACTTTTGTTATTGCTTTCAATTTGCATTCAAAAACAAAAGAAAAAATCAGAAAAAAAGAAAAAAGTTGTGGAGTCGGAAATGATAAGTATTTCTTTGAGGCATGCGTCACTGGGTGCTACTTTTGAGACAATACTACTAGTAGGAAAGCTCATTTCCCATGTTTGTGAATCAATAAAGTAGTTAGTGTTATGTCAAGTGGGACTGGATCAACGGTTAGGCTAACCCCTAGGGTGATTGTGTACTTGCACACTATGCACTATAATGGATACATCTTTGTGATGGTTTGTGGGGTGAAAGATAGTGTCTACATGTCATCAGTGGGAATTAAGGCTCTTGGAGTGTACACGTTGTTTATATGCATACTAATATCTACATTAGAAGAGTGATGTATCTAGTTGGGATATGTGTATTGCCTCCCCTTTGTATAATTGTGAAAAGTTTTTTTTTTCTAGTTCTCGTGTTCAATTTTCATTTTATTTTAGTTATTATTATTATTATCATTCTTCTTCTTCTTCTTCTTCTTCTTCTTCTTCTTCTTATTACTACCACTAATACTGCTACTATTACTACTACTGTTGTTGTTGCTGCTCTTTTCTTCTTCTTTCTTTCTCTTTCTTTTTCATTTTTTTCTTTTCCTCTTTTTCTTCCCCCATCTTTTTAAGATTTTATAGGTATATCTTCTACAAATCCTTACGAGACCTTACTTGTCTGTTAGGGGAAACCAAGGGGTTTAAAGGATTGTTATATACAGAAAAGGGCTCTGAGGTGCATACTACTTTATGGAATCTATTTTCAGGGCCATGTGTTCTCAAACTAGATTATCAAGTCCTTTTTATTTTGTTGTAACTAGTGGTAGGTCCGTTTTCGATGCTAGCTGTGCAAATTTCTCAAGCAAATTTTGGCGGGAAAGCATTGGAATGTGTAGAATACCTAAACTACCCTTATGTACTTTTGTTAGCTGCTAAGACTAAGTTGGTGGGATTGATTTGACTTTTTTTGAAAACCCCCTCCCCCCAACGGTCATCTCTCATTTCCTCTTTATTTAAGGTAGCACTTCATCATCTTCCCATCCCACTGTTTCTCTCTCATCTCTCATTTCCTCTTCCTTTCATTGCAAAGTGCTCAGCAGCAAGGTGATGCCATTGAAGGTAAGCAGCAAATATTTTTTTAAGCACAAAATTTATATGTTATAATGTATTAATTGAGAATAATTAATTTAATAATATTATTTGTGTATATGTGCAAACCTTGTTTATAAGAATATTTTTTTAAACAAAACTTTGGGATATAGCAAATGATTAAAGGAATATTTTATAAATATATATATATTGCAATGTATTAATTAAAAATAATTAATTTAGTAATATTTTTGTTTTTAAATTTAAACCTTGGCTAAAGGAATACTTTTTTAAACAAAACTTTTGGATATAGCAAATGGTAATAGGAATATTTTATAAATATACATATTGCAATGTATTAATTAAAAATAATTAATTTAATAATAATTTTTTGTTTTCAAATTTAAACCTTATTTATAGGAATATTTTTAAACAAAACTTTGGGATATGGGAAATGATAATAGGAATATTTTATTTAACAAAACTTATAGGATATAGCAAATCATAATAGGAATTTTTTTTTAATGATAATGTTGTTGATATTAGGGAACTGAAAATGCAAGGGTCTTTTTCCTCATGGAGCAGTCACAATGAGCATGTTTGTGATATGTCTGAGAGGTAATGTTCAAGGTACAAGAAGAATGTCACAGTCAACTAGTAATCCTGGAAGAGTTTGCATGAAATGTATGCAATGTGATAAGTTTCTTGGTTGGGCTGATGCTGTGAGGCAGAATTTGGATGCAAAGATATTGAGTGAGATTCAAGCAATGAGGCAAGAATTCAGAGAACTAAAAATGATTGTGCAAATGATAGACAAGGGTCAAAGCATCATTGTTATGTTACTAATTGCTGTGATCACAGTGCAGTCAATTGTAATGGTAATATGAAATGTGTTGTGTAATGTGACATGCTTAATGCTAATAAACTTATGATTAAGCTCTTGAGCGGTTGCAAAATAAATATTGACAAGTTTATACATTGCATTGTTGTCTTCCCCCACAACAAGATTTATAAATGAGCATCATCAGGTGTCCGAAAAATTCCAAAATGTAACCAGCACTTTAACTTCTATCAGGAGGGGGGAATAAGATAAGCAAAATTACAAAAGTATTTGTTGTCCAAAAAAACATAGAGGCTGTAATTACATCATTGATAGTGAGCTTGGCTGGATTGAGTGGGAGTAACTGAGGTTGCTGCAGCAGTGGTAGCATGCTTGATCTTTGGAACCTTGGTAGGCCTCTCAACCTGATTTCCTTTTTTGTGGTTAGGCTTCCTCTTGTATTTCTGGATGAGGTTGCCATTTGCATCGCTCGGTTTTCCATAAGTCAGACTATTATGCCCTAGTTGTTTGCGATTCTTGCACCTTTTGGTGCCACTGCCATATATTAACCTGCCTTGGAGCTGCATAACAGCAATGGACTCTCTCTTCTTGTGCTTTTCTGGCCTTCCTTTTTTCCTCAATTCAAAAGGAGGACCTAATCTTGGCAAACTAGTATTCCCCCACATGTATGAGCCAGGAACAGGATGAATAATTCCATCATGGAACTTTTTATATTTTTCAACCAGAAACCAGTGAGCACAATAGTCCTCCAACTTTTGGTTCATCCTTAGAATACATCTAGCTGCATGTTTGCAAGGCAAGCCACTAATCTGTCATTTTGTACAATCACAGTAATGGTCTCTCAGCTTAACAGTAAAGCTAGCACTACCCTCTAAAACATCAAACTCTCCCCTTCCTACATGAACAACATTACTACAGTTCCTGGCTTCTATCTCAATCATCCTCAACTTTTTCTCCACATAGGGTGCAACTTTGTGACACTACCACAAGCTCACGGGTGTTATAGTTACAAAGAAAGTATCATCCACAGATACCAAAAGCAAAATTACCAAGTTCTTTTTATTAGAAAATGTTAAGCAATATCTTAATCGAGGATTTTGATTCGGCTGTTTCTAATTAACAATTTCTAAATCAATCAAGGAAAAACATCTAGGGATTTATTTAGTTAAGAAAGGTGTTGGATCATACGATTTAACATGTACATTTCTCTAAATTGGATAATTTCAAGGAATTGCAATCGATTTGGAATTTAGTCTATTCTTTCAAAATTGACCAAATTGTCTAAACTAAACCAAAGTCGTTCTTTCAAACTAATTTATCTTAGTCTAGGTTCAGTATTTTTGATTACTCATTCATCCTCCCAACGTGCAAATTTATCTTCCAAGCCATTACTATGTTGAGTCCTATCAAGCGGTCTAACAATCGAATTTCACCTTTCAGTTCTTCACTCATTTGTCTCAAGGGTGCAAGAAAATTTGGCCAAGTCCACTCACAACATGATAATTACTTGATAAAATGAAATCAAATCAATATGAAAGAAAACACAATTCTATTGAATTAAAATGATCCAACTACACTTCCATTAACAAACAAATGCCTAGATAAGATAAACTACTCACTTATGATTAAAAATTAAACAACTAACCAAATTATTCAGCTAGATCTGATAGGGAAAAGCTTGGCAATGACAGCTTCCAAGAAAGTCTTCAAACCACTAAGGAAACCGAATTCCATGCTCAAGATTCTCACTTGAACACAAAATCAAACTAAAATTCTAGCTATAAAAGATATAATTGAGATACAGAATGACTATGAAAGATGAGGGAATCCTCTCCATTGCTACCAAGGGACATCTTTTTAAGTGAAAATGCGAGCTCTCTCAGCCACACAGCTGAAGGGAAACGAAGAGGCCACAGTTACAAAGGCACCACGGTCCGACCGTGGTGCCTACTGAACCGATCTCTCTTGTTTTTCTTCTTACTTCACAAGCATGGTGACATTGGGGGGTATCGTGGTGAGCCAAAACATGTTCCCACCAAGTCAAATGTTGGGTCAATCAGTCTAAAAACCTGTTACAATCACCACAGAATCATACCCAAGTATAAATCGAAAAAAAGAGTATCAAATATAATTTCAGGCTCTTAAAACGCCAAAAAGTGCTGTAAAACTACCCTAAAAATGAAGTAATTAAAGACACTTATCAAACTCCCCCATGCTTGAACTGTTGCTTGTCCTTAAGCAACACTAGGACCAAAATTATTCAAAACCTCCTCAGGATAGACATTGGTACCGTCTCAATGGCAAAGCCTATTCAAAGTTAGCCCAAAAGGTGCAAAAATCATTTAATAAACAAACTAGGAAATGAAGTTTTCGAAATCACTTGATATACCAGTATGTCAAATTTGAATCAACTTCCCAAATCATCGAATACAATCACATTAACATATGAAACAAATGGAGCTAGTAATGCTAGTAGAACCTCACTTTAGTCAAGTGGCACTCATCACACATGTGTTTGAAAGTATAAGAAGGTTCCCTCAATTCTCATTTCATAGACTCAAATCTACCATAAGCTCGGCAAGACTCTCTAATTCTCCATCACTAGAATGCAATACACATTAGACAATCATGAGGACTTTTATAAGGTTGTAATGGGGCCATGGGTAAAGGTAAGAGGGGAATGCATGTTTTGGAAAAGAGGAGCAGAAGCCATAGAGTAAGAGCTAAACATTTCTAATGTGCTCATACAGCATTCTCCTTAGACCAATATAATTCATCTACAAAATACATCATCATTTGAAGAGATAAAGAGTTGAAAGTCATAAATACTTTTTACAATCCAAACAAGGCCAACACTCTTTTTATTATTCCTCTTTTTTTCTCTTTTTTTTTGTTTTTTTATACATTTTTTTGTTTTCTTTTGTTTTTGTTTTGTTTTTTTTTTTTTTAAGAGTTAGCTAAGGGAACTCTGTAAGAGTTAGCTAAGAGAAATCCATATCAAACTTTGAATTTTAATTCTTCTCTAATCTTTGTACAACAAGATAAGGGATTTCTTATGTAACACAAGAACACAAATCCCTTCACCAAACAACTAAATCTACCAAAAAGAGCTCAATTATCTTACTAGTTCCCAATTAAACTCGATGCATAAGGATGAAATGCTCCTCTAGTCTTGGCTTGAGGTTTAGATAATTACTTGGCCAAAGGCTATGGTAGGAGGTTCAAATCAATAAAAACGGATATAAGTTCAAAGGGGCTAGCAAGGGATATATTGCATAATAAGGGTGGCTATTTGGTCTTTTGGGTTAACAAGTTAAAGAATGCCTCAATCATATTGCCTCAATGCATATGAGAATCGAAGTAAGTTCTAGAGAAATGATGTCAAGTAAGGGTCGTTCATAAATTGACAAGAGACTAAATTAATAAATTAGTCCTTAAAAGCTCAAAGCCTCACGGGACATCTACTAAGGTCATAACTAGCACATCAATAAACATATGCCAAAATTCATGTAAAAAGTCATGGGGTAATCAACTTGCACTCAACATATGGTCAAAACATGAAGCTTATTTTCGCCAACTCATTCTCAAATATTTTTATGCACAATTGGGCAAATCACAGGATCAATCAAAAGCAAATAAGTCTACCTAGTCTATAAAGATCATCATCAGAGGATGTTTTTCCCTTTTTTTCATTTTTTTGCATTTTATTTCAAAGATGCGTGCTCCTAATAACAATACCAAGAAAAATGCAAAAGCTATAGAAAGAAACTATAAAAACCTAAAATGCAACTAAAATAAAAAGAAACCTAAATGTACTTCTAACATGCTTCTAATCATATAAGATTAAAACCTACAATGTCAAATGCGATCATGAATAATATATATAATACATACACAAGCACGTACTATACCAAATTGGACATCATATGCCATCAAATACTAACTATCTTCCCCATGATTGAACAAAATATTATCCTCAACGTGTGCATGGAGTAGAAAAAGGAATGGGGTCGCAAGAAGCAATCAGAAAGGAGGTGGGGAAGAAGGGTGGGGTGATTGACCATAAGAGATATACCAATCTTGCCAGGTCTCTAAACAAGCCTCATAATCCCAAAAGCATTGAGTCTAGGTAACAAGCATCCCACGGAGCTCGTCGTGGTACTCTTGGACAAAGTCACAAAGAGCAGCGTTCTCAGAAGCAACATAGACTCGAAGGGATACTTGCTCCTCCTGAATGAAACTAAGGGCGGCTTGGAGGTCGGCATAGTCAGTGGGGGTTGGTTGGAAAGAAGAACTAGGTTCGTCTTGACTAGTAAATAGGGGTGGAGGAGGTGTGAGTTGAACAGCCTTAGCATCGCTAGGTACCCAATAAAGGTTAGCCCAGTGAAGTAAGGTGGTTCGATCAACATTTAAAAGTGGCAGAAGCCGATCCCGGGATAAATCCAGCATAAACATCCAGCCTCTACTTCGCAAAATTTCATTAGCTCAAAAGCGGCTTAAGCAAGCCGCTCGGACCCAAATACTCGATCCTCAGGATTGGGCTCAACATCTAAAAATCTAACAATGGTAGTGACGATACCATCAATGACTATCCTACCCTTAGTGCTAACAGTAGCACTATACTATTGTCTGGCCAAGAACGCCCTAGGGTCAAGTTGAATACCATCAAGCATACAAGATAGAAAATATAACTCAGATAATCTCAAGATATTCAAACTATCATCCTAAGCAAAGAAACAACAAGCAAAGATATGCTGAGCTACTCGAATACAAGGGTTCCGAATATGGGTGTATTTGGAGGAACTAGTACTATACCTAACACTTCCCGAAAGCTCACCCCAAAATGCATTCAGGTTGAATTCTCGGGGGACTTGACAATTTGGTAAATCCATGCTAGGTGGAAAACCAAATATGCTATTGGAGGTACCTAAGTTCAGCTCATAAAATTGCCCTTACAAATAAAAGGAAATATACCCTGCTTGACATTGAGGCCCTCGAGTGACCTCAACATATAGAGTACTCAGGAATTCAAAGGTGAGGTCCCGATATGTGTTGCTCCTTAATCTCAATGAAATATCCCACACCCCCCGTGCAAACAACCACTGCATATCATCTAACAACCATAAACAGCCTAATAATTCCTCATCATAGTAACGAGTTGCCACAACCATTCGTTCATTCAAGCACATATATCTAGCAACATGGTTGGGGTTAGTTATACCAAGAGGATGAGGAATGTTACATTGGGCTCGTGCATTAGTGGAAGTTCGGGAGGTTCGTTGAGGCTGTGATGGTGCTTGGCCAGATGTTCTTGCCTCCATGATATTCCTTTGTCTCTTTGTGGATTCCATTATTGCAAAATGGAAGAAAAATTAAAACAAAACCCTAAAATATAAGATGTGAGAAAGAATAACGAAGAATTTAAGTGAAAAAGAAGAAGAATTAGAGAGGGAAGAAAGTGAGATGAGGTTGAAGAAGAAATGGTGAAAATAGGTGAAATTTATGGGAGAAAGAGAAAGATTAAGTAACAACGGAAGATTTTGAGTGAAAATGGAGTGAAAATGAGAACAAATGAGGGAGAAATTGAAGGTGTAACAGTGATGGGTTTAGAGACAGAATATGGGGGTAGAGAGAGAGTGTGTGTCAAAGAAAAAGAAGATGGGGGAAAGTGGACGGTAATCACGGTCAAAACCCTTGACTGTAGCTCGTAACACCTCCCTACAGTCCGTGGGGGTCACCACAGTCGGACCATGGTGTCTGCTGAATACCATTTTTTTTTTGTTTTGCTGGTTGGGCACCCTACGGGCCGTGTTGAGGTGTTGCAGTCTGTAGTGCCCATCATTTTTTATTTTTTTCTCTTATGATCCCTTCTTCTTGTTTTTTTTTTCTTTCCTCTCTTATTTTCTTACTATGAAAAACTACAAAAAAAATGAAAATCAAAGCTATAAAAAGGGTTTGGCTTGCCTTCCAAGAAGCACTCTTTTAAGGCCAAGAACTTGACCACGCTTCTATGTTCGGTCTAGATCGGTAAGTGTATGGACAGTGGCCTTCTCAATAGGTTGCCTCACAAGATAGGGCTTTAGCCGCTGACCATTAACTGTGAACGCACCGGTAGACTCACTCCATACTTTAACTGCTCCACTCGGTTGAACTTTTGTGACTTGAAATGGCCGCGACCACCAGGATCTCAGCTTGCCTGGAAATAATCTCAATCTCGAGTTGAACAATAGAACCATGTCACCTTTTTCAAATCTCTTCTTTATGATGTGCTTGTCATACCATCTCTTAGTTCACTCTTTGTAGATGCGTGAACTCTCATAGGCCTCCAACCTTAGTTCATCTAGCTCACTCAATTGCAAGAATCGCCTTTCTCCAGCTGCTTGAAGATTAAAATTGAGTGTCTTTATAGCCCAATATGCCTTATGTTCCAACTCTGCGGGTGATAAGTGCTTAATATGTATATCATTTTAGGGATATTTTGTGTCATTTTTAGGAGAATATTGTGCTTTAAGTTGTTATTTACTCTTATATTCTCGATTTATGCTTGGGTATAGTTATTTGATGTGTTTTGCAGAATTTTTAGCCTTTTCATCAAGCATTTGCCCTTTAATGACTATATTTTGACCTCTCCCATGGTCATCCATGTTATGCCACGCTCGTAGAGTAAAGAATGAGCAAAAATTCAGCTCCAGCACAGACCACGGTCAGACCGTGGTGCACCCCACGGACCATGGTGAGACTGTAACTGCTGCTTTTTCATTTTTCCTCAGCTGTGTGGCTGAGATTGACTAAGTCTCTCTATAAAAAGCGACGTTCTGCAAGCAGTAGGGAGCATCCAAGATCATTCCAAGCAAAAATATAGAGTAGTGTAGATTAGTGCTTTAGTTTTCTTTCTCAAATTTTGTAGTTTTTAGTTTGGTTATTGAATTGTTGTGAGTCTTGAGTGTGAGAGTTTGTTCTTGATGCAGTTCTGAAACCCTTGGTTGAAGACTATCTTAGTCATTCTCCTTTTCGCTCAGATTTCGCCAATCGTTTGTTAGTTTGTTAATCTTTTATCATGTCTGAGTCGTTTTCTTTAGTCTAGGGAGTTAGTAGTTTGTGGAAGTGTTGTCGGATCATGTTTTAATCTATACAATTGTGCTTATTCTCATGATTAGTTTGATTTCGTTTTGTCAAGTGCTTGGATTGTTGTGAGTTGATTTTTGGCTGAAATTTGCTTGCACTCTTGAAGCAATCGAGTGAAAAACTGAAAGGTGACATTTGGTTATTGGATTGCTTGATTAGACCTAACGTGACTTCTTCTCGAAAGAGACATTTGTATGTTAGGAGGGCCAGTAAGTAATCAAAGACATTAAACCTGAATTAAGGCAAATTAGTTTGAAAGAATGACTTTTGTTTAGTTTAGGCAAATTTAGTTAATTTTGAAAGAACAGGCTGAGTTTTTGAAGAGACTACAATTCTTCGAATTTAACCACTTAGAAGAGAGCACATGTTCGTTATTTCTGATCCAGTTTCCTTTCACAACTATGAAAATTCCTAGACATTTTTCACTTATTGATTTAGATAAGTTTATTTGCTATTGTTAAAAATCGAATCCACTTGAACCAGAATTTTACTTAGCACATTCTGATAGGTAAGACTTAGCAAGTTACAATCAATCCTTGAGGAACAATATCTTTTATCTATACTACGATTATCCGTATGCTTACGGTTGTATGATCAAGTTTTTGGTGCCATTGTCAGGGACTAAAGCTATTAACTATTGAGTTAGTCTTACGAAAGTGACTAAGTATTTTATTATTTTTTATTGTTCTTTTTTGTTCTTTTTCTTTCTTTGCTAGTTTAAATTGCGCTGATAGTGTTGGTGAAAGTGCTTACAGGAATTCTTCTTAGTTTATGCGAAGTCTGACCTTGTACGAACCCGATCTAGAGATTGAAAGGACTTTTTGCTTAAAAAGGAAAAAGCAAAGGATTGAAGAGCAAAGACGCGAGGCAAGAAGGAATTCAAACATGGCAGAAGGTGACCAACGAAGGACTCTTCGTGATTTTGTTACCCTAGGAGTCCAGGGGATCGCCTCAAGCATCGCTCACCCTGCTGTCGATGCCAACAACTTCAGGCTCAAACCGGCACTCATTTTCATTGTTCAACAATCTCAGTTCGGCAGAACTCCGTTAGAAGACCCAAATCTGCACCTCTCGGCCTTTTTAGAGGTGTGTGATACACTGAAATTAAATGGAGTCTCTAGTGATGCGATTCGGCTGTGCTTATTCCATTTCTCATTGAGGGATAAAGTGAGGGCTTGGTTGCACTCTTTGCCGTCTGGATGCATAACCACATGGGATGAGTTGATAAGAGCTTTTCTCGCCAAGCTCTTCCCCCAAGCAAAATAGCGAGCCTAAGGAATCAGGTCACCAACTTTCTGTAAAGAGATGACGAGACACTCTATGAAGCCTGGGAGCATTTTGAAGATCTATTATGTTTGTGCCCCCATCATGGTCTTCAGCGTTGGATGATAATTCAAGCCTTTTATAATGGTATGACCCAATCTATAAGGTCCACTATTGATGCAGTGGCAGAAGGAACTCTTATGAGCAAGACTGACGATGAAGCCTATAATCTGATCGAGAAGATGGCGCTTAACAACTTCCAATGGTCCACAAAACGAACCCAACCCAAGCGGGTTGGTGGTAAGCATGAAATTGATTGAATTACTTTACTTTCTACTAAAGTAGATGCCATAACTCATAGACTGGACCAAATGAATATTAATGCTATGAACTCTAGTGCCGTTTCCCCTTGTGAAATTTGTGGTTCAATTGAGCATATAACTCTGAATTGTCAAGTTGGGAGTCCTTTTTCTCAGGACCCTAATAAAGTTAATTATGTTCAAAATTTCAATTCGAGACTGACCAATGACCCTTACTCTAATACCTATAATCCAGGTTAGAAGAATCATCCAAATTTTTCTTATAGGTCGAATCCAAACACTATGATTATACCCGCTATGAACGCTACCCTCATTCCCTTCTCAAATACCCCAAAAGTCAAATTTAGAGGTAATGATGGAAAATATGCTGATGGCATAACAAAAATAGGATAAGTATATTAAGTAATTAGCCTCAAAGGTTGATGTGCTTACGACTCATAATAGGATGTCAGAAGCCCAGATTGCCTAAAAAGCTAGTTTCTCATCTACGCCCTCAGATAAACTTCCTAGCAAACCTGAACCTAACCCTCGTAAGCATTGTACCTATGTTATCATGATGGAAGAAGATGACTTAACTGACTCTGAGAAAGTACCAATAGAAGAGGGTAGGGAGATAATGATGCCTGATAATAAGGAGAGAAACAATGATGGCAAGACTGCCACTTTAAAAGAGAATGACACTGTGGAGATCCCAGTCATTTTTCCCCCTAAACTCCCTAACCTAGGTAGTTTTTCTATCCCCTACATTGCAGAAAAGGTAGAAATTGAGAGAGGTCTACATGATCTAGGTGCAAGTGTCAATATAATGCCCTATTCTTTGTTTTATAAGCTACACCTAGGAATATTACTAGCCGCACCCTTTTCCCTATAGTTGGTTGATGGTTATGTGATGTAACCTATAGGCAAGTTGGACAATATGCCAGTCAATATAGGAGACATTTGGGTGTTGGAGGACTTCATTATAGTTGATATGCCTGAAATTGACGATGCCCAAATTATCCTAGATC
This sequence comes from Carnegiea gigantea, assembly GCA_029747015.1. Classification (NCBI taxonomy): domain Eukaryota; kingdom Viridiplantae; phylum Streptophyta; class Magnoliopsida; order Caryophyllales; family Cactaceae; genus Carnegiea; species Carnegiea gigantea. Next base: position 343,888 of record JAKOGI010000480.1, on the reverse strand, counting down.
GGCCCATTTTGGCAACAGCTGGTTGCCACATAGATGTAAGATAGGCCCGGGTATCTTTTCAGGTGGAAGGGCAATTTGCTGTGTTTAGTCATAAGAAGGAGGACATGGTTTCTCCTCATTCTTCGATATTGGATGCATTACCACTTTTCACTGAGATTGATATGGAGGATGTCTGGAATTGTGAAGATCCTCCTGATTCTGACTAAATTTCTTATGAGGACCCCGACCAAGGGTATGTTAATGTGGAGTTTGCTGCTCCTATGCCACCTAACAAGCCCGAGATTGAGGCCTCTGTTTCTAATGAGTCTTCAATAAGTGCTTACTGCAAGTTTGCACAAACTATTCTTATATGACCCCTGTGGAAGGCTTTGATGCAAATTTTGATGTAGGGGTTGAACAAGTTGATGACAGCCCGTCTGATGGGCCACAAGATCGATTTGTTTTGTATACAGATAGTGCGTTATGGCACCAAGTTATAAAGACGAAGGACCTGCAGCTAGAAATTTTAAGATGGTATCTTCAACTAAATAAGTTTGATTTTGTGGTCCGGGACAAAGCTAATGTCCATACACCATCTGATCCGAACCAAGCCTACTCTTGACCTTAAAAGAGCGTTCTTGGGAGGCAACCCAAGTTCTTTTCTTTCCCTTTTTATAGTTTTGATTTTTATTAAATTTTGCAGTTATATATGCGAATAAAAAAATAAAAAAATAAAAAAAAGAGAGAAAAAAAATATATGAATAAAATGTTGGCACCACGGTTGGTACCAACGAAATACAGCCATGCGGTGCTACCCCAGAAAAATCAAAAAATTATATGCCAGCAGACACTACGGACCGACCGTGGCGAGTCCCATGGCCCATGGTGGTCTGCTGTGGGCGGCGGTCTAGGTTTTTGACCACGGTGCCTTTTCCCTTTCCCCTTATCTTCTTCAACCTCTCAATATACACTCTCTCTCTACCCCCATTTTCTCTCTCTAAACTCCATAACCAAATCTCACTAATCTGCCCTCATTTCTTCACCATTTCCAATCATTTTCACACCAAATCCTTTTCTTTCACTCAATTTCTCGTGTTTCTCCTTAAAATTCATATCTTTCTTCTTCTTTTACTTCAAATTCATCTCACCTTCACTGATCCAGCATACCCATCCTTTTCTCTCTCTTATTTTTCATATTTTTATTTAATGTCTTCAATTTTCTAGGTTTTAGTACTTTTGGTTTTAGTTTTGTTTTTGTTTCAAGTTTGCAACAATGACACCAAACAAGAGACCAAAGAGCACCAAGGAGGTTGGTTCTTCAAGTCAGGCACCACCCAACCTCAAAGAACATCCCAAACATCAACTAATGTGCATGCTAGAGGTAACATTCCTCACCCCCTTGGTTTAATGCATCCTAATCATGTTGCTAGGTATAATTGCTTGAATGAACATATGATTGTAGCAAATAGATATTATGATGAGGATTTGCTAGCCCGGTTGAAAATTTTAGATGATATTCGTTGGTTGTTTGCTGGAGGTGGTATGGGACACTTTTTAGAAATCAAAGAGCATACATATAGGGACCTGACCCCAGAATTCCTTAGTACACTTCGTGTGGAGGTCACTAGAGGGCCTCAATGTCAAGCCGGATATATATCGTTATATTTACAGGGACAATTGTGTAAATTGAACTTAGGTACCTTCAACAGTATTTTCGATTTTCCCCCTAACATGGACTTATCACACCATTAAGTCCCCCGCGAATTCAACCCGAATGCATTTTGGGGTGAACTTTCGGAGAGTGTTAGGTACAGATCAACATGTACACATATTAGAAACTCCTGTATTAGAGTAGCTCAGTGTATTTTGGCTTGTTCTTTGTTTGCTCGAGATGATAGTCTAAATGTCCCGAGACTTTTTGAGTTGTATTTTCTATCCTGTATGCTTGATGAAGACCAACTTGACCCAGGTTCAGTCTTAGCTGGGCAATTACATAGTGCTGCTGTTAGCACTAAAGGTATGATAGTCATTGGTGGGATAATAACTACTATTGCTAGATTCTTGGGTATTGAGCCCAACCCTGAGGATAGAGTTTCTGGGTCTGAGCAGCTTGACCAAGTTGCCTTTAAAATTATCAACTTCTCTAAGGTTGAGGCTGGTCGTTTGTGTTAGATTTACCCAGGAAATCGGCTTATGCTGCTTCCCAATGTTGATCGCTTCACCCTTCTTCACCGAGGTAACCTTCATTGGGTACCTTGTGATGAGAAGGTTGTTTGACCTGCACCCCACCAACCAGCCCCTCGATCTAGTCAAGCAGGACCTAGTTCTTCCTCTCAACCACCCCACCTGACTATTCTGACCTCCGAGACCTCCTTAGGTCCATTCAAGAGGAGCAAGTTTCCCTCCAAGAGTCTGTTGCTTCTGAGAGCTCCGCTCTTTGGGACTTCGTCCAAGAGCGCCACGATGAGCTTCTTGGATTGCTTGCTTCCCAGACCCAATATTTCCAAGACTATAGGGCATGTCTAGAGACCTGGTAAGATTGGCATATCTCTTATGGCCAACCACCCCATCCTCCTCCACCTCCTCCTCTCTGATCTTGTTTTATGCTACTCGCCTTCCCTTTTTATTATGCCCCCACATAGAGGGGAATGTGTGATTCAAGCATAGGGAAGTTAGCCATTACATTTGGTGTCTGATGCCTATTTCTATTTGGTGTGTTTTTGCTTTGTATATGTTTTTAGTTGTAGTTTTTATTGTTTTTGATTGTTTTAGTTTTGTTTAATAGTGCATTTTATTTTCTTTGCATTCTAGGTTGCATTTATGTTTTTAATAGTTTCTTTTGCATTTTAGTTTACATTGTTTGTAGGAGCATGCATAAAAAAATTGAAAAGTCAAATAAAAAAAAAAGAAAAAAAATTCCTCCGATGATGATCTCTATAGAATTGGTAGCTTTCTTTGGTTTAGTTGAATCCTTTGATTCACCCGAATTGTACATAAAATGTTTATAAATGAGTTTTCGAAATCAATTCTATGTTTTGACCACATGTTGGATGCGAAATGATTTTTGTCATGAGTCTTTACAAGATTTTGGCATGTGTTTACTAGTGAGCTAGTTTTGACCTTGGTAGATGTTCCGTAAGACTTTGAGCCTTTAGAGACTGTTTACCATTATTAGCCTCATATTTCTTTCATGTATGACTCTTCCTTTCTCGAGAACTTGCTTAGATTCTCATTCAAAACATATTTCGCATATGCATTCAGACAATATGATTGAGGCAATTCTTTCTTTGATTTGTTTAAACCCCACGGCCAAATAGCCACCCTGGTTGTGTATTGTATCCCTTGTTAGCCCCTTTGAACCTGTATTTGTTTTTCTTGATTTGAACCTACCATTATAACCCATGGCTAAATATTTGTCTTACCTTTAAGCCAAGGCTAGAGGAGTGTTCTATTCCTTTTCATGAAGTTTGATAGGGCGTTAGTAAGATAGAATGATATCTTGTGGTGTAATTTGGTTGTTTGGTGCAGGGTTGTGAGATATTGATTAATCTCTTGTTTTATTGTACAAAATTTAGAGAAGAGTTAGAATTTAAAGTTCATTATGGATTTCACCCTTGGCTATCCCTTCTGAAAAAAATAATAAGTGCTTACGGAAAAAAACACAAAAAAGAAAAAAATTTCAAAAAAAATGAAAAGAAAATGGAAAAAATCGAAGAAAGTAGTTAGCCTTGTTAGGAGTGCAAGTTATTTGTGATTTTTCAACTCTTTCTCTGTTTATTTGGGGATTTATTCTGAACTGATAAGGTTTAAGAAAGATGTTCTTCGATGCATTAGAATTGTTTAGCTCTTAGTCTTTGGCTTCTAGCTCTTCATTTCCAAAAACATTTGTTCCCCGCTTACCTTTACCCCCAGCCCCATTACAACCCTATTAAAGTCCTCATGATTGTCTAGTGCATTTGCATTTTTAGTGATGGCAAATTTGAGACTTTGTCAAGCTTATGGTAGATCTACGTCTAAGGTTGAGATTTGAGAGAACTTTCATAAATATATATATTTCAAACACATGAGTGCTGAGTGCCATATAACTATAGTGAGGTTCTATCGGCCTTACTAGTTTTGCTTGTTCCATATGTTGAATGATTGTATTTGACAATTCGGGGGAGATTGCTTTCAAGTTTTACATTTTGATCTATTAAAAAGGTTTTTGAAAATTTCATTCCCTATTCTGTTTGTTAATGATTGTTTGTATCTTTTTGGGCTATCTTTGGATCAGCTTTGCCATTTGAATGCTATCTATATCTATCCTGAGGAGGCTGTGTATACTTTTAATCTTTGTATTGCTTGAGGACAACCAACAGTTTAAGCATGGGGGAGTTTGATAAGTGCTTAATATGTATATCATTTTAGGGCTATTTTGTGTCATTTTCGAGAGAATATTGTGCGTTATGTTGTTATTTACTCTCCTATTCTCGATTTATGCTTGCGTATAATTGGTTGATTTGTTTTGTAGAATTTTAGCCTTTTTACCTAGCATTTGTCCTTTAATGGCTGTATTTTGGCCTCCCCTATGGTCATCCATGTTATGCCACGCCCGTAGAGCAAAGAATGAGCAAAAACCCAGTTCCAGCACAGACTATGGTCGGACTGTGGTGCACCCCACGAACCGTGGTGAGCCTGTGACTGCTGCTTTTTTGTTTTCCCTCGGCTGTGTGGCTGAGATCGACCGAGCCTCTTTATAAAAAGTGATGTTCTGCAAGCAGTAGAGAGCATCCAAGATCATTCCAAGCAAAAGTATAGAGTAGTGTAGATTAGTGCTTTAGTTTTCTTTCTCAAATTTTGTAATTTATAGTTTGGTTGTTGTATTGGTGTGAGTCTTGAGTGTGAGAGTTTGTTCTTGAGGCAGTTCTGAAGCCCTTGGTTGAAGGCCATCTCAGTCAATTCCCTTTCACTTACATTTCGCTAATCGTTGGTTAGTTTGTTAATCTTTTATCATATCTGAGTAGTTTGATTTAGTCTAGGGATTTAGTAGTTTGTGGAAGTATTGTTGGATCATGTTTTAATCTATATAATTGTGCTTATTTTCATGATTGGTTTGATTTCATTTTGTCAAGTGCTTGGATTGCTGTGAGTTGATTTTTAGTCGAAATTTACTTACATTCTTGAAACAATCGAGTGAAAAACTGAAAGGTGACATTTGGTTGTTGGACTGCTTGATTAGACCTAACGTAACTTCGTCTCGAAAGAGAGATTCGTATGTTAGGAGGGCTAGTAAGTAATCGAAGACATTAAACTTGAATTAAGACAAATTAGTTTGAAAAAATGACTTTTGTTCAGTTTAGGCAAATTTAGTTGATTTCGAAAGAATTGGCTGAGTTTTTAAACAGATTATAATTCCTCGAATTTAACCAATTAGAAGAGAGCACATGTTCGTTATTTCTGATCCAATTTCCTTTCACAACTACAAAAATTCCTAGACATTTTTCCTTTATTGATTTAGATAAGTTTGTTAAATCAAATCCACTTGAACCAGAATTTTACTTAGCACATTCTGATAGGTAAGACTCAGTAAGATACAATTAGTCCCTGAGGAATGATATCTTTTATTTATACTACGACTATTCGTGCGCTTGTGATAGTATGATCAGCGGGTAAGTGACAAGGCTTTCCAAAGATCAACTGGTATGGAGTAGTACCTAGAGGAGTCTTGTAGGCAGTGTGGTATGCGCAAAGAGCATCATCAAGCTTGAGTGACCAATGTTTGCAAGACTGATCCACCATTTTCTCCAATATACTCTTCAACTCCCGATTCGAGAGCTCTACTTGCCCACTTATTTAGGGATAGTAAGACGTAGCAACCTTATGAAACACCCCATATTTCTTCAATAGTGACTCAAGAGGCTTGTTGCAAAAGTGTATTCTATTTTCACTTAGAAGAGCTCTCAGTGTGTCAAATCTTGTGAAGATATTCTTCTTGAGGAACTGGATGACAGCCTTGGAATCATTGGTCGGGGCAGTAATGCCTTCCGCCCACTTAGAAACATAATCAACCGCCACAAGGATGTAAAGGTTGCTACGGGAAGGATAAAAAGGACCCATGAGGTCATTCTCCCATACATCAGACGACTCAACCTCAAGTATGCCACTTTGAGGCATCTCATACCTCTTGGTAATGTGCCCGTTCTCTGGCATCTATCACAAGTCATAACAAATTTTCTTGCATCCTTGAAAATTGTGGGCCAATAGAAACCTGCTTGGAGTACCTTTGCAATCGTCTTGTCCGGTCTAATGTATCCACCATAGGTTGAAGCATGGCAATGGTGCAAGATACTATGGACCTCATCTTCCGGAAAGCATCTTCTACAGACCCCATCTCCACACAGCTTGTAAAGAAGAGGCTCCGCCCACACATAGCATTTGGCATCAGAAAGGAATTTCTTCCTTTGTTGGTAGGACAATCCTGGAGGTAGCACCCCGAACACTTTGAATTTGACTAACTCAGCACATCATGGGGTGGCTTGGTGAGAAATTACGAAGACTTGCTTATCAGGGAAGGAGTCATCAATGGGAAGCTCGTCACTAGGAGTAGCCTCGGGGCCTAAGCGGGATAGATGATCGGCAACCACATTTGTCAATCGGCCTTGTCTTTGATCTCCAAACCAAACTCTTAAAGAAAGAAAACCCATCGGATGAGTTGGGGCTTCGAGTTGGATTTCTTCATTAAGCGCTTCAAAGCGGCATGATTAATGAAGATAATGACCTTGGAATTGATCAAGTAAGATCGAAATTTTTTCCAAGGCAAAGACAACTGCTAAGAATTTCCTTCTCCGTCGTGGCATAATTCACTTGAGCCTCATCAAGAGTATGGCTTGTATAGTATATAACATATGGCTTATTGTCCTTCCGTTGGCCAAGAACAGCGCCCACTACATTGTCACTTGCATCACATATCACCTCAAAAGGTAGCTCCTTATCTAGGGCTTATATCACTGAAGCCGTGATTAATGCCTCTTTTAACCTGAGAAAAGCACTCAAGTATTCTTCATTAAACTCAAAAGGCACATCCTTAACAAGCAATTGGGTGAAAGGTTTTGCAATTTTCAAAAAATTTTTTATGAACCGCCGGTAAAAACCGACATGTCCAAGAAAACTCCTTACACCCTTTACAGAAGTTGGTGGTGGCAATTTTTCAATCATCTCCACCTTTGCTTTGTGTTAAGTCATAATTTATGCATGTTTTTAATAATTAATTTGATTATATTATATATATTATTTTGTCTGATTTACTTTAAATTTTATATTTTTTAGGTTAAGCATTAATAAAGAATGAGGAGAAGAGAAGACGTTGAAGTTCAGGTTTTATTTACCGAAGGATTTTTACAAGCGAATTTATCAAGTTCGCTCCAAAAAAATCATGAATCATGAAAAATATATTTTCATAAGGATTTATTTGGGCTTGGATTATAAGATTACTACTCCTAATTGAAAAGAAATTAGAAGACTTGGAAGAGAATGAGTCCAAAAAAGAAAACCCTAGTAGAATAATACTATAAAAAGCCTACCTCTTCTCCTCTAGCTCATCTCACGTCCAACCCTCACCAATATCATATTCACGCAGCACCACTTCTGTCATCATCCCACAGCACCATCACTCCTCACCTTTCACCTCCTCATCTCACATCTCACAGCATCACCAACACCTTCTTCATTATCATCATCGATCAACATCACACGCAGCCTTCCAACATCACCACATATCACCATATCACCAAATCAGTATTTTTTTAAAGTAAGCCTCATCTCCTTCTCATAACCTAAAACCCTCACCTCCATCATCATCATCATCGATCGTCCTCATCATCTATCACACTCCATCTTCACATATCACCATCACCATCATTGCTCACCGTCATCATTGAAGCCAAAGTAGTATTGTTCTTATTTATTTTTATTTTTACTTTATTTTATTTCTTTTGTGTTTAGTTTATTGTTAAACATGAAAGCATTGGTTAATTATTGTAATTTTATTTTTAGTATGAGTGAGTAATTTCCTTGTACTTAGTATAATCTATTTGAAACCATGCTAAATTAATTATTTTGAAATAAGTTTTATACTTTATTGTCTAGTTAATTTTTATTCCATGATTCTATGAGGATTAGTATTTATTTTTTATGATATTCGCATTAGATTAATCAGAATGCATGCTAATTAGTTTATATGATAGTTTAGAAAGCTTTAATACATCAAAGTTATAGCCTTTTAGGCATAAGGATCACCCTAATTAATCATTGATAGCTCAAACCCATCTCTTTTAATTAGCTAATCATTACAGATCTTTGTTAAATCAATTTGTTTGTAAATTGGTTGCAAGGCGTTACATGATGTTTTTCTAATACTTAATATTCTAGTTTGATTAAATTCTTGCGCTGGTATTAGGATTATCAAAACTAATAGGGTTTATATTAGTGCTTGACCTAAATAAACTATAATATAAGAAAAAACGGAGAAGATCTACTTGTGGGTGTCTTCTACAGTCTAATTCATTAATAAATCGATTTGTGTGTTGATGATAAATATTAATTTGTATAGTGGATATAGATTATGCTAAGTATTTTTCATAAATTTGGTATCTTTGATAATTGTTTGTTGCTTTTTAGTTAATTTCTCTAGTTTGCCAATTTTAATTCTTAAATTTATAAGCTTTAATATAAATTTTGTCCCCCCCCTCCGCCAAAAGAGTAGTCTTTTAGGAGTATCTTAGGGATTTTAGATTAGTTATATTTTGGTTTTTAGTGTGGATAAAATTTTCAGATTTATTTTGTATTCTACTTTGGCATTTATTTACTGGTTTGTCAGAAAGTAGGTTAAAAATAGCTCCCTTTGTGTGTTTTCATGCTTTAATCTAGTTTAGGGTTTATAAAGTATTCTAATTTGTGGATATTTAATTTCGGAATTTTTGGAAATTATTTGATAATTTTCTAGAATTATTTCGTGAATTGATTACGTGTAGGGTTTTACTTCGCTAATTCTGAAACATTACGTATTTAATTTTTATTTTGGATTTTTAGGGTTTTATTAAGTCTGGAAAATTATATTTTAAAATCTGGGTTCTTTTGTTATTTATTTTCATATTTATATTAGTGCAGTTTATTATTTCTCTAAGTTCAGATTTTATTTTCTGTTTTAATTTTCTGTAGTTAATTTTCTGTTTTAATTTTTCTGAATTTAATTACATATAATTTTGGATATATAAACTTATAAACTTGCAGAATATTAATTTGGATTACTTTCTATGATTTTTAATATTAATTTTCTACTTGTGATTTTTGTTTTAATTTTCAGTATAATATTATGTTATTATCTCTGTTTTTTTAATTTTTTAGAATATTTGGGATAGCTATTTTCTGTTTTTATTTTCAGAATTAAATTTAGAATATTTAGGGGCAATATTGCGTATTTTTTTCCAGATTTTTATTTGTTTAATTTGATTTATTTTAGTATAATATAAAGAGAAAGTAAAATAAATTAGAGTAGTAAATTTAATTAGATTTAAATTAGCTTACTATCATAATCCTTCCTCATAGGATCAATCCCTACTTTCTTATACTATAAATCTTATTTATAAATCAAAGTAGTGGTTTAATTTGTAACTCTACGATAAGCTTTACACTTTGTCAATTTCAATGCCTTTGTTAGAGACAACATGACCGAGGACAACCCCTTCTTGTACCATAAAATGGCACTTCTCTCAATTCAAAACTAAATTCACATCTTCACATCTTTGCAAGATCTTAGGCAAGTTATTTAAGTAATGGTCATAGTTACACCTACACAGAAAAATCATCCATAAAGACTTCCATTATGTCCTCAATAAAATCAGAGAAAAGCCATCATATAATGTTAAAATGTAGCAAGGGCGTTGTATGACCCAAATGGCATTCTCCTATAAGCATATGTATCATAAGGACAAGTAAAAGTAGTCTTTTCTTGGTCACTAGGATGGATAGGGATCTGAAATAAACCCGAATACCCATCTAAGTAGCAAAAATATGAGTTCTTAGACAATCTTTCAAGCATTTCGTCAATGAAGGGAAGGGAAACGTGATCTTTATAGGTGACTTTACCCAATTTCAATAATCAATGCACATGCGCCATCCCATGATAGTCCTAGTGGAAATTAGCTCATTACTATTATTTTGGCAACATTCATCCCCCCTTTCTTAGGCACAACATGGACCGAGCTTACCCATATACTATCGAAGATAGGCTAAATAATGCCAGCCTTAAGCAATTTTAAAATTTTCTTCTTGACCACCTCTTGGATATTAGGGTTCAACCTTCTTTGGTGTTCAATTGAGAGCTTATGGTCATCTTCCATTAAGATTCGGTTCATACACATAGAAGGATGAATTCCTTTTAAGTCATCAAGAGTATATCCTATGGCTTTACGATGCTCTCTAAGTACTCTAAGCAAAGAGTCAACTTGAAACGCATTCAAACTTGCATTCACAATCACAAGATATGTAGAGCTGGGTCCAAGAAATTCATACCTCAAGGAGGAAGGGAGAGGTTTCAGTTCTACCTCAAGAGCTTGCTCCTCATAAGACGAGGGCTTATTTTCAACCTTCAGTGGCTCCACCTTAGCAAGGGAGGGTGGAATTGGTGGAGAGGTTTCCAAAAGTTGAGCACACATGGCTACTTTGGGATTTTCATCCTTAATAGTGCTATCATTCAACATCAAGTGCTCAAGAGGATCATCAAAATCAAGGCTAGACACAATTTTCCATATCAAACCATCAACTGCATCAATCATATTACATTCATTAGAAATAAAAGGGAATTTAGAAGCTTTAGACAAGCTAAACTCCACATGATCATCCCCTACATCAAAAGATAGCTTACCACTTTCCACATCAATATGGCACCTAGCGGTGGCCAAGAATGGCCTCCCAAGAATGACAGGGGTGTGCATATCCTCTTCCATTTCTAAAATCACAAAGTCTACTAGCGTATACAGATCTCCTACTTTTATTGGAACATCCTCTAAAATACCCACAGGGTATTTCACAGAACGATCTGCCAATTGTAAAGAGACAGTAGTCCATCTCATCTCTCCTAGTTCTAATTTCTCACACATAGAAAGGGGCATCAAGCTGACACTTAACCCTAAATCACACAAAGCACGGTTTATAGACACATTCCCTATTAGACAGGGAATTGAAAAACTGCCGGGTTCCTTAAACTTAGCAGGAAGCTTGTTTTGGATCGCAACACTGCACTCTTCAGTCAAAGTTACAGTCTCATGCTCTTCTAGCTTTCTTTTGTTAGACAGAATTTCTTTCAAAAATTTAGCATATGAAGGCATTTGAGACAAAGCATTAGTAAATAGGATGTTTATGGAGAGTTTCTTAAGAACCTCTAAAAATTTCCCAAATTGCAAATCAAGTTTTACCTTAGCCATTCTTTGAGGGAATGGTAAAGGTAGGGTGTAAGGTTTTGGAGAAGTGATCTTTGGAACCTCATCAGATTTATGCACAACATCATCAATCACATTATTAGAGGGTGTAGACACCTCTTTCTTGATATTCTCAACATGCTTATTTTCATCATGCAAAGACTCATCATTGGTAATCCCCTTAGGTCCCTCTAGTTGTTTCCCCCCTTTCAAAATCATAGCATTGCATTGCTCCCTGAGGTTAGGCTTGGGCTTACTAGGAAGTCTACCCAGCGGTGTAGATGAAAAGCTAGCTTATTGGGCCATTTGGGCTTCCAACATCTTATTGTGAGTTGTAAGCATCTCAACCTTAGAGGCTAATTGCTTTATATACTCATCTTGCTTTTATTGCACCAAAAACACACTCTCCATCATGGCCTCTAAATTAGAATTTTGGGGAGCTTGTGGAGGGAAAGGTATTCTTGGAAAACCGGGGGGTGGCCTAGCATTTAATGGGGGCATATTCGGACGGTTTGGATTAAACCTATATGAGAAATTCAGATGATTCCTCCAACCCCGATTGTAGGTATTGGAGTAAGGGTCATTGGTTAGTCTCGGGTTAAAGTTTTAAACATAATTGACTTCATTAGAGTCTTGGAAAAAAGGGCTCCTAACTTGACAATTCAAAGTCATATGTTCAATAGAACCACAAATTTTACATAGGGGAGAAGCACTAAAATTTATAGCATTTACATTCATACTGTTCAACCTTTAAGCCATAGCATCAACTTTAGTAGAAAGCAAAGTAAATACATCAACTTCAAGCTTACCTCCAACCCACTTGAGGTGGCCTCGTTCAGTGAATCACCGAAAATTATTGAGTGTGATCTCCTCTATCAAATTGAAGGCTTCATTCTCCGTCTTGTTCATTAAAGTACCTCCCGCCACCGCTTCTATGGTGGACTGCGCCACTTGAGTTAGTCCATTGTAAAAGGTTTGGATGATCATCCACTTTTAGAGTCCATGATGAGGGCATAACTTGAGCAAGTCCTTGAATCACTCCTAAGCTTTATAGAGTGATTCGTCTTCCCTTTGAGTGAAGGTAGTGATTTGATTTCTTAAACTCATTGTCTTTGATGGTGGGAAGAATTTGCTAAAAAAGGCTTTAGTTAGCTCGTTCCAAGTGGTGATAGAATCCGGTGACAATGAATGTAGCCAAGCATGCGCCTTGTCCTTGAGCGAAAACAGGAATAGGCAAAAGCAGATTGCATCAGTGGAGACCCCGTTTAACTTCAATGTATCGCACACCTCCAAAAAGATTGAGAGGTGAAGATTGGGGTCCTCCATTAGTGATCCTCCAAACGGCATTTGTTGAACCATTGAGACTAGTGCTAGCCGCAACTCAAAGTTGTTCACCTCTAGCATAGGTTTACCTATGCTAGAGGTGATACCTTAGACACCCGGAGTGATGAAATATCAGAGTGTCCTTCTTTCAGGTTCCCTTCTTGGTGGTCCATCTTTGGCGAAGTTTCTCGAGCCTTGCACCTTTGTCTTTCTACCATTTGCTTCTTTCTCTTTTGAAGAAAAGTCCTCTTAATTTCAAGATCGCGTTCGTAAACGAATGGGCTTCGCATAAAAGGGATAATCTTCCTGCAAGCTAAATCACCAACACTACCAAAGCAATCAAAAGTGGAAGAAAAAAAATGAAGTAAAAATACTTAGCCACTTTTACAAGATCAACTCGATATTCAGCAATTTGGTCCCTGGCAACGACGCCAAAAACTTGATATTACGGGAAGTACGCGGGTGTTGTAGTTAAAAAGAAAGTATGGTCCATAGAGATCAAAAGCAAAATTACCAAGTTCTTCCTATTAGAAAATACCAAGCAATATCTTAATCGAGGATTTTGATTCGGCTATTTCTAATTAACAATTTCTAAATTTAATCAAGGAAAAACATCTAGGAAATTTATTTAGTTAAGAAATGTGTTGGATCATACGACTTAACATGTTCATTTTTCTAAATTGGATAATTTCAAGGAATTGTGATCGATTCGGAATTTAGTCTATTCTTTCGAAATCGACTAAATTGCCTAAACTAAACCAAAATCATTCTTTCAAACTAATTTGTCTTAGCCTAGGTTAAGTATTTTTGATTACTCATTCATCCTCCCAACGTGCAAATTTCTATTTCAAGCCATTGCCAGCTTGAGTCCTAACAATCGAATCTCACCTTTCAATTCTTCACTCAATTGTCTCAAGGGTGCAAGCAAATTTGGCCAAGTCCACTTACAATATGATAATTACTTGATTAAATGAAATCAAACCAACATTAAAGAAAACACAATTCTATTGAATTAAAATGATCCAACTACACTTTCATTAACAAATAAATCCCTAGATAAGATAAACTACTCACTCATGATTAAAAATTAAACAACTAAGCAAATGATTCAGCGAGATCTGAGAGGGAAAAGCGTGGCAATGATAACTTCAAACAAAGTCTTCAAACCGCCAACAAAACCGAATTCTATGCTCAAGATTCTCATTTGCACAAAAAATCAAACTAAAATTCTAACTGTAAAAGATAAAATTGAGAAAGTGAATGACTATGGAAGATGAGGGAATCCTCTCAAATTGCTGCCGAGGGACGTCCCTTTAAGCGAAAATTCGAGCTCTCTTAGCCACACAGCCAAAGGGAGACAAAAAGGCTGTAATTACAAAGGCACCACTGTCCGTGGTGGTCACCACGGTTGGACCGTGGTTCCTGCTAGACCGATCTCTGTTATTTTTCTTCTTGCTCCACGGGCATGCTGACATTAGGGGGCATCGTGGTGAGCCAAAACATGCCCCCACCAAGTCAAATGCCAGGTCAATCAGTCTGAAAACTTGCTACAATCATCAAAGAACCATACCCAAGCGTAAATCGGAAAAAAGAGTATAAAATATAACATCAAGCTCTTAAAACCCTAAAAAGTGCCATAAACAACCTCAAAAATGAAATAATCAAAGGCACTTATCACTTTGGCATCCGAACTTGCTGTCAATTGAAACCTCCTATCAAACCTGCTCCTAATTATTTTCCTAATCTCTTCTAGCATATTGTAGACTAGCTTGCCCATATGGTTCACAATAGCATTGTTAAAACTTTATACAATGTTATTAGTATTGTCATCTGACTTCATGGCCTCATCACACTTAATCCTAGCCCAATGTTCTAAGGGCTCATTGTCCTTTAGCCAGTGATATACAGAAGCATCCTTCTCTTTAATCTTGTCCATAGCCTTTGTAAACACATAGGGGGAGTAGACATTTGCAGCAATATAGAAAAAACAATGGAACCAAGCACCTTGTAATGTTTTAATGGGAAAAATAAGTCAGCATCCCTAAAATGAAAACTAATGGGTAAAAATGAGGTTAACAGTTAACTTACCAGGATATTAACAAGTAAAATTCTTGTAAAAGTGCAGAACACAGATCCTCCTTAAAGCTTATGGCATGATCTTCTTCAGTGCTTTAATTATACCCTTGAGTGACCAAAATAAGAAAATAATTTATATCAGCATACATATACAAGAAACATATAAACTTTGGAATTTAGTTAGTGATGTATTACCTTGTGTTTATCAGACATGATGGTATATTTAGAGCTATCCTCCCTTGTTTCCAGAGCCATAGCAAGTCCATGAATGAAGAAACTACACTCCTCTTCATTTTCACTGGGTGCCACCCCATAAGCAAGAGGGAACTGATCACTATTGTCATCCAATCCCATAGCAATCATTAGCACTCCCTTGTAGGGACCTTTTAAAAGCATGCATCAATGCTAATAAGGGCCTTCAATGCTCTTTAAAAGCTGATATTGCTGAACCAACACAGATCATATACCTCTTAAAGGTGGGGTTTTTCCCTGGGCCTTGGTCAGTCTAGTTTATGAAGCATACAGACTCTGGATTTCTTTCTTTGAACTGCTTTGTGTACTGTAGAAGCACTCGATACCCTTCATCATATTTGCCTTCTACAATCTCTTTCATGAACCTCCTTGTAGTCCAGCAGATATAATTAGGAATGAAGACCGCACACCTTCTCATGACTGTATCTTGCATACATTTGCCATCCATGTTTGGATTAGACCTAAAGTCCTCCAGCAGATGGCTAGCAACTCATTTGGAATTTTCCATCTTGTTCTCTTCAGCCACAGGACATACATGACTTCCAGTGATGATTCTTATGATTTAAGTGATATTGTCAACCAACACTGATGCATTAATCCTAAATGTGCATCTAGAATCAGAGCATTTCTGGGTGTGTGTCTTCCTATCATTCTTTAATTTCCTGAAAGATACACCTTCTTGAACACAATATTCTCTCATCACTTTTAGCAAGTCCTCCTTACAAATAAAGATGTCACCAGGAGCTAATTTCACCTTTCCATCCCTCCCTTTGCTCCATAACCTACCCTTTTAGAATACTTTAGCCATTTTATTAACTACTAACTAACTTCCACTCTCATCTTCATCAAGTAATTGATGCCCTAACACTGTTTTATCTTGAGTATCTGTCTCCAAGTTAATATCTTCTAACCCCTTAGAACCTGGCTCCTAATCCCTTGACTCTTGTCTAGAGTCCTCACTTTCACCTCCCTCATAGTCACTCTGGGATTTGTGGTTTGCATAAAGAACCTACATCAAAGTCCTACAGGTCATTACAATCCTTCCTCACAATGCCCAAACCTACATCAACTGAGTGCCTTGGCTGTGTTGAATGGGATTTTGGTTTGGCTCTTATTGGAGTGTTGCATGGCTGAGATATGGTTGAACCAATACAAGTCTGAGATGGGCTCTTCTGGGCCCTTCTTGAATTGTAGTAGGGTTGAGAAAAGGGACTTTATAGTTAGGTTACAGGTGTTGGTGTTGAAGGACTTATGGGGGTAGGGGTTGGATTTCCTTGTAATCTTATCCGGGCCCTTCTAGGGGTATGGCTGAGATAGGAGGGGTTTTTTGAAGTAGGTGGGGTTGCATGGGCTATTGGGACAGAGACATGGATTGGAGGTATTGGTGTTAAGGGATGACTGCTGGAGGTAGGGGTTGGGCATCCCTGTGATCTTGTTTGGGGCCTTTTGGGTGTATGGCATGGTTGGAAACTCATAGGTTGGGTTGGACATTTAGGGCATGTTGGGACAGAGACATGGGTTAGGGGGGTTAATGTCATAGCCACCTTTGCTGCCCTAGGTAGGGATTTCCTAACACCTTGCTTTGCTTTTGGTTTGGGCTAGGCCTTTGCTAAAACCTTAGGCCTAACATAAATGCCACTTAGGCACACAATTAAATTGTCTGCCCATAACCTAACTTCACTTAGTGTGGGCTCTTTTGATTGTTGGGAGTTAGGTTCAGTTTCATTTAGTATAGGCTCTGTTGACTGTTGGGAGATAGGGTGAGTTTGGCTAAGGCCTTCTAGTTTGGATGCTTGTAACTGTTCCAGGCTTTCAACAACCTTCTGCACATTACTAGCTTCAGGCAAGTCAACCATATATCAAGGTATTGTATTACTTTTTTTTAGAGTCTCCCAATGGCTTGCCAACTTGACCTAGTCCTTATCACACCTAAGTGCCCACCTCTGATTCTCTTTCCAAGGAGGATGCCAAACAAAGCATGCAAATTTGGAGAATTTCACACTCTGTTCCATAGCTGCTATCTTCACATCTCTAAATAGGTCTATCACTAGATATTACTCCAAATTAATATCAAAAATTGAGAGCATTTTGTCCTCACAATGAACAACCAAATTCTTTTCCCCCCGTGTGAAACCATTTTTCAAAATTAGCTACACAAAAAATTATCTCACCATACAAGTATATAGAGACAATTATGTGATTATGCATGCTAAATAATTTTTATTTTTCTCACTCCATTTCCCCTAATCTCAAAAACCTTCAGTGGAAAACCTCAACAAGTAACTCTGACACAAAAAAGGAAAAAAAAATTTGCATATCAACTTCCAAAAAAAGGAATCAAAAACAGGACAAAGATGCAACATGCAAGTCGAATGTGATGAATGTTAAGCAAAATAACTAGCACTTACCATGATCCTTCAGTCTTCTTCGACTTGGTCAGAAAATCAGGAACTCTGCTTTGTCACTTCGTCTTCTCTTCCTTCTTCTTGTTCGTACTCAACCAGAGAAAAGGGAGACAGAATTGACGAGATGTGTACTAAATTTTCAGTCCTCTTCTTCAGTTTGTTCAGAATATCAAGAACTCTGCTTTGTCACTTCTTCTTTTCTTTCTTCTTCTTGTTCATACTCAATTAGAGAAAGGGAGAAAGAATTGAGTTTAGAAATAAGAGAGAGAATAAGGTGATGTGTACTAAATTTCCATTTTGACATTGCAGAAAAGAGGCTTTCTTTTTACATGCCTTTCAAAATACTTTAAAAAACGAAGAGCATTCCTTCATATGTCAGTTCGTGGGCTCTAGTGCAATATATTAAGGGCAATTTTGTAATTTCCTCTTTCTCATGAGTGCTGGCACCGGCAATGGACTTATCACTAGCTGCAGCAAAATAAAAGGGTTTTCATAATCTATTTTGAGAACACAGGGCCCTGAAAATAGATTCCATAAAATAGTATGCACCACGAAGCCATGTTTTGTTGTTATATATGCTAAATGTAATCATACTTCTTACGAAAGTGAGGTAGTGTTTTTCTTTTCAAGGATTTTTAGTCTCATTTTACTAGAGGACGAGAAAAACTTAAGTGTGGGGATATTTGCTGATTCTAAAAGCTTGACATTTTTAATATCCTTTACACTTTATTTTGCTTGCAAATAAAATTCATTTGTCATATTTTTTACACTACTTTTATTTTTTGGTAGGAAAATATAAATTAGTAAAATTAGTCCAAAAACGCAACATTTGGATGCATGTAAGAAGAGATTGGATTAGAGAGAAGTTTTCCATGGCCTAAGCATGCAACCTATCTCCTATCCTTATCACACTCACATGACCGACTCCCCACTTTGTTTTCTCTGTCCTCCTCCATTTCACTAGCTCCCCCAACCATCTTCATCAGCAACCTCATCACTACGCACCTCTTCATCTTTTTGCTGCACCTAATCTATGGAAAAAACAAAAGAAAAATGCCCTTGATTTTTGCCATCTCCTTCACGGCTATACACACGCGCCCAACTCCACCACCGTTCATCATCATCAACCTGTTAATTACCTAGATTTTTTTTGAGCAAATCTCTAAAAGAGACCTAGTAAGAACTTCTGAATTTCTGCTAACTTTGACCATGGAAGTGAGATAGAAAGACTTAAGTTAACTCTACTTCATAACAGCAATCATGGGCAAAGATTATCCAATAGATTTTGTGTCATATTTCTCGGGAGTATGAGATTGAATAGAGTGGTGAAAATTCATGTACAAATAGGGGTAAAAGGGAGTGTAAAAATAATCAGTTCTCTAGCTGTAGTTCAATTGCATTGTGAGTTCTCTTGCAATTTTGAGTATTAACTGTAGGCAAAAAAAGTTAATAATAAACATCATGTTATAAAAATAAATATAAATTGATTATTTGGGTCAGCCCATTTAGTTAATTTAATTTATTTAAATAAATTAGATCGAATCGACTACCAAATCATGACTCAAACGACTGCCAAGTTAACGGTTAAATTAATTATTAAATCGTCAGTCAAATAGAATAATAAGTCAAATGCCCAATCAATGCCCCAAGAAGACGAAAAAGTCACAAACCCTAGTAAGGGTGGGGGATTCTTTCTCTATAAATGAAGCACTACTTCTTCCTACTTTGGAGTGAAAAATTCATTTTACTTCGTCGGCATTTTAGAAGAACTCATAAGAGCTCAAAAATCTTTATCTTTCTCTAGCAGAAGACAACAAGTACTGAAAGCACGTGCCATCTACTTTCGGATATCAAATAAAACTCTTCTTTATTGGGATTAAGTCTCTTAGGCCCTCTCTCAAGACCAAATTCACTAAATCCATCCAGGGAGATTGAATTTGCCGTTTACTTTCGATGATCAAAGAGAACTCTTCTTGATTGAGATTAAGCCTCTTAGGCCCTCTCTCAAGACCAAATTTATTCAAGTTCATTCAAAGGAGTCAAATCAGTCAACTAAATTGAGATTCATGCCAATCAACCTTCTTTCAAATACAAATTAGAGATCGAATCAGATGACTTTTATTTGTTTACTTGTAACAAATACAAAGAGATTGTACCCATATCTTCTGAAATTAATACAAATTAAATTTGTCCATATTTCTTGTCTTATTTAGTTTAAACTTAAAATTTGTGTTTACAAATTTTCAGCATGCTCGGTGGGACTTCTCTGCCTCTCATCTCTTTTTTCAAGCAAACAAGTTCTACACTCTTTTGAAGAAAAAATGGCTCCTGAAAATGACATCGTTCAATCTTTGAAGAAGGAAACTATCGGATCTGCATCACAAGGATTCACAAAGGCTAGTATTGCATCTGGTAATCTAAGCACTGGAGTGATGACTAAGAGCATTGCTGCCTCCATCACCCCAAAACAACAAGTTGTGACCCAAATTTTGCAGTCATATAAAATTCAAAAATTTTGCTCCAACTTACCTACTGGTGGAGTCAATCAAACTGTTTTTCTCCCTAATTTGAAGATAAAACCTTTCATTGTCTTCAATATAAGGAAGACTCTACCCTGTGGACTGAATGAATTTCAAGCCTACCCCAATAATATCTTCCAACCTTTCGATGAGGAGGATGATAACTATGGTAGTGGCGATTCTTTGCCAACATTTCCAAGGGATTCACTTTTCCCGCAAGTCCAAGTCGAATCCTTTGACACTATCTTCATGCTAGTCATGGTGACAGAGGTTATCAACTTGGAGGAAGAATTGGCAAATATGAAGGCAACTCTGTAGAGACCCTCTAAGGAGAGCCAAGAAAAGGATGCCCAAATTAAGCGTCAAAATAAGCAGATTGTTGATTTGAAAAAGAAGTTGTTAAAGCGGTCATCTGAAGCCTCAAATAATGGCTCAGGCGATGAAGATTCCAACAAAGAGTCCAATCATAGCAAGGAGTCTGACGATGAACGCAATCCAAAGAATGATTCAACCTTGAATGCAATGTCAGTTAAGCAAATTCAAAACTTGGTAGCTAATGCAGTAAAGACCCATCTAGAAGGAGGTTCTCATAGAACCCATCATTATAGCAAGCGTTATACAAAAAGGATTGATGCACTGTGGATGCCTCAGGGATTCCAACCTCTAAAATTTCATCAATTTGATAGCAAAAGGAACTCGAAGTAGCATATAACGCACTTCATCGAGACTTGCAATAATGCTGTCAAAGGTGGCGACCTTTTAGTGAAGCAATTCGTGCGATCTCTTAAAGGTGTTGCGTTTAACTGGTACACTGACCTTGCTTTTGCATCCATTGATAACTGGGGGCAAATGGAAAATGAATTCTTGAATCGCATCTGTAGCACACGTCGCGTGATCAGCATAAGTGAGTTGATCAACACTAGACAATGGGATGAAAAGCCAGTCATAGATTATACCAAACGTTGGTGTGCCCTCTCTCTGAAGTGTAAGGATCATTTGCTTGAATCTTCTGCTATTAAGATGTGCGCTCAAGGAATGGAGTAGAATATCTTGTACACTTTGTGCGTAAACAAGCCCAAGACTTTCCAAGAATTAGCAACACGAGCTCATGATATAGAGCTTACAATCACCTACTATGGAAAATGACTCGATGTTGGTGAATCAATGGCATCATCAAGAAATAGAAGCTCCATGCTAAGAGACTCTGAAAAAAATGAATATTCTTATTCTAAGTTTGATGCACCAAAAATATTTGACAAACTTCTTGAGAAAGAACTTATAAAACTCCTAGAGTCGAGGCGTCATCAGTTATCCTATAGAAAAGTGTAAGGCATTCAAGAGGCAAGTCCTGCAACTTGCAACGGAAGGAAAAATAACATTAGACAAAGAAGATATCGAAGACTCTAATTGATCCTCTATTAAGATCATATTAGAAAATGCTTTGGAAAAAGGACAACCCAGAATGAGCGTTGAGTTAGCAAACATCCAATTCAGTTGAAGACTCCTAAATCAAGCATAATTCTATGCTTACAATACATATTTAAAAACTTTCAAATTGTCAAGTTGACTTCAAGTCACTCTTAAAGACTCCCAAGTCACAAAATAATTTTGACTATTAAGTCACCCCTAAGACTTCCAAGTCCAAGCTTCTAGACTCTTAAGTTAGCACAGACTATCAAGTCATCCATAAGATACTGAAGCCATCAAAATCAAGTCAACAAAATTACAAACTTTGAAGTGAATTCAACAAGTTTCCCATCATCAATATGGTAGACTCTCAAGTCATCAATAACATAAGTTCTCAAATAATTAAAGTTCAAATATTCTTAAGATATCTAAGTTATAGACTCACAAGTCAAACAGAGATGTTGACTCTCAAGTTATTGAAGACTTTCAAGTCAATCTTATAGACCCTCAAGTCATTGATATAATGGACTCTAAGTCTTAAAAAGTCAAAGACTCCAGAGTCTTTAAAGTTTTAGGACTATTAAGTTATCAAAATTCAAGACTCCAAAGTCTTTAAAGTTAGAGACTATCAAATTAACAAAAATATCAAACTCCAAACTAAAAGATTCCCAAGTTGTCAAAGTTAAAAACTCACAAGTTATGACTTCCAAGTCACCAAAGTTAAAGACTCACAAGTCATCGAAGACAAAGGCTTTTAAGTCATCAAAACCAAAGACTCCTACGTCACCAAACTAAAAGACTATCAAGTCATCAAAGTCTAAAAAATGTCAAGTATACTATTAAGTCTTTGGAGCCAAAGACTCACAAGTCTCCAAAGCTTTAGTCACCAAAGTTCAAGGCTCCTAAATTGTCAAAGTAAAAACTCTCAAAGTTTAAAACTCCCAAATTGTCAAAGTTTTTGACTCTCAAGTCACTAAGCAAGTTTTGAAGTTGTCCAAGTAGACCTTAAACTCTCAACCAAGTGTTGCAGATTTTTACGCTCCTTCAAATTGGGGACAATGGACATAGGCATCCTCCTTCCAGGTGGCAATTGCAATTGTGGCGAAGGAGTCTCCGACTTCAAGTCACCCACCTCCTCCTTCAAGCCAGCATCAATGGTGATACAAATCTCTTTCTTCAAGTTGGGGGCCATTGACATAGGCCTTGTCCTCTGTGTTGGAAATGTAGGCATCCTCCTTCAAGTTGATAGCAATGGCGACATAGCATCCTCAATCGTGTAGGCGGTGACATTGCGTCCTCCTTCATGTTGGCGGCATCCTCCTGCAAGATGGGAACAATAGGATTGCCTCATTCTTCATGTTGGCAACACATGCACCCTCCTTCAAATTAGGGGTGACAACAACGTGACCTTTATCTTCACAATAGGGAAGACACCCAAGGTGGACTTGTGGGGGCAAGCCATCCAAGGATGAGAAAAATAGCAAAAGTCATTCAAGGTGGACCCCTTCAAGGATGAAAAAAAAAAAAAGTTGTGTATTTCCTGTGGCAAGTCATAGAGAAAATGCTCCTCTTAGTCAAAAGCTTGAAGCATTCAACATTTCAAATGACGAACTTGCAAAAGCATTAAAAAAAAAAGTTATACAATTACTTGACGTGCACAGCATTGCTCAAGTTGGTCACATAGGCAATTGCAAATCTTCTTTTGAGAATTCAAGATTAACCCGTTGATGTACCCAAAAAGGTCAGACATTGAAAGATTAACCGATATCAGGTCAAATATCTTTTGGAGAATTTTTCACTCTTGGAGAATTTTCGCCTTTGAGAAACTTTATCTTATGAGTATTCAAGGTTAACCCGTTGATGTACCCAAAAGGGTCAGACATTTAAAGGTTAATCGATATCAAGTCTGTACCCAAAAGGGTCAGACATTCAAAGACCGATATCGAGTCAAATCTCCTTTTAGAGAATTTTTCGCCTTTAGAGAATTTTTGCCTGGAGGAAGTCACCTTAGGAGGATTCAAGATCAACCCGTTAATGTATCCAAGGGGTTAGACATTCAAAGGTCGATTAACGACAGTCAAGTCAATTTTATCTTGAAAGAGAATCCACGAGAGCAAGAGATTCAAGCATTATTAATTAGTGACATACATCTTGCCGCAAATCATAATAATAAGCAATTTCTTCAATCAAAAAAATTGAAATGTTGCCACCAACTTGAATTACAAACCTACACACAAAGAAGGGAACAAAAAAAGGAAAAGTAAAATAGATAGGGAAACAAAAACAAAAGGAAAAAACAGGTCATATATCACAAAAAGAGCAACAAACAAAAATGCATATAAAAAAGCGGGCTGCTCTTGATTTGAGATGGAGTAAAATTACTCCATAGTGTTGCTATGAGATAATCTCTACAGTAGAGTGCCCCCAGCCATACATGATGGCAAAGCTGCACGACGACAAGTTTGTCATTGGTAATTGATTGTCAATGATCTCATTTAATCGTCATTCCTTTGGGCAGGCAAGCAGCGCCAATGGGAGGTCGAAGAATTGTTGTATAATATTAGTTGCGTTGCAGAAAAATCAATTGGGATAAAAAGCAATACCCTAGCCCACTCATTGCGTATATATTGTTGGGGTCTAAAGTGATGGAAACCCTCGCTTATTTACCTGCACCTAGGTGTTTCTGACCTCCCTTAAATTGGCCCTATATAAGTTCAAAGGCCCACATTAAGTTGAGTTATCCTATGAAACCTACATGGGTGTTTAATTAATTAAATTATGTCACCTTCGAAAAAGATTGGGCATATTAATATCAACTTTCAAGCTTCGAAACTAGACCACATCAAGCACTCCAAAGTCGTTCAACGTAGTCAGCTCTCCAGGAGGCAATTTGTACGCATAAAAATTTAATAATAAATATCATGTTATAAAAATAAATATAAATTGATTATTTGGATCATCCCACTTAGTTAATTTAATTTATTTAAATAAATTGGGTTGAACCGATTACGAAGTCATAACCCAAATGATTGTCAAGTCGATGGTAAAATTAACTATTAAATCGCCAGTCAAATGGCCTAACAAGCCAAAGGCACAATCAACGACCCAAGAAGGCAAATAAGTCGCAAAGCTCAATAAGGTAAGGGGGATTCTTTCCCTATAAATAGAGCACTACTTCCTCCTGCTCTGGGGGTGGAAAATTCATTGTACTCCATTGGCATTTTAGAAGAACTCACAAGAGCTCAAGAATCTTCATCTTTCTCTAGCAAAAGACAACATGCACTCAAAGCACATGTCATCTACGTTCAAAGATCAAAGAAAACTCTTATAGATTGTGATTAAGCCTCTTAGGCCCTCTCTCAAGACCAAATTCACTAAATTCTTCCAAGGAGATCAAATTTGATATTTACTTTCAAAGATCAAAGAAAACTCTTCTTGATTGAGATAAAACCCCTTAGGCCCTCTCTTAAGAACAAATTTATTCAAGTTTATTCAAATGAGTCAAATCAGTCAACTAAATCGAGATACAAGCCAATTGGCCCTTTTTCAAACACAAATTGGAGATTGAATCAGAAGACTTTTATTTGTTTACTTGTAACAAATACACAAAGATTATGCACATATCTTCTAAGATCAATACAAATTAAATTTACCTATATTTCTTATCTTATGTATTTTAGACTTGAAGAAATTTGTGTTTACATTGAGTTTTAAATTTCATAAAATTTTATTCCAATTTCTAAGTATAAGTTTTTGATTGGGGTTGTATTCAAGGCTTAGGGGCTTAGGAAGCGATTGTTGAGAGTTTTGAGTAGTTGAATAACACTGCTTTCTCTCTATCTTGTGCTTTTGTTGAGATTTTAGCTATTGGGTTAAGTGAAATTGCAAATATTGGTTCAACATTTAGTTGTTTGATTCCTCTATTTTTCATTTTTCACATCCTTTTTTTTTAATGGTGTTATTATCCTACTTCAGTTTTCAATGCCCTATGCTTCTTTGTTTTGTTTAATTTAATTTTTTTTGGGTTTATAAGCACTCCCCTTTTCTTTCAGTTTTATTCCTTTTTCTCTGACCTCCTGCAGTTGTCTTATGGCCTGGGTCCTTTACTTTTGCTTGCCATTACATTAACTGCCATTAGAGTTTCATTATTTAGATTTTTCCAATTGTTTATTTAGTTTTTCAAAGCCCAAAGACACAAAATTACTTGTCCCTGAAGTGACGATAAGCAAATCCTAATATTGTCATTGTTGTTCTTTTATTTAGTTATTTTGTTTAGCTAGTGTCCAATATTCTTGAGTGAATTTATAAGCACAGTCGTTAATTTTTTTTTTTTTTGGTTTAGTAGAGATATTTACAGTTTAGCTAATTAATTAGTTTAATTTGATATTAGCATCTTAGTGGATGACCCATACTCACCGGATCATACTATAAGTTAGACACCGTATGTTTGTGGTTCTTTTTACATCAACACCTGAAAGTTGTGGATTCAAAATTAACTTTATTGTCATGCATAACCCTAAAATAATTATGTAGCAACAAAGTTACATGCACAATAACATATAATTGGTGATTCCAACAAAATAATCGATCTAAAATTATTCTCATATATGTTATCTATAATTTTGTTATCTCCCTTAATTATGTTAAAGCTATTGGAACGTTTCCAACATCCATAAAACCAGTGACATAGGCACGCAGCCTTTAAACTCAATCAGAACATATTTTGACTTTAGAGGGTAGCTTTAATTAAAAATTCATATATCAAAATATAAGCCACAAAATTCATGAAAAAGTATGCGAAATTATAAAATATTTATTAGAGCTCACAATAAAGATTTTGGAATTTTTAGCTATTCCAATAATTCAGAAAAATTCAATTAGTGCACAAAATAGGACAAACTTTGAAAACTAAAATTAGTGTTGTTATTCTTCTTTTCATATTTACCCCATTGACTAAAATTAAATCAAGTATTCATAATTGCAAACACATACAGAGGATCAAAATACCCCTCTTAACCATCTATCTCACACATGGATAATTCAATCAACATGTCAAGTAATCCAACAATCAAAAATAAAAATGAAAATTTTAAAGGTGAGTTTCTTATCAACTTCGTCATACTTCAGCGACTTCAAATTGTACATAAGTAGGAAATTCATGAATTGATTTTCAATAAGTGAGTCTAACCTAACTTTAAGGAGTGTTAAATGGGAGGCTCACATTAACAAGCTATATCTCGACTTACTTTTTGTCCCTCCTTTTCTTTTCTTCTTTCCCTTTGCCTTAATGTTAGCGCTCTCTCTCTCTCTCTCTCTCTCTCTCTCTCTCTCTCTCTCTCTCTCTCTAATGATGATCAAATGCCAAGCAAGGGGAAGGGTTGATTTTAATTATATATATAATTGTACTATAAGCATAGACCACTTGAATATTGACAAGCAAAAGGCAACAATTGGCTAAGTAAGGATAATCACAAGCTTATGATTGTATTAGATTATACTTCCTCTGTCCCATTAAAGTTATCAAAACTTTCCTTATGAATGTCCCAAAAGAACTGTCAAAATTTCTTTATTGAGTAAAGAAAATGACTTTTCATTTGATACATTAGAGTAGTAAATGATGTTTCCTTATTTTTTAGTATTCCAAAATTTGACAACTTTGGTGGGACGGAGGGAGTAACACTTAGCAAAATACTTGTCACATTTTCATGTCATTTTTGTTTTCAAAGCTTTGCTTCCAAATTAAGCATTTAACTTTGACTTTGACTCATATTTGGCTAACCACCTTATTTTAAAAATGCCCCACATGTAACATAAGGTGTTGCAAGAAAATATGTAAGTTAATAATTGAAAGTTTGGCCATTACACTTGTTTGTGATGCTAGACTTTTCACTATTATATGTTATCTTGTGAGAAATGAGAAATAGAGGCAATATTTTTCAGATAAAAAATGTAAATTCATTAATAAAAAGTCATGCAACATCTACAGTAAAAATCATCTAATAAGAATAAATCTAAAACATTAACATTGATTCTAGTCTTTAGAAAGTTAATGTAAATATATGTCAATTAACTCTAGACTTGTACCATATTTTAACCCTCTAGTTATGCTCTTTGAGATCTTTGAGGTTTTTCCAAACAACAATAAGGTATAATATAATCTGCTAGAGTGGCAGATATTCATTTGATGCAATAGAATATGCTTGAAGGAAACATCACCATGATAGAATCATATGAAATCTCTCTTTTGATTATTTCAACCCCCAATTAAAACTAACCAATCTCATAGGATAAGATCCGACAATCTTTCTTGAGTTGGAGCCTCTAGATTTACAAAAACTCGCACTAAGGTGAGAAGAAAAATTCATATCAGAACTTGCACTTAGACGAGAGCAAAAATTACACCAAGGTGGAGATAAAAAACCACAAAACAAAAAAATGACAATAGTATCTCATATGAAATAGAAAAAAAAATTATTGAAAAATATATAGAACTAACAATAAATCTCTTATTAAACTAATAATTAAGGCATTGCAAACAAATAAATTTAGGGATTATCACTAGCAGTTATGTTGGATGGCAACCCCTTACTAGGTAGATGAAGGTGGCTAGAGTTTTTTTTTTTTTTTTTTTTGGGGGGGGGGGGAGGGGAGAAAGAAAGGAGAAGAGAGATTATAAACAACATTTTATTGTTTCTGCATCATGAGACTTTTTTTTTAAAATTATTCAAGTTTTTAAATTTTTTTAAATGTTCAAAAATGGATTGTTAAATAATTTTAAAATCTAGTTGACAAATACATGGAAAAATCCACAATATCTAGTGAGGGGTTTTTGGTTGGATATCTGATATTGAAACTTGACACCTTTAACAAGTTTCCATATCTTGTATTTAGTTACATTTTTAGGATATGAGACTTGATCCCTAGGGGCATCAAGTTCCTATCAAAGTCAAGGAATTTGATCCCCCATTATCCAAGGAGTTCAATTCTCATTCCACCAAAGTCAACTACAACCATTAAAAAAAAAAATTCAAAATGATTTGCCCCCATTTTAGCATTTGTTCAAACATTTGTTCTATTGTTCAAGTTTTGAACTCTTGCCCTAGTTACCACACAAAGAGAGAGTGAGAAAAAAAAATAGAAAGGATGAGTTCAATAGAGCCAAAACATGGTCGGCAAAGAAATGAACGTCAATGTTGTTGCTCCTTCCTATTCCTAAGGACCACCTTGATTCTGGGCCACTTCTATCCACTTCGTTGCCTCATTATCATAGAACTCCTATCCATTGCTCAAAAATTCCAATAGCAATGCTGGGGTTTTGGTGTAGAATTTTTGAATCTCGATTTGTGATGGATGAAGAAATTGAGGGAATTTCGAAAAAGGATTGATGGCTTGTTGGCTGCAGCAAAAAAAAAAAAAAAGGTAAATTCTGAAGTGTGTATTAGAAATTGAGCAATTGTGAGAAGCAAATTGAAAAGATTTTAAAGACAAACATGGTATCCTTTTCCCACAAGAAAGATAAGGTTGAGACTTAAATTGATGAGATCGAAGACAAACATAAACTTGTCTGTTGGAAGTATGGTTTGATTGAGCTTGATAAGAAAATTGATGAAAGTCAGAACGTTTCGAAAAAAGATATTGGATCTAAAGGAAGGTGATAAACTTAAATAAGATAAAGTTTGTACAAGAAAATTTAGTTTAATGTTGTGAAAGACTTATTTAATTTTTTTATAAAAACATAACTTAGATTCCATACACATGATGGCAGTGTCCTCTTGATATAATTTTTAATTCCATTTCATTCCACTTCTCATGAATAAAATAGGAATTATGTCACATTTTATCATTACACACATGCTATTATTAATTTGGGACCAAAAAGCTATTGTAAAACAGAATACTCATATGAAAGTCAACACAATGGATTGATAAAACAACATGCATTCACTCATAAAGTCTCATGTTACACAATCCTATATCATCAACTAGGAGGATGATTTGATGGATTAGAACTCATTATGTAGTGGCAGCATATGAAAGTCATTAGTTGATTGATAAATGACCTTCATTCATTCATAAACCATCCACCTCATATCACATAGTCGAATAGCAGCAACTAGGAGAACTCATCAGAATTAATTTTGATGGATTAGAACCCATTAGGGAGTGGTAGTTGCGTGTATGATTAGGGGCTAGCCAAGTGTTGTTTTATACCTCATGATTGGCCTATTCTTTTTATGGGTATTTTGCAGGTGTGGAATGGGAATGAGTGGGAATGAGTGGAAAGAAGTGGGTGAAAGTTGGTAGGAGTGGTTCGTTATATATGGGAGTGCGAAGGAATGAGAAGGAGTTCAGGAGTAGAATAGGGGGAGTATTGATATTAGTCATATTAATAATTTGTGTAAAATAATAATTATTATTAACAATTAATATATAATAATTATTAACTAATAATAAAATAATAATTAATCATAATAATAATAATTAACAATAATAATTTTAATAATACTAATTATTAATAGTAATAATTAATAATATTAAGAATAATAATAATTATTATTAATTAATAATAATTATAAATATTATAACAATTATTGACAAATTAGTTGAATAATAACTAGTAATAATAATAACTATTATTATTAAATATAAATACTACTAGTATTATTGTTAACCAATAACCATTGTTATCAATAATAATAATCAATAATTAATAAGGACTATTATAATAATAATAATTTTAATTAATAATAAAAATAATAATGAATGATTGATAATACTTATTATCAATATCAATAGTAATCATAATAATTGTTAATATTATTAACAATTATTGATATTAATAGTAATAATTATTATTAATTATTAATATTCATAATAACAATTAACATTATCATAGTTATTATAATGATTATTATTATCATCATCATTGAATACTAGTAATATTGACGACAATAATTTTTAATAATGTTAACAATAATTACTATCATTACTTTTAATAATAATAACAATAATTAATGTTAATAATAATAATAATTACTAATTACTAATATTAACAATAATTAGTAATAATAAAAATAATAATTAATAATATTAAGAAGAATAATAAAAATTGTTGTTAATATTAATAATAATAACTAACCTTAATCATAATTAGTATCAATAACTATTAATTCAAAACAAAATAATTATTAATAACAATTATTGTTAATATTGAAAATAATTACTATTAATCTTATTAGTAATAATTAATAATTAATACCAATCATAATATTTGTTAATATTAGTAATCATAATAATTATTATTATAATCATTATTATAAATATAATTGTTATAACAATAATTATTAATTACAATAATAATTAATATTGATAATTGTTATTGTTATTATTGCTGCCAATAATGTAGTTACTATTAATTTGTTAATATTATTAATAATAATAATTACTAATTACTAATATTAATAATAGTTAATAATTATAAAAATATTAATTAGTGAATTGAAGAATAATAATAATTATTATTATTATTAATTATCAACAATAAGCACTAATGTTAATGATTACTATTTAATAATATATGAAATAATTAATAAATTACTAATTAGAATGACAATTATATTTTATATTGAAAATAATTACTATTAATATTATTACTAATTAATAATTGTTATTAATAATAATAAATAATAGTTATCAATAATTATTATAATAATAGTAATTATTAATTAGTAATAAAAATAACAATAAATCGTAAAACAAATTATTAGTATTAATAATAATCAATAGCAATAATTATAGTAGTAATTCTTATTAATTTTAATAATAATAATGATAATAATTATAAATGTTTATAATAATTATTAAAATTTTATGAATATTAATATTAATAATTTATAATTAACAAAGTCTAGTTATAACTATAATTTTATAATTATTGGTAGTGATGAAAATTAGTAATAATTACATAAATAATTACTATTTATATTAATAATAATTATTGTTACTGTAAATAGTAATAACAATTATTATTAAGTATTAATAATAACAAAAATTACTAATTAATAATATTAATAATATTAAATATTGGTAAGAATAATAATTAATAATATTAAGAGTGATAATTTTTCTCATGAAAGCAGGACCTACACTGGGAGGTATTGGTGTTGTTGTAAGAGTGATAATTTTATTATTAATATTAATAATAATAGTTAGCAATAATATAATAATTAATTATTTTATTTATTATTATTATTATTATTAACAATAATTAAGTAATTACAAGGATGATATTTATTAATATTAATAATGGGAGTGGATAGAAGTGGAAAGAATTGAAAATGAGTGATATTTTTTTAAGGAGTGGGATAGAGTAAAATGAGTGGGAATGGGTGGGAATGAGTGGAAAATAGTATTGACCCACGAAAAGAACAGGACCCAAGAGCGAGGCCAGCGGTCGGCTCGCGGGCCAAAAAGAGGCTCAATCGAAGCATCGGGCTGGTCGCTGCCTGACAGTGCTCGACTCAAGCCTCGCGGCTCGTCGAGCTGCTGCGGACTACAAGGTGCCCTGATTCTATTTTTTTTGTCAATTTGCATCCCGAAACGACGTCATTTCGGGGTGTTGACCGCCTTTTTTTTTACTAGGTTTATGCACCGAAAAAGGAAAAAACCTAGCAAATCCTGGTAATGTGAACGTTGGTGGCAGGGAGACGTTGTCCAACATCTCTCTGCCTTGTAATTGATTTTTTTTTTTTTTGAGCACAACTTTTGTACATAAAGTCCCCTAATTCTCTTCATAATTTTCACACCATCAAATCTCAATCTCTCATCCTCTTAAAAAATTTGTGTATTTTCCTCTCTACTGAGTTATTTTATCAAGAAAGAAGTGAAGAATTAGTAAGATTTCTATTTTTGATTCCCTTGAAGTCTTAATTTTGTATATTAAACTTGAGCTTTAATTTTCTAACTTTTCTATGTTTGCATTTGTGGAGAAATTCTTAATGCTCTGTTTTAATCAAGGAAGAAGTGAAGAAAATTATGAGTAGCAATTTATTTTTTAATTTGTTGGAAAATATTGTTATGTGTTTGTTGATATGTTAAATGTTATAATGATTATATGTTATTAATATAGTAGCGATGAGATGATAAATATAGTAGTTAGAATAATTTGAAATTATTATATGTTTGTTGTGTAAAATATGACATAATTAAAATTTGATTATATGTTGTGATTATATGTTATTAAATTAGCAATATGATTATGTTTTTCAAAAAATACTATTCTCTAAATATTACATGACGATATGATCATGTAAATATAGTTAGGCATGATAATGAAACTAGGCTTATTGAAATGTTAGTTATTAAAAAGAACATAGTAGCTAGAATATGTTTGCAATGATTATATGTCATATGTTGAAATGCCACATGATTAAAATTGATTATATATTGTGATTAAATGTTATTAAATTATAAATATGATTATGTGTTTCGAGAAACATTATGAGAATATGTTTCTAAATATGACATGATTATATGATTATGCAAATATTTTATGCATGTTAATGAAATTAGGCTTATTAAACTGTTACTTATTAAAATGAATATAGTAGATAGGACATGTTCCTAAAATGAATATGCTAATGACAATGGTAATTAAAATGAATATGTTACTTCATAAAATGAATATTTTCGTAAAATGAATACGTTACTAAAATGAATATGTTACTTATTAAAATGAAATTAGGGATTTTATTATATGTTACTAAAATGAAAATGTTGATGAAAATGTTACTTACTAAAATGAATATAAGATTGAACATTATGACATGATTATATGTTAATATGATTTCCCTAACTAAAATGAATATGATTTGATTCATGAAATTTAATTTGAATACAATTATATGCTTACGTGTTAATATGATTATATGTGACAAAAGTAGATGCAAACATGTAATGTTTAATAATGTGAAAATGTTAGTTCGCTTTAATCTATTTGACATTATTATATCAACTTTTGGTATGATTATAAATTTTGGCATGGGTTAATGTTATATGATTGTATGTAACTTTAGGCATTTGAAAATGTTTGTGCGTTTTGTAATGTCATTACCTTCAATCAATATAACTATTTAAGATATTAATACAATTAATTATAAACTTGTAGGTGGTAATTGCACCTAAAATATGGAACCTAACACTCCCTATCCTTTATGAGCTTGCTTGAGGGTGACGATTCACCCCAAATTGGGGGGAATAGTGCTATCCCAATTCTCGTACATATATGTCTTACCCCCCATATCCACCACAAAACTACTACCCTTATCCGCACCATTCATATTACACACCATAACCTAACTCGAGGATTCCAAGTGGTTCAAGTTAGAATCTTCCGAACTATCTTCCACCATATTATCTCGCAGTACATAATGAATCTTTCAATATGCACAACACTGAATACCTGTATTACCCTCCATATCCTCCACCACCTCTTAACCCAAAGTACTTTTCTGCGGGGAGCAACTCCACACCCTCATCCACACAACTGGATCAATGGTTGGGGTAGGACACTCTGAGACAAATATTGAGCTAAGTACTGATGAGGGGGATGTGGAGGAAGTAGTGGGGGCGTAGTTGTTAGTGCAAAAAAGTGGACAATTAACGAAGATCAACGGCTAATACGGGCTTAGATTAATGTAGGCGCGGATCCCATTGTCAGGGCCGATCGAAAGAAGTCTATCTTCTGTGCTAGGGTGGCCTATAATTTTAACGAGCGCCACCCACAAGGGGAATTGGCACGTACTTCAAAGACATATAATAGCCGATGGCTTCGGTGCTCCCTAACATTCAATAAATGGACAGGTATTATGTTGGAAGTGGAACATATTAATCATGGTGGGTGAAATGATGCTAAGATTCTACAGGAGGCCCACAGGTTGTACACAATGTGTATAGGGAAGAAGTTAAACTTAGAACATTAGTATGAAATACTCAAGGACCAACTCAAATGGAGGGCGATATGTGACCCACCTAAGTCAGGGTCAGGATCATCAAAAAGGTCAAATCCCGACATTGAAGAAGCAAGAGATGAAGGTGTGGGTGGGAGTGTAACACCGGAGGGGAGGAAAGCCGCAAAGAAAAGACTCCAAGAAAAGGCTAACAACACCACTGTTGATTTAATCACTACTCGGCTGAAGGAGTTGAATAGTAGCAATAGTGATATGAGTCAAATATTTAAAGATTTCATCACAACAGCAAAAGAAGAAAAAGCTCACAAGATAATGGTAAGGGATCAAAAGCTAAGGTCCATGATGATAGAATAATGATGATGGACATTTCAACGATAACTTCTGAACAAGCCGCTTATTATGAGCAAATGAGAGCAGAAATCATGCAAAAGAGATCAGGGCATTCATCGTCAACTAGGTAATATGTCTCCCCTTCCCATCATTATATAGATTATAAGAACTATGTAGCTCATCTTACGTTGTAAGATCTTACTATAAAACTTTTATTTACCATGTGTTGTATTAGACATGAGTTGGTGTAATCATGTTCTGATATGACTATATGACAATGGGCATTGCCTATTGTTTAATCAAATGATTACTCTTCTACACATTAATGTTTAATAATTATTATGTTGCACAAGCTGTTTGTGATGGATAATTTCAATGTTGAAAAGCTACCCGTTAAGGAAGAATCATTATCCGCACATCCTCATCTTAATCAGATGATGATATCATGTTACCCATTATGGGGGCTCTTGTCCAACATCAAAAACAAGCGCAAAAACAAATGATATTCCTTCTACAACTAAGGAAGCAGCAAAAGAGCTGATATATTCAGCATCTAGGCCTCAGGTAAAGAAGAAATGTATTTAAAGAGATAGAGAAGCTGCCCATGACTACTTATACAATGACTACTTCATAGAAGATTCAATGTACAATGAACATCATTTTCGTCATAGATTTAGAATGTGGGGGCACTTATTTCTCCACATTGTGGAAGCACTTAACAATCATTCGGAGTACTTTCAAGTGAGGTACGATGCGCATGGAAAGCACGGGTTGACGCCTTTAATCAAGTGTACCGCAACTATGCAAATGTTTGTCTATAGTATAGCGGTCGACTGCGTTGATGAGTACTTAAAAATTGGTGCAAGCACTGCACTAAAATGCATGAAGAAGTTTTCCTTAGGCATCGTCACTACGGTATTCAGAGGGGACTACTTGAGAAAATCAAATCAAGCTGATGTTGATTGCTTACTGCAAGTTGCTAAAGCCCATGATTTTTTTAGTATGTTGCGAAGCATCGATTGTATGCATTAGGAGTAGAAGAATTGACCAGCGGGTTGGAAAGTATCATTTCAAAAGCAAGTTTATGAGGTGCCAACTATCATCTTTGAAGCCGTTCTATCATACGACCTTTGGACATGACATGTGTTCTTCAGTTTGCCTGTAAGTCTCCATGACATAAACGTCCTTAATAGCTCATCGGTTTTTCAAAAGTTGCATGAGGATCGGGCTCCTAAATGTGAGTATGTCGTAAACGACCATGGGTACAAGATAGGATATTACTTTCGGATGGAATTTATCCGAAAAGGACGATTAAAACTATCCCACTTCCCCAAGGGTCTAAGAAAAAACTATTCGCAGAACATCAAGAGTTGGTTAGGAAGGACATTGAGCGAGCCTTCGGTGTGTTACGAGCTCGATTTGCCATTATACGTGGCCCGCTCATCTTATGGATTAAAAAGAAATGGATGTTATAATGAGAGCATATGTAATACTTCATAATATGATTGCTGAGAACGAGTGAGATAACTACAAGTTTGCATTTGACTACGATGTCATCGAGGGAAGTACCTTGGAGTTGATTGTTAACCATGGCTATCATCCATGCTATGAGACGTACTTTCAAAGATTAATAGAAGTTTGCAACCCCGACACACATGCAGCTCTCCAAGTGGACTTGATTTAGAAGATATGGAAGCGAAATTCAGGGCGGCAACAGAGATAATTGTTGAATGATCGTCATATTGTAACTTTTTTTCATTGTTGAACTATTGTCATTTTTGTAGTCAAATGTTAATCAAGGTATCTTTTCTTTATTTATTATCGAACTCTTGTAATCTTTATATTCAAGCATGTGTGAATTTTTTTAAATTGAAACTCTTGTGTTTTTTTTTTAAAATTATCAGCCTTTAATTAGTTGTGCTATCAAACTATTATGTGCAAATTATTTTTTACAAAAATAATAAAGCCAAATAATAAACATAAAAACAAAACTAATTAAATATGGCCAGGTGTGGGGTCCATATGTATTATTTTATTTAATGAGTCAAATTGGTGAACCTTGCATTGGAGAGAGAGAATGCTCTAAAGGCAATAATCCAAAGGTATATACCTATATACTGTGCTTAGGTACATTCCTATATAAGAGGCACTATATAATTGGGCTAATTCCCTATTTCATTTCTTCCAACCCACAAGTATTTTCGTAATTCTTCTAATCCAACCAACTAGAAAAATATACATTGTTTGGGAACAAAAGGTACACTTTAGATAAGAAAAGATGCACTATAGGTAAGAAAAGATAAATTATGGAAAATAAAGAATACACTGTAGGAAGAAAAATATATATAATATGACAGGAAAAATACACTACTGTAAAAAAAATATACTATAACGTATGAAATATACTGGATACATACATTTGCATCTAAACATTTTCCCTTAAAAGGGGCCGCGACGGCAGTACGGCACATCCAATGAATAAAAACCCCGCGCATCATAGATCTCATTTCAAAAATCTCTCCCCCCCCCCCCCCCCTTTCCCCCAATCAGCATATCCTTCGAATGGAAATCGAATTTAGGGCATTGCATTGCTGCTAATGGAAGGAAGAAGACATGGTAGAGAGCAATTCACAATTCGCAAATGGAGGCCACAATGACGCATTGAGCAGCTTCTCTTCTCTTCGTCGCGAACCTTCGTTCTCAGGCTGGTGCGATTCGAAGCAGACCCAGGCTCATCGAGACTCATTGCAGAATGCGAAATCGAATTTAGAGAGAGAAAATCAAGAAGGAGGAAAAGCAGGGGAGGGCGAATTCGAGCTGCCTTTCTTAGCGCAGAATCACAATCAGTATCAGAATCAGAATTAGCAGGTTGTTTTGTTTGGATATAGATTGAGAATGGATAATATAAGCGCTAATTTGAAGGAAAATGACAATATTCCACCTAAAGGCGATAATTATTTGCCATTGAATGTTGACGATAGCAGTAAGGGTGAACCGAAGCCGATTTTGAATTCAAAGAGTGTGGTTTCAGCCGCTGATGTGGTGAAAACGTTGATTTTAATCCTTGGTTGGTACGCCTTCAGCCTGTTTTTAACAATGTAAGTCTTCTTTCTCTTTCTAACTTAAGTTGTGCAGTTACATTGCTAATGAGCTCAATTGTATAGGTGTTTTCTATTTTCCTGATGATCAGAATGAGCTAATTTTATGGTTCAAGGATATTACATAATTTGGTCCAATAGTAGTAGGGGTGTTTTATGGTTAGTGAGGCTCAGGATAGCTGCGAAGGTTAGCAATGATATGTGAAAATATGTGCAATCCATAGTAAGTGAGTGATTCGTTAGTAAGCAAGCGCTAATGTATTTCAAACATATAATGAGTCATCCGCTTATTGACCAATTTATGGTACACATAGCTTCTACTGCCCCCTGCTCTGTGTCACTCAAGTTACAATGTCCCATTAGGAGCTGCTATAAAAAGGCTATTGATAGTGTGGTACAAAATGGACCGTTTTGTGCTAGTGGATTGTGCAGCGTGAGGGCAATCAATGTCTAGATTGACGTCATTTGATTTGAACTCTACGTAAAATTCTCAATAACACCTATAGAGAGATTATTTACTTATTTATTACAGGTTATCAACATATTCAACAATATCTCACAAGGGAGAGCACAAGTTGGCATTAATCATAAACAAATAAAGTCTTGATTGAAGGATCTTTAGAGGCATTCCCAATATCTCATTGGCTGCTCTGTTTCTCATAGCATTCGATTCTATGTCAAAACAAAAATATGGTATCAGGAATCGAGTGCTATCCTCTTACCTGATTTCATCCCTAGTTTTATTTCATTCCACTCAGTGGAGAAAGTATCAGGAGTTGAGTGCTATCCTCTTACCTGATTTCATCCCTAGTTCTATTTCATTCTAATTAGTGGAGAAAACATAAACAAGAAATGGATGATTTGATGTGATTGACTGGGAAGTGTGCTTATTTTGAGACATGCAGAAGCAACCAAGTGCAAAGATGTCTCAGCAAGTATTTGAACATTGTCACTTGCCATAATCATCTGGTTGCTATTAGAACCATCTCGATTGCTTGTTTGGCGGGTTAATAGAATTTGATTCTATAATGAAGAATACACTGGATAAACAAGAGATATGTAACACTTCCATCAAATCAAGGATGTTACTTTTTTGGCCAAAAATGATAACATAAAATTTGATGGTGAGGCAAAAGCATGACTGTCGAATTGAAAAACAAATGCATCACAACTGGTTTATTTTTTATTTTTCGTTATGAAGGTCAATTATATACGTGTTGCTCATTACATTATGTGACTCTTCTAGTATCGTGTTTTTGATCCAAATAGGTATAATAAATCACTACTAGGTGATCACATGGGAAGGTTCCCAGCTCCCTTTCTGATGAACACAATTCACTTTGCTTTGCAAGCTTCCTTAGCAAAGGCTATTACTTGGATTTGTTGGGGAAAGAGACATGAAGGAGATAGCATGACATGGGGGGATTACTTTTCTAAAGGTATGCCACTTGCATTACTTTGGCTCTTGCAATGCTTCCCCGTTCCCTCTATAATAATGTAATAATGGCCTTGCAAGTTCTCAGTCATTATGCACTAAATATTCTTTTCCAGGTGAGCCAAATTTCTCTGACATTACATAATAAGTATTGTGTAAAAACAGTATCCAGAAAACATCTGGAACTGGATGTTGTTTAACAATGTTCAGGTTAGGACTTACTTTCCTCTTCTGATTACAGTGATACTCCACAAGAAGTATTCAAAAACATAAAAAAGAGGAATAGCTTTATCCTATTTTGTTGGAAATTGATTTTTGTTAGTGATGGAAAGAGCTTTCAGCTTCTTCTTGTTAAACCATTATGGCTGACTTACAGAACATGAAACATCAGGTAGCTTCAAGGACTTTTCTCAACTTGGTTTCTAGTGTATCCTTAGCAGACTAAACCCTCTCATGAGATTCTATTCTCTTGATATGTCAAGATTTTGATGTTAAGACCTCCACCAAGTCCTTGAACACCCAAAAGAAGCATTAATTGCTACAATGGTTGAAGCATAGACAGAAAAACTTAGGGCAGAGGCTAAATGTACTTTAGTTGGTACTGGCAAGTGTTGGCCACCTTGTTCAAATATGCAACCATGTTTCGGACTTTGTCTCCTCTATCCCTTCTTATTTAGCATCTACCTACCATTTATTGGCCCTGAAGTTGTATTAGTTTACTCTTTTCATTTTGAACATTCTTACCAATTACTGATTCAAATATAGTCCTAGGAAAATTGTCTGTTAGTATTAACTTCTCTAACAACTAATGCTACAGATGGCCTTTACCTTTCACAGTTGTACCGACGGCTCTTGCAACGGCATTGGATATTAACCTAAGCAATATATCACTTATTTTCATCTCTGTTACATTTGCCACTATGGTTGGTCCCTCAGAATTGGGCTTTTTGATTTTGCATTGAGACCCACCCCCTACCCAAAAGAGTGATGATGACACTCTTTTTTATACTCTCTTTCTTGCAGTGTAAATCCGCATCTCCAATATTTCTCCTGCTATTTGCTTTTGCTTTCAGGTAGCTGTTATTGCATCTTCTTAGTCTTCTTCTTCTTGCCCCCTTTTTGCAATTTATTAATGCCCCTACCACCCGTTATTATTGGTCCCTCTCATTAATTGCCTTCTTTATGTCTCTGTTGTCATTCTTTTGCACTGGCGGGTAAGGTTTTATAACGTTCTAATTCAATGGCTGTTTTTAATTATTGTTTACTGAAGTTTGTTCACGCATTTTGCCCAATCTCTATGTGAAAAATTCAGGTTAAACATTAGAGAATAATAAACAGTGATTGTCGTTTTTCTCTCTGTACAATTGCATATTTTTGGCCCCCAGATCAGTGTTTTGTCTGTTACTTGTCAGTATGGGACATAGAATCCACTTCCCTTGGACCTGCTGTGAAGTTGCAGTGGTTCATAAATAGACATGTTCTGGCAGAATTATGCAGATCATGCATGAGATTAAAGTTATCACGCCCAATATCAAAGAAATCTGACTGTAATTTTGTTTACTATTGGGAGAAGCTCAACTTTTGGCCAGTGGAGAAGTTTGTAAAATATTCTATGCGCTTCTTTAGGATCTAAAATTTGACTTGCATAAGAAGCATCAAAAATTTAAATGATCTACTGTTAAATGTCATTATTGATCACCGTGAAGTTATTGGAGAGTGTAAAATATACAAGTTTTGGGTGGATGTAATTTGATGTCACCTCATTTACCAACTTCAGAGCTCCATTCTGGTTGTTGTAGGTGATATTACTGTCTATGATGCTATGACTTGGCAATTGGACATGGCAATTTTTTAATGAACTTTACATAGAGATAGAGACTACAGGGCCTCATGGTAGTACAGTATGGGATAGTACACAAAGTGGTCAGATTTGAAATTGGTTGTTCTTCTACCCGAAACACAGGCACAAGTACAGATGGTACAGAGTTGTTGGGAGGTGGTTGTGAAACTTGTGATAAGGGAAGGCACTAGATTGAAAATATAAAAATTATTTGTTGCCCGCTGCCAGTCCATTTCCCATTGTCTTCTTTTTCTTTCTTTCTTTTTCTAAAAAATATGAAAATTTTTGACCAACAGATTGACATCCTTGGTTTTGCAACAAGACTGAGTAACCCTCCCCCTTCAAAAAAAGCGCTCATTTGCTTGTTCTTTATGGATCCAGCGAAAATGAGTCAAGTGAGAAAGAAAGAAAAGAACAAGGGTAGTCTAATATGCCCTACCAGTATCTTCTTTTAAGGCAGGGTCCCAATATCCTTAGCGGCCGCCCCCCCCCCCCCCCCCCCGGCCGGGCGGGAAAAGAAGGAAAAAAAAAAAGGTTAAGGCTTAAAGATATGTACTCATCTATAATGCATATACCTGTGTCTTCGACAGTGTTGGTTACTGTGGCATGCCAGTGTATCATTGATTGGTGCAGAAGTTTTAATAGAAGAATAGACTACAAGCTGGATTCCTAATTAAAGGTAGAAATAATTGTAGATAATAAGGTCGTGCTTGTGGTTCATGCGGCAATAAGAGGAATAATATCATATC
Source organism: Carnegiea gigantea (assembly GCA_029747015.1). Taxonomy (NCBI): domain Eukaryota; kingdom Viridiplantae; phylum Streptophyta; class Magnoliopsida; order Caryophyllales; family Cactaceae; genus Carnegiea; species Carnegiea gigantea. The sequence goes on along the minus strand of JAKOGI010000480.1, from coordinate 302,054 downwards.
TTCAAAAGCAAAAACCTTCAATATCACAAAGTGAAATTGGAAAAGAAATTGGGGGGGGGGGGGGGGTAACCGTTTTAGTTGAAAATTCAAACTGAAGATCTTATGCGAAAGCGATCCTGCGTATGCTTACTTTCAAATATCTTAACTCCCAAGTATAATGTTGGTTCATAGGGTCCTTGGCAGGGTTCTTCCGATACAACATGCATCTTTGGTTAAAGGTCGTCCTCAGCCTTCACTAATTGCATAGATTTGGCAATATGCTTCATTGCATAATAAGTTATTTATTGTCAGTTTTAGTCTCAGGTCTATCTCAATTACAGAGCAAGTGATCTCTTGGTGTCATTATAATTATGTATTTGGGATGTTTAACATGTAGTTTGCATTGCTGATTCTCTAGTGATTTTGTATTTTCAGTGGCTGAATGACTTTAGTTGCTTTAAACATTCGTTCTTGTTCTTGCATCTTTCATGTAATTTGGTTTTTGTTTGTGGTTTGCGACAGGTTGGAGACTCCAAGCCTTAAACTCTTTGGAATCATTTTAGTCATCTCAGTAGGAGTTCTATTGACTGGTATGTGGTACCAGCATTCCCAATTTAGCTATTTACTTAAAGTAAGTCTTCCCTTCAAGGCTATGCGTATGCAAGTGGTCAACATATGACTTCAGAGGACTTGCAACTGAAAAACAGCGGCCACGTGCAGCTGGCTCTGAGCCTAGGGGTCAGAGTTGAGTAGCCTTACCTCTGCATTTGCAAAAAGCCCGTCATTGTCTATAGCTGTATATGTACATGTATTCAATTGTGAATGACTTGCACTTTTTTTAGTTATTCCTGATGTTGGTGGTGTTGATTTTCACTATCCATTCTGGCTTGCAGTTGCAAAGGATACAGAATTTGAGATTTGGGGCTTTCTGTTTGTTATGCTTGCTGCTGTTATGTCTGGATTTCGCTGGTGTATGACACAAATTCTTCTCCAGGTGTGGTGTAGCTTTTGTCTGATTTCAGTCTTTTATTTTTCACGGTTGATATTAGGTAGCCTGTGCAACCAAGACAGGAAAAAAAATACAACCCCCTCCCCCCCCTCTCCCCGGCCCCAAGTGTGGATCCTGCCCAGCAGATTTGGCAGCGTTACCCCTGCCATAAAAAAAGGACCTAGTTCAAAAGACCTACAAAACAAGATGTAAATATAGGCTAGACATTGAGGAGGCTAATTTGTCTAGTTCTTTTCTGGTTTCTATTCGTTTTTCCTTCCTTCCTTTCTTTCTTTCTTTCTTTCTTTCTTTTTAAATCCTGACTTTTCTTCTTTGTCCTGGATGATTGATCTCTGTCCTGGTTGTGTTGGCTGCAAAACATTGAAGAGAGAAGCATACGGTGAGTTCCTTATAGTGTTTATTTACTGTTAAGAGCACAGCTGAATTATCTTGATTTGTTAAATACTGTTTTTTGCTAAGTGATGTCCTAGTTTCTTGGGAAATATTTGGCTCTATATCCTCCATGAGACTGAATCACTCCTGCAAGAAATGGCCTGGTTTTTCAGTTCTTTTTTGAGTTTGACTTGACAAATAAAATATTGTAGTTTAGTTTCTTTCGTAGAGGTACTGTTGTATACCCTTAGCCTTGAGGTGTGCTGAAAATTTTTAACTGCTAATCATTTTCCTTTTCCCTATTTTTGAACTTGATTTGCTTGTAAGTTTTATCTAGCTATAGTTTGCTATTAATTTTTTTATTTAATTTTTGTTGAACTTTATTCAAAAGAAATTGATACGCATAATTTTAAAGATTAGCATTTATTTTGAGGGTTATTAGACGCGAATAAGCTGAACTTTTGGGGTATTGGACGAAAATAATCTGAACTTCAAAAATAACTCTCAGCACTCCGACCTTTGGAGGTATTTATTTTTGGTAGGTCCAGAGGTCATTTTAGATTACATTTTTTAGGCACTTTAAACTTCAAAATGAATCCATGCAACTTGAATTTTATATATTGGTATTACTTTAGGGGAAATATTGTTTATAATTGCCTAAAGAATACTATCTAAAATGACATTAGACTACTAAAAATAAATATCTGCAAAGTTCGGAGTACTGGGAGCTATTTTTTAAGTTCGGAATATTTCCATCCAATACCCCAATGTTCAGATTATTCTCATCCAATAACCTTATTTGGAAAATTGATACATCCGTTTTTGTTGGTTATTATGGGTTTGTAACATGTAATAGAATGTATATGGTTAAAGAGGAAAAATTGAATGAGAAACTAAAGAAATTTATATTGAGGGCTCTTTTATGTAAAGGATTTTGGGAACAGCATGTAACCTTTTTCACATGTTAGCAGCCTTGACAGAGTGGTGGGAAAAATTGCACCCATTGGTCTTTTTTTGGTGTGTGTGTTGAGGGGGGGGGGTTCCTGCCGGGGGGGGGGGGTTACTCTTGAATGCTTCTACATGGTTTACTTGTCCAACGTCCTGAACTTAATTTTGAGCTCCGTCGCAAGATTCACAAGCTGCATGCCCGACTAAGTCTTGTCGGCTTGAGTGATGGATGTAATAGCTAGCCATTTAATTGAAATTTTGTGACATTTATTGCTACTCAAAATTGCTGCTTATTTATTGCTTTCAGGGTTGAAAAATCCACTTGTCTTCATGAGCTATGTGACCCCTGTCATGGCAATCGCAACGGCTGTGTTGTCACTTCTGCTGGACCCATGGCGGAAACTTCCAGGGAACCAGTACTTCAATAGCTCTTGGCATGTTACAAAGACTTGTTTGCTGATGCTTTTTGGTGGCTCTCTAGCTTTTTTCATGGTGAAAACTTTTGTGTCCAAACCAAAGGACCTAACTGGTCTAGACCTGCTTTACAATTGTCCTAAAATTTTGATAATGTTTGGGTGCTCTCTCATGTGTCTTTTTCTACATCATTTCAGGTATTAACAGAGTTCATTCTAATCTCAGTAACCAGTGCAGTTACAGTGACAATTGCGGGTATTGTTAAGGAGGCTGTCACAATAATTGTATGAGCTCTTCCTCAGATTCCTTAAATTTAGATGCAATTGTCCCTTCTCTGACCTTTCTCCTCTGCTCCCACCTCACTATCTTCACTAAAAGGGCAGCCCGGTGCACAAGCACCCTGCGTTCACGCAGGGTCCGGGGAAGGGCCGCACCCCAAGGGGTGAATTGTAGGTAGCCTAACCTGACTTTGTCAATGGCTGATTCCACGGCTCGAACCCGTGACCTTTTAGTTATACGGAGACAACCTTACCGTTGCTCCAAGGCTCCCCTTCCACCTCACTATCTTCACTGATTCAATTAATTTAGCTGTAGCAGCATCTGTAAGTGTAACTACTTCCACATTCTAGTTAGCTCACGTAGATGGCCAAACAAGCCTTTTTATTTTCTGACTAACTTTTACTTCCTTTGTCCCACAGCGGCTATGCTTGTTGCTATTCTAGTTTGCCTCAAATCGATTGTCCTCTCTGTCTGTATCAATTTGTGCGTTTGACATGCAGCTTTACTATCAATTCTTATAGATTATTAGGATTCTTCTTTGTATTGTGAAAATTCAATTCGTGTAAAGTGAAAGTAGATAATTATTTTATGACTAAAGGAGCCCAGCATAATTACAAAGTTAAGGAACTCAGTTGTGAAGCTGTTGACATTGTACAGGGTTTCTTCTTAAGAAATTATCACCCAAGTACGAACCAAAAGAAACAGTATGTTTAATTCCACACAATCAGCAAATTTCTTGCTAGAAAGCAACAATGCAACATGTCTAATCACAGTCAAAATATATCTACATTTGCTTGACCGGTTCAGATTTTCATGTGTCAAAGGATGCTGTTAGCCTGTTACTCTACTGTATATTGTACCTGGTTTAAAGTGTCCAGGGCTTGTGGTGTTTGTTTTCTTGTCTTCAGAATGGCATTAGCTTTTAATCAAACCTGAACTTGTACTGTCAAAGAAATCTGATGGTTCTGACCAAAGTTTCTATTATTTGCATTTCAGGTTGCCGTTTTCTACTTTCATGATGACTTTACTTGGTTGAAGGGCATTGGTCTTGTGATTATTATGGTTGGTGTCAATTTATTCAATTGGTACAAGTAAGTGCAGCCAAGATTGGTTCATTTAATTCGTTGTCGCAATTTTATTGTTGCTAACCTCAATAAAACAGTAATGCTGCCCTGTCTTTGCTTGAATTGAATTTTCCCTGATATTTCTCAATAAAAATTTAGACTTTTCCTGCCCATCGTAGTTGGAATCCTTAGAGTATCCCTCCATGGTTATGATTTCCATAAGCCCACTCCTCATATGAGTTTTTCTTATTTTTAATCAAATGCATGACTTATGCTAGTTTTCAGATACACCTCATTCCCTTGTTGGGATCTGTGTATTATATCTGTGACAAAGGTGTTACCCATGTCCTTCCCTGTTAGACCTTCTATACATGTTCTTGTGTCTACTATAAACAAAGTGGAGCCCTTGTTGAAGATTTATGAAAATGAAGCCTGCCAAACTGTGCTGGTCGAGGAGATAGCTGCCGTCAATATTTTCATTTCTAGTAACGATAGAGGAAAAGCACTTTCGTAAGTCTTAAGCCTTGCTTGTTTTTCTCAGGTATCAAAAGCTTCAAGAGGGTAAAGCTGCTCGAATTTCTGGAGAAGGCTCAGCTGCCACTGAAGTCCCTGGGAAGTATGTCATCCTTGAGGAGACAGATGATAAAGATAGTGAAGATTGATATTGCTTCTGGCGCAGGAGGTATGATTTGCATGAATAAAAGCTAGCTTAATTCTGGTTTCAGCTCTTCCAACCCTCCCCCCTCACAAAAAAAAAAGAAAAAAACTGGAGAGAAAGCCCATGGTCCGCAAAATGGATACAAGACATGAGTTCGTTGAGTTGGCTCTGGAGAAGTTGCTATACAGTTGATTCCACTCTATTTGATTTGAAGTTTAGTTCTGCATGAGGCATTTACTACCAAACCTTTGTAACCCTGATCTGTATGTTAGCTACCAGCTATATTAGGCTTATGCCTCTTTATATTCAGCTTGATATTATGCAAATCATAAGTGAGATTCGGATTGTCACAAGCCGCGTCGATCTCTGGTTGGAGTCAATACTTGTGCAATTGACACCAATTACCTTCTGGTTACGGTATCTCATTACAGGAGAGCTTTGCAATTTTCTAATCTTCGTCATTTATGTAGGGATAAGTAATTGCTGTAATTAAATTAACAGCAGAGAGAAAGTAACAAGCTGATTAGCCTGCTCTCAACTTCAAATGATCCTGACTTTCCATAGCTGAATAACCTTGTCTCCTTCCTCAAAACTGATCCTTATAGTCCATCTGTCCATCTTTGGCCCTTTGTCCTTTGCTGCTAGCTCACCGGAAGTGGAAAGCACTGCAACCCGGCATCACCATCTCTAGGGTCACAAAATAAACTGCGGGCAATTGGTGCAGTTGATAGTAGATTCACTATTATTTTTGATATCAGTCAGATTATTTGTAACTGTGAAAGGATTTCTAATTTATTTAGTAGTGTTGTGTGACTTCTTGAAATACGCGGGAATTCAAAGTTTTTCAAACCTAAATCCAAGCCTTGTGATTCTGCCTAGGCAAGGCGTGAGGTGGTCAAATAGGCAGTAGTCCTGAATGAAGTAAGATAAAACTGGGCATTCAGAATTCATTTACAATATTTTATCCTGTTATACCTGTTGTCTGTTGGGTGTTTGGGTTATATAGGTAGGGTAGTACTGCACTTGTGATCCCTTGCACTCTTCCTTAGCGGAGATTTCAAGGTATTGGCGTGGTGCTATGCCTGTTTTTATAATTTTAACCGAATATTTACTATGTTATGCAGAAGTTTTGCAGGCCATAAACCTCTTGGTTACGGTCACAGGCGGTTGAAGTTGACATCAAATATCTTCTCCCAGCATGCTGCACTTGATCTCTGTTGCGTTTCAAGCCTCCCTGTTGCTATGAATACAATTTTTTGATAGCAAATGTGGAGATGATGCATTTTCGTGTCACTCTCTATGGCTTCCGAGCTGCAAGCACAGCTGTATGTTCCACGTAGAAACTCTACTTCATCAAGCTGCTGCTTGTATCAATTTTTGCACTGTATTTTTATTGAAAAAATTGTATGTACTATTAAATGAAAACCCCTTTGTAATCCCTGTTATCTGGACCCTAGCTGAAAAACTCTCAGCCAATGCTTGTACATCAATTTCATAATTCACAGGGGTAAATTGCCAATGGTGTGCAGTTCTTAATTTGCTCTTCTTGCTTTGTGTATTGACAATCCGAATAATCGGCCCTTACACAGGTAGGTGTATGGTATAACACATGCTCTTAGAAAACGCATCAGTAAATAAATATTAAAAACTAGAATATATGATAAATACACCTTAAAAAAATATAAAATAGAATTTAGGAGTACATACTCTCGGGTGTACCTAATATATTTGTTGTACTGTGTCTAACTTACAAAATGAATTATTCTTATCTAACACCTCCCAAAGGTGGGATTACAACTATCCAACACCACAAAGAAAAAGGGGTTTGACAAAAGGCGGGGGAAGGGGAGGGGAAGCACATTATTCCCTTAAAAATAAGATCTAATGTTCAAGTCTTACAAATGAAGAAAAATTTTTAAAAAAAATTATGAATCAAGAATAGCTCAACTCCAATTAAATTCAGGACCAAAGACCAAACGGGGCCAGGGAGGGAAAGCAGCTAACAAAGCATAATGTTATATTAATTACTTGCATCAGTGGAGTAAAAGTAAATGAATGATTGAAGGGTAGCAATTATTTATTTTTGAGAGGGGAATTGAAATTTGAAGTATTTTTAAAAATGGTTATAGATTAAAATGTCATTTTTCAAGATATTACATCCTTGATTTTATTATTATTATTTTGCATTAAGGCTAAGTTTATTCAATTTTACTTTTCTAGATAGAATTTTCCTAGCAGTGCAAGAGTGCACATGCTAGTGCACAGCAGCATAAGTAGTTAATCAAATTAGATGGAATTTTAAGCAATCATGGGAACGTAGGGAAAAGGTTTCCTTTACCTGGATCAATGATTCAATATGCGTCCACTTAGCACGCACTTGAATTATTGCTCAATAGAAAATAAGGACATATTTGGGCTAATTGCGATAGAGGTGCTCAAGTGCATCAGAGAGATGTTTGTAATTTCAGGATTGCCTAATGTAGTAATTCATGAAAAGGGGTAAGTATAATTCCTCAAATATTATTTAAAATGAATCTAAATGCCGATTTAAAATCTTAATTTTTATTGAAAATGATGATGATAGATAATAGCAGAAATACGTTATAAGAAAGAAATCACTTAAAATTAAATCCAGCTAGTTAATTAATTATGTTCCTCTTGCTTGGAAAACAGGCTGGGATCTGGCCATTTTGATGGGAAGGCTTGATGATCATCAAGGTGGGGTGGTAATAGATAGGATCTTGATTGGATCTACTTAGATTCAGATCCATTTTAATTTTCTGGGTCTGGATCTAGATCCAGTGTAGACTCATTAGATCTTAAAAGTTGAAATCCATTGCTAGACCCGTTGGGTCTATGGATCTCAAACGAATCCTAAATGGATTCTCAACTTTACAAATGCATATTAGGAGTTTAAGGTATACAGTAACCATTCAATAAACACATTAACATAATTTTCAATAAAGATAATAGCAAAACATGAGATGAAGATAATAATAACTTTATTGTGCCAACTAGTGAGAAGTGACAACTATGATAGTACCTCATACAATCAAGTCTCCTCAAAATCATATTCCAGCAATCGAAATACCAAAAATAAGTTCCACAATAGTTCATAAAATTTATAGAACAAATAATAACTGACAATTGTTATAGTAGATACATATCTTGACTAAATTATTGTAGTGAATATAAATGTTAAATATGTGAATACATTTTGAGCACAAAATTTAGATTCGAACTTTTTTTAATATTTGTTATTAGTAGTCAAGTTTTAATCTAAATTGTTGAAGTTGAATTTTGCCACTAAATTCCAAATGACCTCATAAGAAACAGATTGAAAAGTTATTTATTTTGATTTTATTTATTATACAACAGTATTATTGTCCTTTAGTACTACTAATGGGTATATGGATTGAGTGGGTAGGGTTGGATAATTATTGACTAGGCACACATGCCCATCCCTAAAAATGGAGACTAGTAATGTACAATGTGTCAATGATAAATAGAGAGGGGGGTAAGTTTAAAAGACTTATTTGTTGGATTTTTGGGTTACAAGAGTAATGAATCTAATAGATCCAACGGATCGGATCTAGATCTAAGCAGTGGACCCATTTTTAGACCGTTTTAAGATTTAGATCCTTTTTGAGATCCATTAGATCCAAAAATAATAGGTCTAAACCCATCCAAATGGGGCAGATCTGATGGATCCGGGTTAGATTTAAGATCCATTACCACTCCTACATCAAAGCAACAACAGTTGGTGCTTGAAATGTATGTGAATGTTGATGTGTTGGCACTTTCTCTGCATATTTTCTTGCAAAACTTGTGCGTGCATGTCCCCGTGTATCCACATGGTATGCTCTCTGTTCTTGTTTTTGCATTTATTAAATCCAAAATGAAAACTCAATTGCTATTAAATCACCCTATAAGGGGTGAATAAGGTGAGGATCAAAGTTGTAAATTAATTGAAAAAGAATTGTGGAAAAGTAAATGTGGACAAGATACGAGTTTTTTTTAATAAGGTTAGTCTCAACTAGGCTTAGTCTCCGCCTAGAGTGCCCTAACTCTAGGATTAACCCAATTTTATTAGGAGGGATAGTTACAACTCTAGAGTACACCTACTCTAAGTTCCAAGTGACAAGTTGACACCTTCAATAAGGCTTGGTAGAGTTGACCATTTAACTGTATAATCCCACCCAATTACCACTTTGAACAGTATAATTTAATTGAATGAATAGCAAATCAAGACTAAATGTATGCAGGTGAGTATTGTCGTTTGTGCTCATTCTTGTGCTCTTCTTCAGCTGTAAATTCCTCTCAATTTATAGCCAAAAGATGTTGCAGAGAGTTGAAGGAATATTTAGAAAGTGACTGCTACATCAAACAATGAATGTTGATCTTCCAGATCATTTCAAGGCGTTGAGGTCCGTATTTCAAGCCATTGAACTCTGCAGCCTTGCTTAACGTTCTTCCTTTGATTTCCAACGGTTAGTTGCCTTATTTTGAGCTAAAGATCTTTGCCAATTGAGGATTATCTAGAATCTGATTTTTAGTCGTACAATCTTTCAAAATATAAGCTCAAAATATATTAGCATAATTAGGCAAATTTTAACATTTTCAAAGATATCGACACATAAAGAATCATAATATTATCTCAAGATTTAGTACTCAAATTTAATTTGAACATAAAGATCGCATATTCAATTTGAATACTAAACTATCTCCAAAATAAAATCAATCATGTCAATATCCAATTATAATCATAATACAATTAAATAATAGAAACACTAAGGTAGGTCCAAATGTAACATGATAAATATACCAATAGACTAACTCATTTTTATCTTTCATCAAAATATATTATAAAATATATTGTAAGTTTAAGGAAGTTAACAGAAAAGACATGAGGGGCCAATTGCTGACCTTAATCCTTAGAAAGCAATGCATGTTCAATTATTAATTTCAAGAGGTTTTGAATTAATGTAAGTGACTGATGACTAATGCAAGAATCAGTTGTTATTAACGTCTACTTCAAAAAATATAAAAAAAAGGACCTATTTTTCACTAAGATTATAATTTGTGCTGTTGGACGTGATATAAGAGTAAAGATCTATCCAAAAATATGTTGAGTATGTTTTCACATATAAGGATTGCCCGCAAAAAGGGGTTATTCGTATAGATAGAGGAAAATAAGTATTATATATTAGCTCTTATATATCACTCTTTGTACTCTAAATTTTAGAGAGTTGGCCTGCTAGTAATCAGAACAAGAAAATATAAAAGAAGGAAGAATCTGAATTGTGATGGCCTAGTAGCTAGGTTTTATCATTTAGTCATCTTCTGCTTTATTAATTGAGTAATTAATAGTCGATGTTGCTTACGTCAATGGGTACTTAATTAATTGAAACTAGGTTTGTAAAATTCTGCCAGCTAGTGTCACTCGGATGGCATAATCACCTTTCTTCCTATTGGTGCGTGCCCTTCTTCTTGGTAGCCTTGGAGAGAGTGGCCATTTCTAAACGAAAGGATGTGGAACAAATTATTATATGAAAAGAAAATCAGAGTCTCCCCGAGGATGACTAAATTAGCTAATAAATTTTTTTATCCACAATATTTGATATGGGGGGAAAAATTCTAAGTAATCAACATAATAGTAGTTGAGATAATAGTTACAGGTTTACATTCAGAAAAGTTACAAGATTTTTTTTGGGGGGGGCAGAGTTACAACAATTAGCTCTTAAAAACCTCTAAATAAGAGTTGTATTTGTAATTTTAGACTTGTTCTTTTTTTTCCCCACCAAAATCTCCCACAATATCTTTTTATATCATGTTACATAAATCTGTTCTCTCAATAGCCAATAGCCAAGTTCACGTTAAAAATACAGTCATTAAATAATCATACTTACAACTAACAATTCAAAAAATAATGAGTTGCAACTAAAACAACCAATTTTAATGAACATCCATTAAGCATTTAAGAAGTGGAGCCTTGGATCAACGGTAAGGTTGTCTCCATGTGACCAAAAGATAACAGGTTCGAGCCGTGGAACCAGCCACTAACAAAGTCAGGTTAGACTGCCTACAATTTACCCCTTGAGGTGCGGCTCTTCTCCGGACCCTGCGTGAACGCGGGATGCTCGTGCACCGGGCTGCCCATTAAACATTTAAGTTTTATCAATTTTTTTAATTGTAAAATTGCTACTTTCCGTGTATTTGGAGATTTCTTTTTGCATTTGCTTTAAGATACTTCAACTAGAGAAATGTAACTAGGAGCTTAAACAGAAAATTATATTTTTTGGGGGAAGATTCAAATCCCATGATCATCTCTTACAAAGAGTATGATGAATTAACTGAAAGCGCTAAGTGTTAAACATTCTTCTGTTGCATGCCCTTAAAGATTCAAAATCATGTCTTCACGTCATTATGGAGTAAAATAACAACAACAACAACAATTTCCAGTGTGGGTCCTGCTTTCGTGGGGTATAGGGAGATCCTACTGTAGGCAACCTTACCTCTACCGGTATTCTTATCCATAGAGAGGCTGATTCCAAAAGACCCACAAAAACAATTTTGTGAAAAAGTTTTAAAAGTTTTATAGAGAAACGATTGCAAACCATTTACCGAGGCGAAAAGGTTTCGAAGAAGCTGAAGCTGCAGGAACAAAGAGCAAATAAACAGGGGGTGGAGACATACCTCAACAATCCAAGAGACGCCGATGCCGTCGCTCCCAGAAAAGCACATCCTGCAAAAAAGCACGCCAAAACCCAACCCGCACCCAGCCACTGAAGCTACTACCACCTACGGGGCCGATCCCCTACAATCTGAGACCCTAATCCTATTCCGCCACAGCCTCCTATCCTGAGCCATGTCCTCCGTCAGACCGACAGCTTTCAGGTCCTCTCTAACCTCTTCGTCTAGGCTCTTCTTTGGTCTACCCCTCCTTCTCTTACCACCGGGGGCGTCGATCATCTCCCACCTCCGTACTGGGGCGGCCACACTTCTCCTCTTCACGTGGCCGAACCATCTGAGCCTCGATTCCCTCATCTTCTCCTCTATGGGGGCCACTTTAGCTAAGTCCCTGATTACTCCATTCCTAATTCTGTCCAATCTCGTAAAACCACACATCCACCTGATCATTCTCATCTCCGCTACCATCAACCTTTGGTCCTGCGTCTTTTTTAGAGGCCAACACTCCGATCCATAGAGAATAGTCGGTCTAACTACCATCCGATAGACTTTGCCTTTCAATCCTAGGGGCACCCTCGTGTCACACAGCACCCTTGAGGCTAACTTCCATTTTTGCCAGCTCACTCTTATCTGCTGGCTAATATCCTCGTCAATGTCCCCACTCTGCTGGATGATCGAGCCCAGATACTTAAACTTAGCTACCTTTGGTATTGCCCTCCCATCCAGTGTGATTTCTCCCCCCTCTTATATCCTTCCACTGAAACAACAATGGAGGTATTCCGTTTTTGATCTACTTAATCGAAAACCTCTAGCTTCCAGCGTATGCCTCCACCTCTCCAACCTGTCATTCACCCCTTGTCTGGTCACATCGATAAGAATGATGTCATCTGCAAATAGCATACACCAAGGTACCTCATCCTGGATCCCTCTAGTAAGCTCATCCAAAATTAAGGTGAAAAGAAACGGGCTTAAGGCGGAGCCCTGATGCAGGCCCATACTAACAGCGAAGTCATTGGAGACCCCTCCCGGCGTCCTGACACTCGTCTGCCCTCCCTCGTACATATCCTTGATAACACATATGTACGCGGACGACACCCTTTTTTCTTCCAAACGTCTCCACAATACTTCCCTTGGGACTCTATCATACTCTTTCTCCAGGTTAATGAACACCATATGGAGATCCACCTTTCTGTCCCTGTACAAGCCCATGAGCTTTCTGAGGAGGTAAATCGCCTCTATGGTCGACCTGTCTGACATGAAACCAAATTGGTTATCTGAAATCTCTACATCCCCTCGTAACCTTCTCTCAATCACCCTCTCCTATAACTTCATAGTGTGGCTAAGCAGCTTGATACCCCTAAAGTTATTACAATTTTGAATATCCCCTTTGTTTTTTTACAGTGGGATGACTGTGCTGACCCTCCACTCTCTGGGCATCTTAGCGGTCCTAAAAATAATATTGAAAAGTTCCGTTAGCCACTCTAGACCGACTTCCCCCATATACTTCCAAACTTCCACTGGTATCTGGTCCGGGCCCACTGCCTTTCCATTCGCCATCTTCTTCAAGGCCTCCCTAATCTCATCCTTCGTTATAAGATCGCGCGCTTGCTGGTCGAAACGCCTATCACTACACTCTCCGCCCCTACTACAGTCATCTCCTACCCCTTCCCCATTAAGAAGTTTAGCAAAGAACCTTTGGCAACTCTCCTTAATTGCTGGCCCCTCACGTCATTATGGAGTAACAATTGAATATACATTTCTAGCATCAATCAATTGTAAGAAAAGCTCAGGGCACTCCATTCATCGCCCATGACAGGCTCAAAGTGTTCCTCCACCATAGAAGAGTGTTTCTTAGGAGCAACAGGGTGGTAGAGCCGAATAATACTTAGGAATGCTCATCGATCTCATAATCTGGGACCACACGAGCGTGTGCACAAAAAGATTATGTAAATAATGACCGAAAAGAAAAGACTACAATGCTCAAGACAACAGATGGTATTACCTAACTTCTCAAAGCAGAGCCATGCAGCAGGAATAACACATGCAGAAAATCCCACTTATTAAGAAAAAGATGATGCTAATGGCAACACGGAGTGACAATACCTCTTTCATAAACAAGTCTTTGAATCTTTCATCGCCCAGCAGGTTGCTGATTGGTTCCTTCTTTCTCTTTGAGGATTTCTTCGCATCAGCAGGTTCAACATCCTTCTCGTTCTCGGCCTCTTCCATCTCAAGAATCTTTTTGGCAAGGTTGCGATTAACCTTTGGCAGCTTCTGCTTCAATCGAGAAAGAAACCAGAGACATGATAAAACGAAATCAGAAAGGATTGCAAGGATATAGTCTCAGTTAAATCAGAAATCTACACTATCACGTATCGTTTAATGATTCAGGTCTATCCTTCATTAGCGGTTAAATGGCAATGAAAACTAAAAGATAAACCCATCAAACATGCAATAAAGTGTCTGCACATCAACTCACACACATCCAAATGAAAATGATGCCATGGCATCAGAGTTGCCCACATGTGTCTAGAAAAGTACAAATTCAAAATGTTTACCAAGAAAAAAGTCCTCTCTCTTTAAAAATAAAATGTAGAATTTTTTTCAAAAAAAGAACAATTACTAGTAACAAATACGGTCCTAATTCTGATGATTTTGCCAGAGAAATTAAGCAGTTTGAGCAACTTCTGAACTTTCTCTGACTAATTCTCAGGAAAAGACAGTCTCAGGCACCATTACAGTGAGACTGGTTCCCTTTTTATTCATTTGCTTCGGAAGGCGATCCCCCAACCACCCCCCCAAAAAACAAAGAAAAAGTCACGGATTTTTCGAGCCATATAATCTCACTGAACACAAGCTGTTTTCTTCTTTGATGCACTAATAGGGGAATCCAAATGAAACATTTGTACAGTTGGACCTTTGCCAAGATGTCCCGGATAAAAACTAGAAGGTTTTCGAGTATCTGATGTGCCCCAGGCAACTGTTTGTCTTTGTACATTCGTTTCTGTGATTACTCACACCTCATATCCACATTATTCCATTACCAATGTACCATGTGCTACTTGTGCTGACAGGACTTTCTAAATTAGGCGCCACAACTTGACCTAAACACTTCAACTCTGATGACAACTTTGCAACTAATAATAAAAAAGAAGTCCACATTATCAGTCCAAGTAAATGATTAAATAAAATTTCAAATAATGCGACTAACCGTTATATGGTTCATCATTTCCTTATCCAATTTCTCCTTTTTGCACTGCTCAATATAGGCATCATGTGCAAAAATATAATAAACAACAGTTAATACCCCTTTGTTGATAAATCATTGAATATTACTTTATGCATAAAGAATATAAGTTGTTGATAGAGTAGACTTACTCAATAGAAGGGTGGATATAGAGAAAACTATTTGGTAAATAGATAAATTAATAAAGACAATAGACGATATTAGAAAAGCAATTAACGAAGTTGCTATAAAATTATGAGAAGTAAATCAATCTATTCGTGGAGGATCACAACAACTTTTTCTTTCTAATACTAATTTAGACAACTATTTGGAATTGCACTTTTATTTGAAACTTAATGTTTGCCCATTTCTATTTCTTCATCTTTCATTATAGGCTAGTCAACAAATCTAGTAATATTCAAACCACTTAGTTTTTCTTTTTATGTAAATACTGCATATTGTACATGTTTTTTTTGTGAACTTAGTGATAATGAGCAGAAATGAAATGATATAACTGTATAAATGGGAGAAATAAAGCTAATACTCCAGAAAAGATATAACTGTATAAATGAACATCTGTTCGTCATAACCTAGCAATCATACCTGGACTTATTGACTTAACATGTAAACGTAATTGTGATAGACCCAAGAAAGCAACTTTTAATGTCCTTAGTTTTCTTATCTAAGTAGTAATCCTCAACTATGAAAAGTGCTATGTAGGGTCATTCAATATATCATCTCAAGAAAGTAATATTGATGGCCAATTGGTCAATGATGGATCTCAAAACATTAAAATATTCAACATTACATACCAAGACATAATCATGGTGAACATCGTGAAATATATAAAGATAAAAACTATTGTTACCCAAAGCAAATAGACTTTATTAGACATCTTGTTAAGTAGCTTCCAAAAAAGTCAAACCATAGCTCATCCAACCAGCAATTTGCAGGCAAAATTCATCTAACATCACCTGATATAAGGAGATAGAGACAAAGTCTACTACAATCCCAAAGATCCCCATTACTTTGACTCCAGTCTTGAGGATGTGATGTGCTAGTTAAGTTGTGAAAACATGCTTCGAGTTATCACTCTCAAAACTTTGCTGGCTTGCTTGTTTCCTTCTTGCCGTTTGAATCACATACAGAGCAGCTCCAAGCCTACGTCATAAGCAGTTGACACCCCCCAATTCCCCAACCGGGCATCAGGTTTCTTCCCTTCACAATCCTCCCTCGTCCATAGTGCAATCACACTTAGACTTTAGCCAAATCATTTTGAAAACTTCACAATCTTAATTAGGAGGTAAGTTAACATAGAGTTATATCCTATTTACTTTAGAATCAAGTACAAAGAGGAAGAGTTGAGTAGTCAAAACGACTTAAGCCAATCATCTCTTGCATATGAAGTTATGACTAAAATCAATTAAAAAACCAAAAGAAATCTAGTGAATCTTGCGGGGAAAAAATTAGCTATGGTTCAACCATGAGATTGACATATCTTAGTAAAAGGCTGGAGACCCAGGAAAACTTGCGGTCCAAAAACTTTATACATAACATCAAACTATATAATTTCAACATTAAAAAAAAAAAGCCTTGGATTTGAACCAAAAATAATTAGCAGTTAACCAATTAATGAGAGCAAGTACATCAGAGTTTCCTAACAACAAAAAGCAATTGAACTCATTTACCAAAGCAAAATAATTGTGATCCCTTTCCCCAGGGGAACACCTATCTATTCCCCAAATAGAAGGAATTGAGGAACCTATATGTTACGAGTACTTACTCAACCAATAAGGAACACCGAAAAATTAAACTAATCTATTTAATCCCATTGAAAAATTAACGAATTTCATATTCAAATTCAAGAATTGAATTAGAAAACCAGTTGGATCAACAAAAAGAGGTGCAAAAGAAGTTATAAAGTGATAAATTAAGAACATGAGAGAGAGAGAGACTTGGTAAAAGGGACTATCAGGAATTGCAAATTACAGAAATAAATTAACAATGAATTGATTTGTGAAACAATAACCTCAGAAAATCAAGCTTACACAGCCTCAAATCTAACACCTAAAAAACAGAGAAAAATCACATCGATTAAAACAAAATTAGATAGGGTAGGAAGAGAGCAACTTTGAGGGGATACAGAAAGAAAGAAAGAAAGAAAGACAGAAATGTGCTTGAACAAAGAGACCTGAAACTAAATTAACTTGAACCAAATTGAGAGAAAAGTAGTGAAAACATCGTATCTCGTGATGGTACACGAGATTAATCTACATATGAACACTTCATAGGTCTCTAATGACTTCTAAGGAAAGATCAGTATGCACTTAATTACAAAAATAACTTTAGAAATAGTATTAAAAAACCAAGGGGAGGATAGAGATAATGATAGTACTGCCATAAAGGCAATTTCAGAGTCCTCGGTAATTCATGACCTTAGCACCGTCGTCTATTCCTCCGATTCACCCAACACCACCTATAGGCTGTGGTGACCATTGAATCCTGACCAAGCAATGGAGTCCATAATGAGATTAACTTAACTCCCAAATAAAAAATAAAAGAAACAAAATAGGGCAATTAAACTTATCCCCAAAAAAAAAATTAGAATACTATTGGAGTAGATCTATGCCATGTGGTCTTCCTCCACCGATTTAGAAGAAGCATTAGAGTAGATTGAATAAAATTTCTTTAAACTACCAAAAGGAAAGAAATGAATGAGAATACCACCAATATATTTTCCAAGCTCACAGTAATTAAATATGTGTTAATTATCTAAAAAAGAAAGGCAAATTTGTAGTTATGTGGGAAAAAAATTAATATGTGAATACCCTCTAGCTTTCACAAGCATTGCATGTCCACTGACAAATTAAGTGAGAAAGAGGAGATGGAATACCTTGGCATAAGCATCAAGTAGCTCCCAAATATAGAAAGAAGTGTGCAAGTAGAGTTTGGTTTGAAGAGAAAGATCAGACGCTTGAACAGAGGAAGAAAAATCATGGAGTAGAAACCAAAGAGAGGAAAAAAGGATATAGAAATGCTAATGTGCGAACCAAACTCTACTCTTTAGTTATTGGATTTAATTGATTTTGTTTTTGGAAGACACGGACAGTTATGCAGAGTCGAAATGACGAGACGTGAGAGAGTGTGTGTGTGAGTGTGTGTGTGTGTGTGAGAGAGAGAGAGAGAGAGAGAGAGAGAGAGAGAGAGAGAGAGAGAGAGCTGGATAGATTGAGAGATGTGTCATTGTTAGAAGTTACTCTGATGCATATGAGTTAAATTTTATAATTAATTATTTACTTGTAACTATTGATCTTTTAAATTTGAAAAAAGATAGATTTAACTTTTAAGGTTTTGGAAAGGAATGTATAAAATTCTCAGGATTAAAATTTAAAGGCCACTCATATTTCTTTACATTTATTATATAAAGATTTTCAAAAAGGATAAGAATGCTTCATTATTTTTGATTATCGGCATAAACTAGAAACATCCAAAGAGATAGATGAAACAAAATTTGTTAATTTGTTCATGAGTTCCCTGAACCCCGATGCCCCAAAAGGAACACCTCAAACAAAATAAAAAGTAAAAATAAAAAGAAAGACGAATACTGAAATACAAACACAGACACCAAAAAAAAAAAAAAGGAGAACGAAAAGGGTAAAAAAAGAGTCCAAAGTGGAGAGAAAATTGAAAATTAAGATTCGAGAGAACACAATATATAAATGCCAACGTAATCCGAAGTCTCGGAAGTAAAGATTCAGTTTTTTCACCAGTGGGTGGTTCTCACTCTCACTTCTCTGACTTTCTCTTTCTAAACAAATCATCCAACATAATCCAGCATTCAATCCTGGATGTTCCAAACTGACCTTTTTCATACTCACAGCTTCCTCTTCAAATCCCCAATATTCTTTAATTTTCTAATTTTCCTCTTGATTGCTCTCTCTTTCTGATTTTTTTCCCTTTTTTGGGGGTTTGCTGGTGGGCTTTATTAGAGCCTTTTTTAGGAGAAGGAAACCCCGGAAAAAAATGAATAAATTTAATAAATCGATGAAAGTGAGCATTTTTGGCACTTTATGCATCTGGGCATTTTTTGCCGCCGTAATTTTTCCGGCGCCGGTCGCCTCCGGCGAGTTTCCGACGAGACTGAGCCTACATAGAGCTATACCAAAACGAGTTGAAATGAGTCAACTCAGAGCCCATGATCGAGTTAGGCATCGGCGGCTGTTGAATTCTGTCAGTGGAGTGGTTGATTTCCCAGTTGTTGGCTCCTATAATCCTTACCGTGTGGGGTAACTTCAATATTTTCTGCTCAATTTTGTGTTTTTTTGGTCATTTTCTTATAAATATTTCTGCTTAATTTTTTTTTTAATTCTTTGGTGTGATGGACTCTTTGATCCTGGACTGGGTTTTCGATGTTGAGTGAAAATTGATATGTCTTTTCTTTAGAAAACAAAATCATTTTTCTATTGAAGTTTCATGATGGCTCAAAGCATGAAACTTTTTGCTCAATGTTTCTTCTTCTTTGGTTTTGTCCCCCCCCCCCCCCCCAATTTTGTTTGAGCTTATAATTATTGGAGGCATCATATGATTGAGGCTGTTAATCATGTAATGGGCATTTGGCAAATTGATTGCTTCTTGTTGTTTAATGTCATTTCTTATGTATTAGATTTTTACGTAGTGGTGCTCTAATCACTTTTAGATGCCATTATTAGTTCATTACTTAGCTCTGTCAATTTGACTTTCACTTTTTCCGTTCAGTGTTGTGTGTATATAACTTTATGTCCACCAGTTTTCACATATGGTATGCCTGGACTCTTCTTTTTAAGGTCTTTCAGAAACCACCTTTCTGCTTTATAGGAGTCTAGGGACAAAGCTATGGACATCTTGGCATCCACAGAATCGACCATTTCACAAGGGGCAGTTGTTATGGTCGTCTTATGATACTTGGGACTTGACTGCAAATCTCGGACTTGGCGCTTTTCTGAAAGTGTCTTATTTTGGTCTAAAATGAAATCTATGTGTTCATGCCTACGTTTGAGTGTTGAGTGTTTAACGTAGATACCTGAGATGAAATGTAAAGTGCAAATAATGCATGATGCAACAAAGTCAGCAACTTTTCTCTTACAAGCAAAGTAATTAATCTGGAAATTTGTATTTTCTGTATCATGAATGTTTAGGTTGTACTATACAAAGGTGCAGCTAGGCACTCCAGCACAGGAATTCAATGTCCAAATTGATACAGGAAGTGACGTATTGTGGATTAGTTGCAGTGGGTGCAATGGCTGTCCTGAGACCACTGGACTTGAAGTATAGTTGCTTCTTTTTTTCTTCCCCCCCCCCTTTTTGCTCTTTTTTTCCATCAGTTGTAATCTCCTATACTTCTTTGTCAACTTTTGTGAAATCCATTGGGGCAAAAATGGGGAGATAAACAACCTCTTGAAGATTGATTTTTTATTTCTGCTGCGGTTCTAATTGATTTTCTACAGGATATTGAGCTGAATGCCTTTGACCCTTTGAGCTCAACATCAGCATCCATACTCTCTTGCTCAGACAAAAGATGTAGTGCAGGAGCTCAATTTGGGGATGCACTTTGTGATAGCTCGAACAATTGTGCTTATCAATTTCAGTACGGAGATGGCAGTGGGACCCAAGGTTATTATGTGTCAGATGTTTTGCATCTCGAAACTGTTGTTGGGGCCACTCCGACTTACAATAGTTCATCCAAAATTATCTTTGGGTAATATTGTTTTTTTTTTTTTTTTAAACTACTTTTTCCCTAGCTACTACCTTTGTTGCTTGTACTCAGCTTGTAGATTGCAACGTTCGTGATGCCGAACACAACCATATCATTGAAATTTGTACTTTTGTTGTTAGTCTCCAGCTTCAATACCTTTTATTCCAGTGTGCAATGTCGGACGCTGGTACTTGATTTGGAGTGAAAAGTTTGAGGAAAATAGGTTAACACATCAATGAGTCATTGCTAAATCATTGAAATATATGAATTTGTTAAGGTTTGAGTCTGTGCTTGTATTAGCTTCTAGTCTAACATAGCTGCATTATGTAACTCTTTGCCTCGGGCTGCTGACTTTGTGGTGCAGTTGTAGTGTGTCCCAAACTGGGGATCTGACCAAGACGACTAGAGCAGTTGATGGAATTTTCGGGTTTGGTCAGCAGGGATTGTCTGTTGTCACCCAACTCTCTTCACAAGGGATCACACCCCCGGCATTTTCACACTGTTTGAGGGGAGATGACAATGGTGGGGGAGTTTTGGTTTTTGGGAGTATTGTGGAGCCCGGCATAGTTTACACTCCTCTTATGCCATCACAGTATGTTCCGTCCTTTTATTGTGAGCAGTTGCAACAGTTGTTTGGCTTAAACTCCCCATTATGGTTTTGCAAAAAAGAATGATTATATAAAAGGAGAGAAGTTTGAAAGAAATGAATGTTGTTGCTATATGACCTTTCTTATTTCTTTCTGCTTTTGATCTTTCCATACACTTCTTGGCAGCAGAAATGCTAATTTCAAACTGTAGTTATGTGGTTGTTACTATGTTGACATCCAGGCTTAATAATTAATTTTGGTTCATTAGAATATATATTGATAAACAAAGGTCCGATAATGCATCAATAATGCTAGGAATCCTGGCCTCTATCTTATCTCTAAGTGTTTGAGCCGGGATGCATACCAGTGGACAAAGCAAAAGAAAATCCATATTAGTAACTAGTCTCTATCTTCTAGTCCAAACCAAATCCACACCGCAGTGCCCCACCTAGGTAGAGTGCCCCATCGCACGCACAGGGTTTTGGGGGTTTTGAAATGAAGCAACTTGCCCCTGAGCTATAGAAAAGGCTTTTGCCATCAGATGCAAAATCACAAATCACTGACTGCTTCCTACACCGTAAAAAAAACAAAAGTGGAGGACATTTCATGAGCCATTTAGCTTTAGTCCACATGCTGAAAAATTGTCCAAAAGTGACTTCTTCAAATGTGTGGAAATTCCAGTGGTCTTCCATTCCAGTAATTACACTCTCGTTTATCATTCTGTCTATTGTGTCCTGAAAAATTGGTAAACCTCATTCATAAACATAAATCATGGTTGTCAATTCCTTTTACAATGCTGAGAGTTCTGGTCATTTGTTTTGCTGTTATCAAACTGCAGGCCGCACTACAATTTGAATCTGCAGAGTATTTCTGTTAATGGTCAAAAACTGGCCATTGATCCTTCAGTATTTACCACATCCAGCAACACTGGGACCATTATTGATTCAGGAACCACACTGGCTTATCTTGCAGAAGGAGCATATGATCCTTTTCTTAATGCAGTAAGTCGTGGAATTTTCAATATGTATGGCAGTTAAAAGTTGTCTATTGAAACGTAAACAAGAGATAATTATAGTTTTTGTCATTGGTTTTGTAGATTTCAGAAGCCGTTTCACAGTCTGTTCGCCCGTTACTCTCTAGGGGGAACTCATGCTTTCTGATAATCTCCAGGTTATCCTTCGTATCCCTTTGTATGTTGTTTCTTTTGATTGATGGATGTGATTTTCTTTTCTGTTCTCTCTCTCATCTTCCTTTGTGTGCCAGTGTTAATGATGTTTTCCCGGAAGTCCACTTAAATTTTGCGGGTGGTGCCTCAATGGTTTTGAAGCCAAAAGACTATCTACTGGAACAAAATTCCATTGTAAGCTTTCCTGTTCTGTATCTTTCATTTCAATTCAGTTTCTTTGGGGAGGGCAACATGGTTTTTCAAGAGTCCTTTTCTCACCATTTTCTTCCATTTCTCAACTGGTTTGTACTTAACAGGTATGTTACCGGACTCATATTGGTTCAACCATGTGCATTCCTTGGTCTTCACTAACAGTACCTGACACTGATTGCACATTTGGGTGTCGAAGTCACGTGTCATTATGAAAGTTATGCATGTTTATGGTCCAAAGTCGGCGACTGTCCTTGCCTGTGTCTTAGCGTAGATTGTTGGATGCTCTGAGAGGTGAAGAGTCCAAGTAATATAACTGGACGGATCCACTTACACTATGGAGGACACCCCTGAAGATATATAGTCAAACTCCTTAGATCTATTCATTGTGGCTCATGAGTCCCGATAACATTGCTTGCACTTTGTTTTTTTCCCCTGAGTATTTCACACCTTGCTTTATACCTGGCTCCACACCCTTCAGGGGTTGCTACTCGATAATGAGTGAATAAAGGAAGTTTTAATCCACTTGGGCAGTGTTAATGCACTTGTTTTGATAACTTGTCTTAAATGAGAATGTTGAAATTTTTGTTGACTGACAGGCTGGAGCTGCAGTTTGGTGCATGGGCTTCCAGAAGAGTGATGAGCAGGGGATGACTATATTGGGAGGTAGTCTTTCCGTCAAATGTCATAACCTTAAACATGTTTGTGTTGTTACTATGTCTCCTAATTTATCTAGTTGCCTTTAAAAGCTAATCTTACAGTAGATTAAATTTCTAGGGCTGTGATTTTCGTTTCTGATGGTTAATCCCATTGTTTTGTTTTCCTTGCTTTCATTTTCTGGCTTAACTGGCATCCTCACTGCCTTTTCTGCAGATATTGTTCTGAAAGATAAAGTAGTTGTGTATGACTTAGCTAATCAGCGGGTCGGATGGGTCAACTATGATTGTAAGTGCCCCTACCTTATGGACACACCTTGTCTTAATTTTTCGATCTGTCATCTTTTGGGAGCCATGTATCTGAAGCTCAGAACATTTTCCAATTTTGAACCCCAATAAAGAAATAAAGAATCACTCTAGAATCCGAACATACCCCATTGTTTCTGGGTGTCAATCAACTGTCAACCAAGATCTCATTACCCCGAACTTGTGTTACTTAGACTTGGCTTAGAGTGTGTCCAAGATGGCTATCGCTTTGAACCAAGATCTCATTACCCCAAACTTGTGTTTCTAGGACTTGGCTAGAGTTTGTCCAAGTATGGCTACAGTGTTCGAGCACGTTCTCATTAGCACAAACGTGTGTTACTCGGATTGACTAGAGTTTGTCCTAGAGGGGTAGGTCCTCAAGTATTCGACCAGCCTTTTTTGGAAGTTTTGTGTGTGTTTGCTCTAGAATGACGTCCCTAGGGTCGATACTCGATACTTATTTAGATCTTGTGGTCCAGCATAAGTAGACGTCTTGTTAGTACAATTTATGAGTTTCCTCTTTTCTTTCTGATGGCATATGGTTTTGAAACCCCTTTTTTTGTGTGAGTTATTAGGTTCTCAACCCGTGAATGTTTCTACAAGTACTGGCTCAAACTCCAACACCTACATCCAGCTAAGAAATAGCAGCCCATCGATGGGTATGCATTATGTTACAACACTAATTGCTGCGATGTTAAACATTTGCATGTTCAGGTTTCATTTAACATATTGAAGGTTCTTATGAACATACATGTTCTATATATCTTTTATTCGTCCCCTTTTTTACATTAGATAGGCTGCCCTGTCTTTTTATCTATAAAATTCTTGGATAGAATGGGGGGGTGAATTTTAGTGGCTGTTGTACATCAGAGCAGCTTCTCCTTCTTCGCTTCTTTTTTGTTTTTTGGCGCTGTTTTTTTTTTTTGGGGGGGGGGGGGGCGGGGTTCTCAATGTGCTTTTAGGTTTTGTAAATTACATTGGTCGAGTGTAGCAGTTAGAGCAGTTGATTTAATTTCTAAGAAACAATAGTGGGACACACCCCTGCTATTTACGGTGGTTTCAGCTTCTGTTATTTGTTTTCAATTTCAGTTTAGTGTTGTTCACTGATTTCAATTTCATTTGATCATTCTTTATGGATTTCAATTTTCATTTGAATGTTGTTTCCTGTTGCAACTTCATTTCATTGGCATTTGCTGATTTCAATTTCGGCCCACCCTTACCAACAACAGGGTAAGTATATGCATGCTTAATCTTTGCTCACATTTCCAAATTTAGTTAATTGCAAAATATTGATTGCACTATTTTATACTTGTTCCTGTCATATAGTATAAGTGGGTAATTCAAATATTATGATGAGGCTGCTCATTTGATCTGGCACTTCTAGTTTCTGGTAATTGTTTGGTACAAGACCGGAAGGTACCAACTGATCTCTGCTCTCCTGTTTGAATGATACAAGTAATTAGGTTATGGAACCAACTCGAGTGGAGTTTGAGCCTACTTGGCTGAGCTTGAGAAACTTGAGCTTGAGTTGATGCTTGGATGTACATTACGTAACTTTGTTTTCTTTTCCTTGAAAAAAATTTCTCTGACATGGATTCAACTCGGTTCTACGCAATTCTACTCTAGTTAGAGTTCGAGCTTTGATCTTACCCAGCTCAAGGAGCTTACAGGAAGTTTTTGGTTAAGTGTAGTTCCAAAAAGGATTGGGATGCAGAATAATATAAATGTGACAGTTAGCATGATTCAAAACTCTATGAACGAACAATTAACATGATTCGAAACTGACGAGTTTTCAAGTGCCATTTGGCCTTCCCTTGCTGAAATAGTTGTTTGGGGGATGTTCCTAATTTGTATGGAATTCTAGGGCGTCTTTTCTTTTGCATCGATTTAAAGTAAATATTTGTGAAGAGCGATGACAATAGATTAGAGTTAGATTGAATGTATACATAGCCGAATCTGAATCCTATTAATTTTTACTTTTCAAAATCTTATTTGGTAGAGTTGGATGTTGCTACTGAATCCGATCCTGGTTGCGTTGGATCAGATTGGATTTAATTTGATTAGACTAACTATTTTTTCTTGTTTATATTACACATTGTTAAGACGAGTTCCCAATTCTACATCGGTGTGAGATGGAAGTAGAACATGACTACTGAGCATGATAGTAGATATTCCCCCCCTCCCCCCCAAAAAAAACATACACAACAAATCGACCAGAGGAGATCCCTAGCAATCAGCAAAAAAAGGAGAGTTAATCCAACTTAGGGATGACAATGGGGTGGGCCGGGGACATGGAGTTTATCCGCCGTCTCCGTCCCTGTTTGGCTCCCCACTCCCTGCTACGGGGAAAGGTTTCTTCCCGTCCCTTCCTTGATGGGGTACCAATAGGAAATATGCTGCCCCCTTTGCAATTAGAAACTTGCAGTCCTTGTTAGGTGACAACCTAACCCACTTTCTGCCAATCCAACTAAAAAAAAAAAAACATGGAAATATTGCCCAACTTTAAAAATTGCCCTCCAGAGATCTATACCTAGAGAACACAATAATGAGAAAAAGTACTAGCGCTAGCAAAAACTAGGGTTCCGGTCGAATTCGGGTCGGACAGATCGGACAATATCAAAATTCAGATAAGAAATTGATGTCCAATACCCAATTCTTTTCGGGTCGTACAATTCAAGCAAGGCTAAATTCGGGTCAAAATTGGGTTCGGGTGATAGAAATATAAGGAATATTGTGTCCAGGTTTAAAATTCCGACGAAAAATTCATAACCATACTTGGTTTTTTCCGGGTCGGACAAATTCGGGCATTCAAGTCGGATAACTTTTTGCCAGCTCTAAAAAAACCCCCTGCAACGATAACCACAACCGAGAAAGTCGTATAAATAACCTCAAGTCTCAATAGTTATGAAAGCAATCATCAACTTTTTTTTTCCCCCGGTTTTGTTTTGTTGGGAAAGGGTAAGTACATCATCGAAACATTAAGCAGCCATTCTCTCAAGAGATCTGCTTATGTTATCATCTGCTAAGATTTGAAGAAGCTCAGTAGGTAGTAGAAGAAGATAGAAACAGGAACTAGAAAAAGGTAAAAGAAGGCTAGTCTTCGCTAACCAATATGCCGCCATATTGCCTTCACGGTATATGCGCTGAACTTGAAAGCTAGCTGCTTGCCGTAGAAGAATTTGGATATCTCAAACTAGAGTGTGAATTACCCATGGAACACTAATGTCACCCGTACTGCTTGGACAAGAATCTTGTTGTCTCCCTCAACAATAATATTCTTGTACTCGGATCGGATGGCCTTATAGACTTCATGTCTTATGGCTGTCGCCTTAGTAACTAGAATAGATGCAATGCCCAAATTAGATGCACCCGCAGATAGGCACCTGCGTGAACAGTCCTGAAAAATGAATCCCGCTGCCGCACCGTGATTATTGGACTCGTCCAAATTGATTTTGATGGACTCCGGAGGTGGAGCAATAATCAAATTATGCAATAGACATTGAGAAATCCCAAAACTAGCGCTTCAAAAGCAATAGTACAAATTTGAAATTAACCCACCAAACAGCAACATACAATAACTATCAGGCAGATTACAAAGAAATCAGAAACGCAATTGAAAAAGATGGGAGAACTTGGGCAATGCCCAGAAAGTAGGGCTGACAAAAATCTATCTGACCTGATTACCTGAATTTGTCTGACCTGGAAAAGATCGTATATGGTCACGAAATTTTTGTCTGAATTTAAAATTCGAACAATTGGTCATGTCTAAATTTTTAAATCCAGATCGCGTTCGAGTTTAGACATTTGGGTTCGGGTTGTTTGGATTTTTAAAACCATTCGGGTTCGGGTAAATTCGTACAATTAGATAATTGGACAACTAGATTTACATGTAATTTCTGCTCAAATTCTCTAGAACATTTCATAAAAATAATTTCGGACAATTGGGTAATTTAAGATTTTTTTTTTTGATTGTTGAATGCAAGACAGAAAAAGGGGGGAAAAAAAGAGAAAACACTCTTTAAAAAATCCCCAAATGTGAGAATCAACTTCTCTTTTTCCTGGACCATTATGCTCTTTAGACAAACAGAAGTCCCAGCATCCAAAAACTCTTTGCACCTTGGAAAACGCACTCTGATCTTGTCATGAAAAAGATGAAGGAATGATTAAATTTGGTGGATTTTGTGTCAGCACAGTTTAAAGTTTCTGTGATTCTTCTGAGGTCCTTGAGGAACTTACATCACCATCTTGCAAAACATCTTTCAGAGAAGGGGGGTTTTCTCCTCTTTAAGATTCTCTGATGTTAAAGTAAGGATGAATTTTTGTGAGGGTAGTAAGCACAAAGAAGCTTATGAAAATTTTATTAACCTACCTTTGATGTTAGCTATGACTTGTTTATATATGTTTTTAGAACGGTTCTCTTAGAGGAATTTTACTAGGATTTTACATCTTTTTCGATGTAGATTATTTCCTAGTTTTATTTAAATTCAAAGATCTTTATCGATTCCTTGCAGATTTATGAGATCTTGGTTAAATTTTCCTTCCCTATCAAGCCATGTGCACGACAATTATTTTCATGGCTTCGGTGGAATTAGGTTTTAGTGAGCTTGTGTCCGAGTCCAAGCTACCCAAGTCTAGTAGCGTATCTGATTAATTCTCTTTTTTAGGCTTTTACTGGGCTATGGCCTAATGCCTCTTAGAGTTACTTTCTACCCTAATCATTTGCCCTTGAGTGATGTTGGATCTTAATCCAACCAGGCCTCAAAGTGTAACCAAGCATAGCCTCTTTATCTATTTAGGAATTTTTTGCTTTGAGCCGTGAGTTATCTAGAGCTTGAGGGTTTCCCCGGGTTAACTTTGTGCACTAATCTGGTCTCATTTCCCTAAAGAGACTTGCCTAAGATTTTTCCAATGGATCTTTATTAATTTTTTAGAAAAATTATTCCTCTAACTGGATTTCAAATCCCTTAATTTGGGGTTCTGAATCTTTAGCTAATTTCATTTTTCATTCCTCGAGAAATAACTTCGGCCTTCACTCAATGATGGCTTAAACTTGCCTTAATTGAGTGTTTTTTTCCTTCTTCTCTCCAAGTTTCTATGCTAGTAATGGTGGCTGATTCAATTTTCGGAGTTTTCTTGATTAGGTTTTGTGTCTCTTGGTGTTTTCCTCTCCATTCTAATGACACTTTTTTCTCCTAATCTCAGCTACAAATTTAGCCTTTTCGGATTGAGCTTCTTTAAAAAAATTTCTTAATCCCTTTCAAAATTCTTTTTGAAGAGTCACTATCATTTACACTCCTTTCAAGTCTCATGAAACTTTCTTTGACCTTTTTCTCTCTGTTCGTCTACTCCACATAACTCTCCCCTCCAAGATATCGAACGTTTCTAACTGACAATCCACCTAGACCTTCTTTGGTGCTCTTCCCTTTCCACCATACCCCTTAAGGAGATGGTTGTCCGGGACCACTATTTGGGATACTATCCTTCAACAACTATTGGTAGAGAGGAGGAAAGAGGCCCTGCTTAGATTCTAGTTCTAAGCTCTGATGACTGCAAAGCTCCATAGGTTGAATGATTCTGAAGCCTTATATGAGCATCTTAAACAAAGCATTATAGAGTTGAATGGTCTTGCTTCAAGACGTAGTTAACATCTTATCTTTAGAGCTTTTTACTGCATGTTCTTCCTCCATTTCGGAGGGAACTCTTTCAAAGGGTATTTGGCCACCGTAGTCCCTAATAAGACCCAAGGACTTTCCTGTCCTTGTGTGTTCCACTGTCCTCCCATTACCTTTGAAGGCTTTGCAGAGATTGTTTGTTTAATCCTACTTACCAGCCTTCTTCTAGTTTTGCCTTTTTTGTTCCCCTTTTTCTTTCTCACCATGCAAGGTAGATGATCCCAAGGTCTATCTCCCTCAAAGAGGTTTTTGAGATCCTTGTTCCTTTTATATATGGAAGTAATAAGGAACAAGGATCTCAAAAAACCCACACGATTTATAAAAGCAACAAGGATTCAAAAGCCTGGAAAGTTTCAAACGTCGAGTTCATACTTGCTAGGAGCAGGAACTAGAGCAAGGAATCAAGAGGGATCTAGAAGATCAGCCTGGGCAAGTAAGAGCTTTATTGCAAGAAATGGAGGAAAGGAGAAGATGAGCACAGGAGAAGAGCCGAGTCTTAGAGAGACAAATTCAAAAGGCTTGACGCTTGCTTCACCCTACTAGTGACGAAGTTATAAAAGATGTATGTCTATTGTTGTATTATTTTGGACCTCTTTTCCCCTTGCCCCCCAATCTCTTAGTTACAATGACCATAACTTCTTATGGCTCCCCTTATAAATAGGGGATATCCAAAATTTGTCATTTCAAAATGCAACACGCCTCACAATTCTATACAAAAAGTTTCTAGGGTTTCATCTTCTTGCTAGCAAATTCCAAAAAAATGGCGTCACCTAAACCCACACAATTTTAGAGTCTAATAGGGCCCCACCTTCTTCCGTTGGGAATGTTATTCATCTTTGTCCCTAATTACGAGTGGGTTGAGATCTTTCTTTCAGCCAACGATGCTTTTGAGTTTTGGACATTAGAAGCTTGTTTCTAAGTTCTATTTCTTGAGGACCTCTTCAAATTTGGTGTATTGGATCAAGAAGTGGACAAGGGCACTTTCTTTTAGGAATTAAGTCCAACCACTGGGACTGCTTCAAGGGTTGACAGTTAAGATTTTCCTTGAGAAACTTTCCTTCTTATGGTCCTTCCCTTCTTGAGAAGTATAAGATTTCCTAGGGTATCTGCCAGGGATATGCCATTTCCTCAGTGTCTCTGATGGAGTACTTTGGTGTCTAGGGGCTTTCAGGGGAGATTTGCTCATGGGTAGGCTCCAAATGCTCCTGCACCTAGGAGTCTAGATGTTGGCTGTGAAGATAGTGATATTCCATATTCATCTATCTCTTAGGTACATTTCCTGTTTCTCTTCCAAGTCTCTCATGCAAAGACCTAAAATCTTCAAAAATGATCTCGCTAAGGCTTGGTCTTTAATGTCTACTGAGGCGACATAAGTTTATGCCCCATCCATCTAGAGGTACCACTAAGATTTTGCTTTGTGAAGTAGGTGAAAATGATATTATTGCCTTGGACATTGGTGAATATAATACTGCCTTTTCTTCAAGGGGAAAGCTATGAGAGGGTCGAAATATTCTGATGATTTAGATCCAGTGTAGCCTTTGTGTAACTATACTTTTGGCTTTTGGGTTTTTTGTGGACTTCTAGTGTAATTGCTCTGTACTTAAGAACATGCTTGTACCTTATGCCCCTTTCTGATTGGTGATGGAATTTCATGTCTAGGATTTCTATGCCAATTTTGAGTGAAAAATTCACATTTAATGCTATATCTAG
Source organism: Carnegiea gigantea (assembly GCA_029747015.1). Classification (NCBI taxonomy): domain Eukaryota; kingdom Viridiplantae; phylum Streptophyta; class Magnoliopsida; order Caryophyllales; family Cactaceae; genus Carnegiea; species Carnegiea gigantea. The sequence continues at coordinate 271,378 of JAKOGI010000480.1, read as the reverse complement.
TTTTCTCTTGCTTGATTTGGGCCTTTCCCCTTTACTAGCCCTAACTTTATTTCCCTGGCCCATATAAGAATGGGTCGGGATCATAAAGTCTCTTAAGTGGACAATTAGAAATTCTATCCTTTTAGACCGTTTTGATTCCTCTTTCTCTCTTTACAAAGGAGTTTCTTAGTCATTAGACTCTTGAGCTTTAAACCAAACGTCCAACACACATTCCCTTCTTATTTATTCCAACAAACCTTGGAGCCAACTTTTCAAACCTTTTCGCCAATCTGAAACAAGGTCGCCGAATTCTTGAAGAAACTCATGCAAGAATGTGCTAAATCATATGAGGGTGTTCCAGGGGTATTCCAAAGTGAGAAAAGATCTTTTGGAGGTTTTGTTAGAGAATTTGAGGGGCTATAGTCTGTATGTGTTTAGGAAAGCCATTGTCATTGCAAAAAAAGCTTCAACAACAAGGCGAACGAGCTAAAAATTTGAATATGGATGCTCGCGCTTTAACATTCGCCTGCTACGACTAAAAGCCCCTTAAAGGGTTTCATGCTATTTTCAAGGAACATTTCAAGTTCAGCTTGGGGCTTCCCCTTTCCTATTCCCTCAAAGTTATTGGACCTCTATAAGCCTCGGGCCTCGGCTTTTCCAATTCACATCCAATGACATCACCAGCATCGTTGGATATGATATTTTTTGCCCTACGCATTATAAAAGACCTCTTCTGGCTTTTATATAGCTTTACCAGCTCTAAAAGTCTCTTAGTGGCTAGAACTTTCAAGCTGTAAGCAACATGATTATCTTCGTAGCAAGCAGTCCGACATCAAGCATTATAACAGGGCTTGGGTGTATGTCAAGGATCTTCATAAGGAATAACATTTCCCAATCGCCAGCATGTTCAGCCTGGGCTATTCCACTTATTTCAAAAATGCAAAATAGAGACTTCCTCTTGACTAGAGGAAATTCAAAAGAATCTAGCCATATGGAGGCCACATGTTGCTGACTTTAAGGAAGGGAGAGTTGTTAACGTTCCGACTCACTTGCAAATCTAAGGTAACCTCTTTGTGTTCTTGTAGCTTTTCACGTTTTAGAATTTAATTTAGTTTTTGCTTACCCCCTTAACTTCCTTTTCAGTGCAAACTTGTTCTGACTGCATGGATCTCCTTCGAGAGGAGGATTTTAGGAAAGAGACTTCTGGGAAGAAGGAAAAAAATTGGTCCCTTCACAACAAATGTCTCTCCCAAGCTTAAAGATTACTTCGAGGAGTTGATAAAGCGTAATGACATTGATGTTAGGTGCCATTCGATTATGAATGAACAAGAGAACCTCCCTATTGCCAATGAGAGGGAGAACCCAATATCAAATGGACCTAACTTACTAAAGGTGACTTGGTTCCGGAATGCCTTCTTCACATTGAAGAGGCTAGTACAGTTGAGATTCATTCACCTAAAGGCAGGAGAAGGGTTTTTTCTATCTCCAAAAAAAAAAAAAGACAGTAGCTTGAAAGAGTCTAGGGATGTTCATCGGTCCAGGACCGGACCGGACCGGACCGGACCGGCCTGGACCGAAGACCGAATAAGACCTAGGTGGGGACCGAGGACCGGACCGGCCAAAACCCGGACCGGACCGAGACCGGACCGAATCTGGACCGGTCCTATCCTGGATACTTTTGAAATTATTTGGGTCATGACTCATGAACCCATACATTACAAACCCTTCAGCCCAAATTTGACATCATCCCTTATCCTCATGGTGAACATGGTACTCTAATCGATATGCGTCTCATCTAAGTTAAATCCAGTAGAGAGCATTAAAAAAAAAGACAAAACTTGACCATGCGATCAAGTGCTCTTTGATTTTTGGATATTAATATGCTTAAAGTTCTATACATATATTTTTCACTGTAAAATGCTCTGTTAATGTCACAGACTTGTCTGTCGGTTCTTTGGTTGGTTGGTTCTTTAGAAACCTCATCGTCCCAAGTCAAGTGAAAAAAAAAAACCTTAAAACAAAAACCCCCATATTTTTAATTAATATATTATAAGCTTATTTTATTCTTTATAGAAAAGTACATAAATGAAATTATTAGTACTTTATTTTAGAAAAATAATTGTAGCTACGTAGAAGGTAGTTGTTTAATTTGGTTCAATTAAAAGGCTGGCAGATCAGAGAATCCTTCAAAGTTGTGCAGACAATTTAGAGAATATAGAAAGAGAAACTTCCTAATCACTAATGATTCACTATCAGCATCAGTAATTAGTATGGTTAACACCTCCAAGTGGATTCACATGCTTTCCGGTCTACATAACTATTATTCTCCCCAATATTTGTCCCTTTCAACTGATTTGTACTTGGACACGTGCAGTAATAACATGTTTTGGTTTTTAGTTTTTGGTTTTGCTCTCTGCCCTAGGTTGAAAAGTGCCCAAACAGAAGGTCCTTCGCACAAAACCAAAAACCTTGAAAAGTGCCCAAACAAAAGGTCCAAACCTAAAACCCAAAAAAAAAAAAAGCTTAATTCCCAAATCGGTCCGGTCCGGTCCAATTGTCGGTCCAACCGGTCCGAGACCGGACCGGACCGAAGACCGAAAGTCGGAAAAGAGAGGACCGAGGACCGGACCGAAAGGCATCCGGTCCGGTCCGGTCCGACTCGGTCTTCGGGTCGGTCCGGTCCTGGACCGTTTAATGAACACCCCTAAAAGAGTCCAACTGTTGAATGCTCATCACAGACATATGTGAGGTGATAATCCCTTCGTCCATCACCCCCATCTACACCTTCCACCCAACTACTTCAACTGAGGTTGCTTCTTCTGAGATAAGTAATGATGCTAGGAGAATTACATGTGATGCACAGCTGAATATTGTTGAGGGTTCTCCTAAGGGTTTCTTCATCAATGTTAATGTTGAAGGCACCTTGTCTTCGGAAGATTCTCCTGCACCCTCTGAGCAGCTTGTAACTAGAATGGAGGAGCAAGAGGTTAAACGAAATTTTCTCCCCCAAAGACATGATTTCAGTTGCTAATTCTGTTCCCAAGAAGAAGATAGTAGTCTTCTGTCGAAGAACAAGTTTTCCCTTCCAACAGTGCCCCAAGAGAGCCCTACAGGTAAGAGGTTGTTCAAGCTGAGAGATCAATAAACAGAGGATCATCTTAAACTCCTTTCTTAAGAAACTTAATGAAGCTAATTCTGAGGAAGTTATTGGATCATTCTCCTCTCTTCATGTTTCTACACTCTAGCTATTTGTTGAGAAGTTAGAGGCATGTCTTGTCAACCCTCTTTCTAAGTTAAAATCCCTTAAGGTTGAAAAATCCCTTCTAAAGGTCCAGTTTCAGGAATCTTAGAAGGTCTTAAAGAAAGTGTAGTATGAGAATAAGGATTTGAAGAAGAAGCCAGAGAGGGAGAAAGAGGTTTCTTGCATCTACTGGGAGGATGCAACCAGAACCCTGGCCAACCAATTTTTCAACTTCCTAAAACGAGTAGAAGCTGAAGCTAGTGCCAAGAAGTCCAATAGCAAGAGGATTTACTGACCGATCTCTTATAGCGCAAGCTTTTATTTCATGACTTGTACTCATTTAATGAAGTTCGAGAATTTTAAGCATTGTGTTTTTTATTTGCAAAACTTTTTGATTTCTCTCAAGTCCTAATCCATCCTTATGGAGTTTCTCTGTGAATTCTCTGGGTGAATCTCTTGTCTAGATCTTGGAAATCTTGCTCCTAACAAGTCTTGATCTAGTTTCCGTTGAACCTATTGACTCGTCTTGTGAATGTATTCTACTTTTTAATCCATTTACTTCATTCACACTTATATTAAACGATATAGTATTAGGGAATGTAGACATAGATTTGTTAACTTTCTTATAGCTTTAAGCATTAATCATAGAAAGAAGCAAAATTTTCAGTCTAGTTGCCAAATTCGAATAAAAAAATATTATGTGGGCCCATAGTAGCCTTTAAGGTTTTGTAGATGCCTGTCATGCCTTTGATCCTTCTAATATGAGAAGTTTGCTAATATTTGGGAAGGTTTTAGTCTATTCTCTCCCATCTTCATGTCCTTAAATCCTCAAGCTAGTCGTGCTAGTTTCTATAAATGTTAAGTTCCTTATCCTACATGCTCTTTGGGTAGTTCTGGGCCAGGGTTAGATCTTTGGCTTTCCTGAAGGATATTGATCTTTGGCTGCTTTTTAATGCTATTCCAGCTTGTCAGCACAAATGTGTATTTTTTTTTTGTGGGCATTTAACACTTCTTTGTGTTTCTTCAATCTCACATTATCTTTTCCACTGAACCATCATCTACCATGTAGTGTATCTTTAGGTTGTAATTAGAATATGTTGCCCTCAAAAAGTCCGAGAGTATCCTTCCCACAATAATATTTTAGTCAGAAGGCATATTAATAATTACATAGTTTATCAGTATCTGGTGGGTCTTTCCCTTTTGGGTCCTTACCTTGGTGTAATTTAGTCATTCTTTTAGGGCATACAATGTGTTCTGTATGCCCTATGATTGGATGTGGTGCCGGTAGCCTTTAGGCCAAGTTTGAGAAAACAATTATAAAATATGACATCTGTGGAACTTTGAATATCTACTAGTGGCCTACCAATTCTATAGTTTGCTACAGTCAACTTGATTATAATAAGACCAGCATATGACTTTGATATAGGCCTGGAACTTTCTGAGGATGCCTTAGATGGAGTATGCTCAGTTACGTGCTTCACTTTTGGATTAATCTGATCTAGAATTCTCAGGTTACCCGTAGCAGCCTCATATGTGAAGAGCGATTCCCACATAGATACGTTAGGATGCCCTTGAGGGATGTGTCTACACAATCATCTTCTTTTGAATGTCTTTCATCTAAATGTTTCCTCTTCTTTGGAGGCCTAACTTTGAGGTATTTGTCCATCTTCACCTAGCTGGCCAAGTTATGTAGGTCCTAGCAGTATTCTATATCATGCCCATAATCTAGGTCCTAGCAGGTCATCTTCTTTTGAATGCCCTTCATCTAAATGTTTCCTTTTCTTTGGAGGCCTAACTTTGAGGTATTTGTCCATCTTCACCCAGCTGACCAAGTCATGGAGCATTTTATCCAGGTCCGAGCAGTATTCCATATCATGCCCATCATCTACTATGTAGTGTATCTTTAGGTTGTAATTAGAATATGTTGCCCTCAAAAACTCCGAGAGTGTCTTTCCCACAATAATATTTTAGTCAGAAGGCATATTAATAATTACGTAGCTTATCAGTATCTGGTGAGTCTTTGCCCTTCGGGTCCTTACCTTGGTGTAATTTAGTCATTCTTTTAGGGCATACAATGTGTTTTGTACGCCCTATGATTGGGTGCGGTGCTGGAATCATGTCCTTAGCCTTTAGGCCAAGCTTGAGAAAACAATTATAAAATATGACATCTATGGAACTTAAAATATCTACTAGTGCCCTACCAATTCTATAGTTTGCTACTATCAACTTGATTATAATAAGACCAGCATATGACTTTGATATAGGCCTGACACTTTCTGAGGATGCCTTAGATAGAGTATGCTCAATTACGTGCTTCACTTCTGGATTAGTCTGATCTATAATTCTCAGGTGACCCATAGCAGCCTCATCTGCGAAGAGCGATTACCACATAGATAAGTTAGGATGCCCTTGAGGGATGTGTCTACATAGTCATCTTCTTTTGAATGTCCTTCATCTAAATGTTTCCTCTTCTTTGAGGCTTAACTTTGAGGTATTTGTCCATCTTCACCTAGCTGGCCAAGTCATGGAGCATTCTATCCACGTCCTAGCAGTATTCTATATCATGCCCATGATCCTTATGCTAGACACACTATTTGTTCTTCTTGTTCTTGCGGCTTCGCTTGAGTGGCCTGGGATGTGCATACTCCTTGATTTCCATCAGGATTTCACTCCTCGAGGTGTTAAAGAGAGATTTGATTTTAAAGACTCTTTCTTTCTTTTCCACATGACTCTATTTGACAGGCTTTTCCTCATCTCTCATAGGCACTTCTTTAGGAGTTTTAGTCCTTCTCATAATAGCCTCCAATTGTGTGTACCTTTGTGCATTTTCAAGGAATCCTCTAGGGTAGTTTGTCATTTCATGATGAACTTCTCAGTAAGGCCTTTATGCCTAAACTTATTAGTGATGGACACTAAGGTCACCTCTGGCTTAAGATCTACAAATAATTTCTTAAGAATAAATCTTTCCACATACTTAACTAGAGTTTTTTTGTGCTCTCTGAGCCAAGTTCATTACTTCTACAGCTACTTTTAGAATTCTTTTGCTTCCAATGAAGTAGTTTTTAAAACTTATGGAAATATCATCCTAAGAGCTAATAGATCTTAGGGTCAGCCTATTGGACCAAGCTTGTGCTGCTCTCATTAGGGTAGTAAAAATGTATTTGGACATCATGGCTTCTAAGGAAGATGGTGTCAAATAGATCTAGGTTAAATATATGTCAAGGTGCTCATGTGGGTAACTGAATCCATCAAATTGCCCTATTTTTGGCCCCTTGATCTTTTCTGGGAGTTCAGCTTCCCAAGTTTTTGTGCAAAAAAGTGTCTTGCTTTGTGGACGACCTATCAAGGGGCACGTTGGCTAAGGGTTTCCTGAGCGTTTTTCCTTTGAATGGTGCTGAGATGGCACAAGCTTGATAGAGCTTGAGCTTTGTTGTTGTAAATTGGCTTCACAGGCTTCTTCTTGATGAAACCTATCCTAACCTAGTATTTTTTACAAGGATACCTCCTGCTCAGTCCTTTTATGGTTTAAGGTGTCTCTCAAGTCTTCGTCTTTGTTCCTCCAATACCTTGGAGGTCTATTCTCAGGATCCCTTTCCATTGAGTTTTCAAGGAAAACTTCCGTTTGAGCTTTGGTTGTTCCTATCATGTCTTTAACAGACAATTTCTTGGAGCAGCTTTGCTTGTCTTCCTTTGACAAGCCAAGAACTCATCTTACTTCTTCATCATGGGGCATATAGCTTCATCCACCTTCAACATGATCAACTCTTCCAGTATCTTGAGAGCATTCTCTATTTGTTCCATGGTATGAGTGCACTTAGGAGACATATGTCCCTTGGGGCGAGTTGTATTCTTCTGGTTTAAAGCATCCTTCATGATAGCCTCTTCTTTGCCTACCTGTTTGGACCTTATTTCTTAGGGATATTCCTTTTTCCTTGTCACCTTCATTGGATGGCATATTTGCTTGGCTCTAAGTCTCTACAGATAGCGCCAAATGTTTCATAAGGTTTAGAAGTTCTATGATTTTTTAGGGAACCTTCGGGAACTTGTGCCATTATCTAAGAGTTATTGCAAAACAACTCTTAAAGAGGGGGGTTTTTCTCCTCTGTAAGAGCCTTTAACGCTCATGTAAAGAGAATTTTTGTGAAGGTAGCAAGTAAAAAGTAGCTTATGAAAATCTTATTAACCTACCTTTGATGTGGCCATGACTTGTTTTATATAGGGTTTGGTTCCCTTAGAGGAATTCACTAGGATTCGATGTGTTTTTATATATAGATTATTTCCTAGCTTCATCTAGGCTCAAAAATCTTTATTGGTCTCTTGTAGCTTTAGGAGATTTTGGCTATATATTTTCTTCCCTACCAAGCCATGTGTATGAGGATTATTTTTAAGGCTTTGGTAGAGGTAGGTTTTGGTGAGCTTATGTCCGAGATCAAACTGCTCAATCCTAGTAACTTGATTCAGTCAATTCTCTTTCTTGGGCTTTTATTGGGCTATGAACTAATGGCTCGTAGTGTTAATTTCTACCCCAATTAGATTTCATCAAGAATTTGCTTAGTTCATCAAGAAGATTATCAGGTATGTTTACGAACACAATTTTAAAAATTAAGAATTAGAATTTTGCATGTTAACAATGGTTTTTAAGCAAGGTAATATGTGATTTTCCCATTTCAAATCAAATTGGAGCTTTGAATCTGGTTGACTTTGCAAAATTACACCATTATTTGGATTGCTAAAGACGCTTAAATAAATTTCGACAAATGGACAAGCATGGAGGAAAACAAAAATGTTGGCTTAGGTCATGATGGAGGTCTAGTTCTCTGATATAGTTATATCGGCTTTCATCTTGTGAAAATTACTGCTTGTTAGGTTCAAATTGTTCCGAACAATGCAAATTTGAAGTCCATTTGAAGGATATAAGGAATTCTAGTGATCAATTTTTAGCCAGGCTCTTAGAAATGAGCAAAGTAGTGTTCTCTCATGTTTTTAGTGATGAAGATTCATGATATTAGCATGAGGCAGGGGAAGGATTTTGTTGACCTATTAATTTCTTAAAAATTTTTCCATGGATGGCATATTAGAAATATTAATAAGCTTTTGTTTAATGACATATTAGAACAAAATAAAAGGTCAATGACAACGTCGATAAAAATGAGACTTCAGTGGCATCTGGACCTAAGGACTCAGTTGTAAGGCCAACGTAAAAGGAAAATGACATAGCAGGGAGCTTAGACGAGATAGAAATATTACAACTGGGTCAAATATTATTTGTATGGAGATTAAATTTTGATTAGAAGAGGTGATGTAATTAATATTATTTAGCGAATTGATAATTGTACAGATTGAATTAAATATGATTATAATGTAATTTTCACTACATTAATTAATAATAACTAAATATGGCAACAAAATCACTATTACTTTTTTTATTGCATAAGCACCTTGATACCGCCAACCAAACAAGTCATTAATATAATGAGATATTGTGCTCTGTTGTCTCCCCCCCCCCCCTTTAAAGTAATAAGATATGTGATTCATGTAGAACAAACAAATACTATTGAAGTATGCGAATATGAATCAAACTTACGAACCAATTAATATCTGTAAATCAATTTTGTAAATAAATTGATATGCTTGTCTACGGATCAAATAAATGATCCTCTAACAAGTACTAAATATAGAACAATGAAAAATGATTATCTACAACAACAACCAACTAACCACTCCAAACAAATGCCTATTAACATTTACGAACCAATTATAACATGAACAACCAAAATGCTTAACCACATTTATCCACACACTCGGCAAATGCTCACCCATATATACAAGCCAACGATAGTTTTTGTCCACGTACTAAACAAAGGTTTATTCAGAGGATGACCATTTAACGGCTGCTTTGTCACCAATGAGGAAGTTCCCCAAAAAAAAAGCACACTATATCCCAGAAACAACAAACTAGAGAACTCGAACCCGAAAATTAAAATTAAGCCATTTTGGTTTTATATTAATCTGTCAAACACAATTTAATCATCTATTAACAATGAAAATTAGTTTTCCAGGCCTAAAGAAGAGAGTAATAAAGCTAAACAAAGGTATAAAAACTTAAAAAGAACACTTACAATATTAAACGTGTTAGTGATTGAAGGACTAACTTTTAGGATGCGAAGATGGAGGGTTCAGTTGCTCGGAATTCGCCCACGAGATGCAATCGAAACTGAGAGGTAGCTACTAGAGTCGCCTTCAATATCACGTCTCAAACCCGAACCTCGGGTGCTAATGAGGCAGTTGTGAGGCAGGGGGAGAGACGGAGTGCTCTGTTTTGGGGTTGATATAGTTGATAAATAATTAGATCCCTAGACCCCCTTTATATAGGTTTAGGTTGTTTAGAACCGCCACCGCTTAGGTGGCATAACTGGTTGTTTAACCCTTATAAATTAGGGCTAGTCGAGAGCTCCCACTCGGCCACATAAGCTGTAACCCACTCGGCCACATAAGCTGTAAGTCACATCGCTCTCCATAAATCACAACTCTTCACGTCTCATATCAGTAATAGAATGTGCGACCAGAAACCAACCAATAGTGTGATAATAAGTCTTCATCGAACTAACATAACACTTTTACGAAATAAGATACCCCAAAACACCCAAGCATTGTCGGTAGCATACCTAGTCCTTTTATGCCACATGATATATCATATGTTTATATACTTAATATAATCATCCGAGTTGATATGGTGAACATGGATAGATTTGTCTTAAACACTCATGATATTTCAACTCAGCTTAACTGCTTTCCTCATGTGCTCCTATTGAACCGTATACATCTTGGTCCTTAAGAAACACATTAAAGTATCATTATCAAGCTTCGATTTCATATCATACCTTTATGTCAAAGGGTCATCGTGCATAGACTGTGACAAGATATAGGGAACTCAATTGTCATTCCTTGTATAAGTTGTCTTATAAGCACACACAGTATGAAATGTGTGTGATTTCATAATTCGCACTCAGCTGGGCATGTCACTATATGTGCTATATAAATCGCCAATCTAGATTTTACCTATAAATCTAACCTAAACCAGTAAGTCGACATACTAAATGTTAATCTTCATACTCAAGATTGGGCTTTTAAGGCTTTAAAATCCGATATTTCATATTCGAATCGCTTTAGTCTCATCTTAGATGTACTATGGTGACTATATTCGTTTTGTCATACACTACTAGTATGAAGAATCACCATTGCACACGTAGTGTCAATATGATTCAGTCTTATGTTACCTACTGTTTAAGCATCAAGGTGAATGCCTATATGACTAGGCTAATTAGAAACCAATGATGCCTAACAAGCGACAATAAATCATGAACATTTAGAAAAAGAAACGTCAATCTTTATCACATAAATGCTCATTACAAAAGAAACATGTCTATCACATGACAAGATATATCCAAAAACTAAACCCTATTAGGTCCTAAACGCCACATATGAGCTTTAAAACATCTCTAGAAATCAGCTTAGTTAATGGATCAATCATTATCTTCTTAGATATATGCTTAATAGCAACCTCTTTTGTATTTATGGTGCCTCGTACAGAGTGACAACGGCTCTTGATGTACTTTGTCGTTCGATGGAACTTCAGATCCTTGCAAACAGATGGCAGTATTGTTGTCACACAACATCTCAACAGGATCATCGGCTCTAAGAGTGAGATTAAGATCTTGAAAGAAACTCCTGAGCCACATTGCTTCCTGACTAGCAAGGTTATATGCGATATACTTTGCCTCTATAGTTGACAGAGTTATACAGTCTTGCTTCTTGCTGCGCAAAGATAGGACTCCCTCACCAAGAGTGAAGACATATCTTGAGTTGATTTAGGCTCATTCGGGTCACCACCCTAATTGGCATCTGAGTACCCTCTCAACTGGAAGTCCTCACCTTGATGGCAAAGGGCCAAGTTGGCAGTACTACAAAGGTAGCTCATGATTCTCTTGACGACTTGTCAATAAGTAGGTCTTGAGTTACTTTAGTAATGACTTACCAAACCAACCGTAAGCAAATTTTATGTTATTTACATAATATGACGAACATTAAGCTTCATACAACACTAGCATATGGGGCATTGCTCATTTTCTCTTTTCCGTTGTTTGTTTTAGAGCATTGGTTAAGATTCAAGGTCAGACCCTTCTCAACTTCAGTATCTATGGGCTTAGAATTATGCATTCGAAAACATTCCAAGATCTTTTTAATATATGCTTCCTAGCACATACGCAGGAGCTTCTTGGGAGGATTTCTGACTATTTTCACACCTAGGAGATTCCTAGTTTCACCTATGTCCTTCATTTTAAAGACATAGGATTGCCACTTCTTAGTAGCTTTGTTCATCTCCAAGTTGTTCCCAACCATAAACATGTCATCAACATACAGGGTAAGAAACATAATCGCCTCGGTTGTTCTTTTAACATACACACAATGGTCCTCTGAAACCATGGATAAGCTAAATGAAGTAATGACTTCATGGAATCTAAAGTATTAAGATCTGGAAGATTGCTTAAGACCATACGTAGACCTTTGAAGATGAAATACCTTGTCTTCTTGACTCTTTGAAACAAAACCAATGGGTTGGTCCATACAAATCTCTTCCTCAAGGCTGCCATTAAGGAAAGCAGTCTTTATGTCTATTTGAAATAACTCTAAGTCTAAATGGACAACAAGTGTTTAGAGGTGAGCATGTCTAATGGGTACCCTAAAATCAAATCGAAATCGATCAAATGGGTCCAGTTCCAGAACCGAAACTGATCAAACTATTCTAGCTCTAGTTCTTAATATTAAGGAACTGACCTCATCGGTTCTGGTTCTGTTCCTAAAATAAAACTTGGAGTCGGAACCAAGAACTTGTTACGGCAAAAAAAAAATGTCATAGCTAAAGATATAGACATAATTCTTCAATTAGTATTTTATATAATATGTTCGAATCCAATCTTCCATAATGCTCAAACAAAAAAACTTTAAAACATTTCGCTTCCATTGATATTTATATTTATTATGTTTACTTTCATGTCACAATTTATAATTTGCTACCTCGATTTATTATTTTTGATATTGTCTAATAAATGGATAAACAGGACTTGTATCGTATCTTAATGAATGTAATTTACTACCTTTAATTGGTAGGTGTGAGCGATGAAATAGATGTTGTTTTGTTGGTAAACCTTGAAATGAATCTTGTCATGTTATGATTGATTTTTCTTACAATAAATAAGTACCAAATATGAAAATTTGAATAGATATATAGTTGGTGTGAGCACCCAGAATCGAAATTGGAACTGGTAGTTACGGCTCTGGTTTCTAAAATTGTGTAACCGAAACCTATAGTTCGGGTTCTGGTTCTAAAATATAAGGAACCTATTTTATCTTTTTCGAATCCGATCCCCAATTTTAGGGGTGGGTACTTGAAACTGCTCACCTCTACCAGGGCTAGGAGTAGGCTAATAGAGGCAAATCTCCCCTCAAGTGAAAAAAAATCCCTTTATAGTCTATACCCTCAATTTACGTAAAGCCTTTCGCTAGTAGATGGGCCTTGAACCTGCTAATCGATCCATTTGCTTAAAATCTTATCTTGAAAACCCACGTGTTTCCAATAGACTTAAGTTGAGAGGAAGATTAATGAGTTCCAAAACCTTATTTCTTACCATTGAGTCCATCTCATCCCTTATGTTACCCATCTACTCTTTGTGATTTGGTGAATCAATTGCCTCTTGACAAAAGGTAGGCATCTCTATTTCTGTGAGAATGCAGAAGAATACTTCATCTTTGGTTTGGAAATATTGTCGAGGAATTCTTCTACACTCGCTCCTTTGGATCTTAGGACCTTTCATCAGTTGTCTGCCTCGGTGAGGAATCCATCCCCCTTTCTTTAAGAGGTGTGAGACCCTCAGTATGTGGATAATTGCTCCTACTATCCTTTTCGACGTGTGAGATAACGAATATGTGGACTAACTACATGTTCAGGATCAAGAAATGAGAATAAACCTCATTCTCAGATTGGTTCTCCTTAGAAATTAGATATTGAGAGCGAACCCATTCTCCTAAGCAAACAAACCTCTGGCATTCTTGTTGACTAGGGCAGATATACCATTCTTAATGATTTGAGGAGAGATCAAATCCTTCCCCGTTCTTGTCGAGTGATAGTTGTCTGGCTATAACTCATACATTTCGACATCCTTTTTATTTCACTAATGCTTGGGAACTCATCCTCAAAAAAAGCGACATTATAAGAATCAATTTTCGTCGTGCTATTATGTGGATGTTCCTTGTACATCACATTACCCTGTGAACACCATTTTGGTAGCTCTTGGACCAAGTTTCCATTTTTGTGGGTTTAGCTATGAACTTAGCCAGCCGAATCCTATGGGCATGAGTGATCCAAATACGGTTTTTTATCAAATCATGACTCATATGGTGTGACAAGTACACTCTTTCTTGGTATACAGTTAAGGATATAAGCTATCATAAGTAACACATTGCCTCAAAAACTAATTGGAAAGTTATCATGTGCCATCGTTAACCTAACCATGTCCGGCAATGTCCAGTTCCTATGTTTTGCAATGCTACTCCATTCTGGAGTGCATGGAATTGTTAGCTGTTTTCTTATATCTTTTTCCTCACAAAAACTCTTTGAATGTATTAGATAGATATTCACAATATGATCAGTCCAAAGAGTTTTAACTTTTCATTCCAAGTAAGTTTTTGCTTTTGCTATGAAGCATTTGAACACATCAAGTGCCTCAAGCGGTGAGATAATAGGTACATATACCCATGATGTGAATAATCATTTATAAAAGTAATAACATATATAGCTCTATGATGTGCTTTCACATTCATTGGTTCGCAAATATCATAGTGAATTAATTCTAAGGGACTCGATGTCCTTAATGGCTTACCAAAAAGGCTTTATGGTTGCTTTGCCAGCTAGATATAGCTCACATCTAGGCAACTTAACCCTAGTGAGCCAATCTAAAAGACCCTCTTTAGCTAGCCTACTCATTCTATCTTCGCCCACATGACACAGTCGTGCATGCCACTTAACAGATTTAGAATTAGAGTCAAAATATGAGACAAAAAGAGCAGATGTACTATTATAATAATCATCGAAATCCAAAACAATTCCTTTTAATGTTGCATGGCCAAAAAAATTACCATTATAAAAAGATCTAAACCATTAGGACGAAAACTAAAAGAAAAACATGATCTCATTAAAGAAACAAAAGACACTAAGGAGAATAACATCCGAGGTGCATAGAGAGCATCGTGGAAAAGCAGCTTGTTTCCTGCAGGAAATTTGAGCTGGTATGTTCATGCTTCAAAGACATCTTCCTCGTTATAGTTTCTAGTGTGACAGCCTGTGAACCCATTGGGTAGTGATGAAGCTCCACAAATCTATCCTTATCCTGAACTATTGGCTTGGTTGCTCTTGTGTGCGCAATCCATTGAGGACGAGAGTTAGCAATAAATGCATGGAAACAAACATATAATTCAGGAGTTTTAGGGAAAAGAGGTACCTTAGCCACCTCAGACAATTTCGACTGCAATGCTATCTCTTGCCACAATTATAACACTTCACATATGCCATATTATTCTCTCCATTGCCCTTAGCCTTTTGCTTCTTAGCAATGCCACCTTTGCTTTAAAAGATAATGCCAAAAAGTAAATGTATAGCTTGCCTGCAAATTCTATTACCAATTGGGAAGGATTTGTGTGAGTGTTTTTACGAAAATACTTCCGCAATATTAAAACAGTTAAGCTAAGGAATGAAATTATTCAATTCATGCAAGCTAATAGGGAGTTATTTTGGAAGTATCTGGATAGAACCTCTTATCTTAATGTCCTCACCATGAGTTAGACCAAGCCCGTTTATTGCAAATCATTTATGAAGGTCCTGACTAACAGAATAGTACGATGGTGGAGTCAATGTGTCAAGGAGGATTTCTGTCCAAGCGCCCTAGTGCTTCTTGGCAATTCTTAGAAGATCTAGCTGAGAAAACCATGTAATGGGAAACCATTAGAGATGAAAGCTTGAACTCTAGGTATAGTGGGGCCAGAGGTGGTATGCATGTTGTATCTGGTTTACGTTACCTTGAGGAGTCTAGATTCGCTACACTTGAAAATATTATGAAGGGGCTAGTTCTACATCAATACCAAACTTTCCATGCTCCTGGGGTGTGCTTCCAATGCCATGCATTGAATCACACTCGAGCACGTGCCCCTACTTTGCTCACCAATTGGCCTGAGGCCAAGAGTAGGTAAATATGGGCTACCAGAGACCTAAGAATGACCCTTGTGCTCCTACTTTTAATTCCAAGGTGGCGTAATCACCCAAATTTTTCTTGGAGTAGTGGACTTAATGTGGTAGCACCAAACTAGTTGGAGGATTTCCTAGAAAGTCCTCCCAAACCATGTCGAGCCAGGCTACTAAGGTGTTCCTAATGCACCTAGGCAACCAGTAGTTCCTCCTCTTATTGCACCTATTGCTTAATCTCAGCCCCCTCCTGGTTATTGTAAACTCGATAAATATAAGAAGAGAATTAAAAGTGATATGGAAAAATGATGAGAGCGAACAATTAAAAAATGCTGAGAGTGATAACAAAACAATTCTCTCATTTTGCTATGACGAACAGGGAGAAAGACACCTTTCCAAGTCAACCTGAGACTAACCCTAAGGGTAGGACATTCTCTGGCTCAGTTTCTGATAACTTAAGAAATGTTAATACTATAATAACTTTGAGGTCAAGACGAGAAGTTGAGAATGATGTGGGTGATAACTTGAATGAAACATCTAAATCACCCCCTTCTTTATCTTCTGTTATTCCCTCTATTACTGCTGATGATTTTGGAGAGTCTAAAGAGGATGAGCTTACCCAATAGGCTGAAAGGGAATAAGGACCAGAACTATATTGATAAGATCAGGGAAAGCTTCTCCCAGGTCAAGTTAATATGCCCTTACTGGATGTTATCTAGCAAATGCCCCCATATGTTAGATTTTTGAAGGAGCTTTACATAACCAAGAGGGCAATTGTTGTGCTCAAGAGAGCTTTCTTAGCCTCTAATGTTAGCCTTTAATGTTAGCTCTATCATCTCTAGTCAGATTCCTGTCAAGTACAAGGACCCTCAATTATGATCTTATTGTAGCAAGAGAGGAGAGAAGACCGCAATTAAGAGAGTTACGAGCTGAGGCATATGAGAGTGCTAGAGTGTCTAAGGAAAGGGTGAAGTTTGATCATCACAGGATGATTATTAGGAAAGACTTTACCCCAAGCATGAAAGTGTTTTTGCATGGTTCAAGGCTGCACCTATTCCCAGGTAAGCTCAAGTCTTATTAGACGGGTTCACTTGTTGTTACTGACATGTCTCCTTATGGTGCAGTTGAGATACAGGATCCTGCTTCTGGAGCTAAGCAAACAGTTAACGATAAGAGATTGAAACAGTTCCTGGAGTTTCCTGCAAAGGAGGATGTGAAGGGTTTGATACTCTGTGAACCACCCAGTGATTTCTGATGGGTGGTGAGGTAGTTCAGGTACATTTAGTATCTAACATAGTATTATCGTTCTATCCCTTATATATTGTGTATATCATTTCTTTTTGTCTTTTCTATTACTTCTTTTATTTTGTGCCATATATGCTCCTTTTTCCATAATGCGGACATTGTGTGATCTTGGTGTGGGATAGGGGAAGCCATTCCTCAAAATTTTTGAAAAAAAGAGAAAAATTTTTCAAACTATTTATGTGTGAGTGTGGGAAGTTGTCATATCTTAATTAGATATGACCCCTTGTGACCAATTATTGGTTTGTATATAAGTATAGGGTGCTTGATAGACTTTAGTTCAAAGTGTGTCACTCTATATCCCAATTCGAACCTCATCATCCCATTGTAATGTAGAGTCTGATCCTTATTTATATATCACCATTATCTTAGGGTTTTTTGATTTTCCCACTTGCCTTTCTTATGCGGCCAAAAAGTTGAAAAAAAAGAGAAGAAGAAAAATAAAAATAAAAAGCCAAAGTGTCAAGAATGACAAGTCCCCTTTTGAGGCATGTACTACTGGGTGCTATCCTTTGAGGTAATATTGATACTGGGAAGGCTTGATTCCCAAGTCAGTGAGGCAATAAAGTAGTCAAGTGGGATTGAGTCAAACCTTGGTAAGCTTAACTCCTAGGGTGATGGTACACTTTCATATGGCGCCCTCGGATAGACTCACTAGTTTGTCGATATGTGGGGTGAAAATCTAGTTGTATAACTGCCATGTTTGGAGGCTAAGAGTCTAGATATGTACACTATGCTTCTGTATAATCTCATGTTTGGTTTGTAAGGGTGATGTGTTGATCAAGTGTGTACAATTTTCCTTTGGTGTATATTTGAATGTATTTTAAAATTTTAAAAGATTTTCTATTTTTTCATTTATCTTTTTCTTTTTTAAAGATTTTGTGGGTATATCCTCTGCAACCCCTCATGAGACCACACTCGTCCACTAGGAGGAACCTAGGTTTTTAAAGCGCTTGTTGCACGTGCTAAGTGTAACCTAATTCTTACGAAAATGAGTTAGGTGTCTTAGATAGATTCTTATTTATTTTGTTTTACTCGAAAACGAGCAAAATCTTGGTGTGGGTATATTTATTTAGTCACCAAAAGTGACTAAAGAAATGTTTTTAATCACTTAGTCTTTTCTCGTAATCGAGATTATTTGTAGATTTTATTTGATTTGTGGTTTTTGTAGAAAATAAAGATTTAACGAAGTAACAGGTGTAAAACGAGTGCAATGAATAGATGAAAGTCAAGAAAAATGCAGCGCATAAATACATGTCAACAGCCCAATCTAAGAAAAAGAAGAAAAGCAAAAAAATGAAGCCTTACTTGGTCCATCAACACTCAATGCCCAGCCCGCTTGTTTTCTTCTTGGCCTAACCCAACATTCTGCTCTTCAGGACTCTGTTTGGGCTTGCTCCTCTCATCAGCAAGTGCCCCTTCTTCTCTTCCAAGTAGGCCAGCATCCGAAGCCAACAAGAAGCCAAACACCTCATGTCTTCTCTTCGGCCTGCTTAATTAACCCCAGTCAGACAACCCACCTTCTCCACCTGCGCTCACCCCTGTTCTTCCCGCGCCCAACTCAAGCAAAGCGCAAGCAACAGTGGCTCCTCCATGTGAGCTTTTGTCTCAACCGTCGCCCAATTTTAAGCAAAGCACAATCGGTAGCTCCAGGGCACCAGCTCCGTGTGGGCCTGATTAATCAGTGACCTAACACGCCTTCTTCGTCTCTTCCATGCGCCTAGCCCAGTAGCCTTATTCCTAGCAAAATTTCACATGTTGAAGTAGAGTTGGATTTGGCAAGTGATTCATAAGTTGGAAATAGAGTATGATTAGAAAATTGGAAAATTTTTTGTGGAATTCCAGTATAATTAGAAAAATTAGGGGGGATGACACTAGTATAAATAGGGGATTTTGGAGATGCTTGTAGATCATGAAATTCTCTTCCCTCTCTTATAGCATTAGTTTAGAATTTTAGAGATTATTGTAATTTCCACTATTCTTTCATGTTGAATTGAATTCTCAAGTTTCAATTTCTTTAGTTCTAGTTTCATTTCAAAGTTTTCTACTTTTAGTTTTAATTCGAGTTTATCAATTTCAATTTTAGTCCTCCCAAAAGTTCTTCCTTTTTCCATTCAAAGTTCTAATTTTATTACTTTTTTTGGTCAACGGTGGATATTGAAATCTTGTGGTGATCTCTCGTTCAAGGTTCAAATTTTCTACATCCAATACGCATAAGTAATCAAGGTACATTCTTTCTCCTCTCTTATAGTTTTTATTAGGTTTTTGTTAGGTTACTTGCAAGTATTGGAAATTAATTCTAATTAGATTATTTTTAGATTAATTTAGTGGTGAATGCTAGTAATTAAACTCAACCATCTCTGTGGACAACCTATATAGTGCTACAACTACAGTTGTACACTTGCGGCTTATTTTTACAGTTCTTGAGATACAAGACTTAGGATATACAGCTTGATATTCTAAGCTAGATAATTAATTCTAACTAACCATTAAAGTCCCAGTCTTGCTTTTTAATAGCAAACTAACTCCTCCACTTCAATTGAAGTGGTGCACTCCATAACTCCGCAAATTTAACCATCAAAATATTAATAAAGATTATATAAGTGATAAGCCACCAAATCCACAAAACTGAAAGCCATGTGTAATGCCACATAGAATTAAGTTGGATGGAATTAATGTATAAGTGCCATGTGTCGTGTCACATAGGATGCCATGTGTAATGCCATGTAGAATTAATTAGCTACATAAATGTCCATTTATGGTTAAATTAATGCAATACTATATTTATTTTAAAAAATAACTTTTGCATATCTTATGTATTTATTAATATATTATAATAAAATATTCATTGCATTAATAAATAAATTAAAAAGTGGTCCATAAAGTTTTCCCATAAAATCAAATCCTACATATATTAGAGAATTTTGACAAGAAAATGGTAAATAAACATTATGGTACGAAAACAAAAGGAATTTTAAGTGATTTAATAGGAAAAAAAGAAAAGAAACAACAATAACTCAAAAAAATAATAATTATGTTGTTCTGGAGTTGTTACTACTTCTAAAATTGATATATTTTTATTGCATATTTATATTTGATGAACTTACAGCAACAGTTAGCTAAAATTCTTGCATGCACTTTTTACATATCTTATGTAGTTATTAGTAAGATGATAATATAATCTTTATTAAATTTAGATAAATAAAAGGTTGGTCCATTTATCTAAACTTACCCACAAAAGAAAAGACATCTCATATATTAGAGAATTTTTAAAAAGTAGTACATAAATAATTATGATATAGATAAAAAAAGGAATTTAAAATAATTTAATGAAAAAAGAAAAAGAAATAATGATAACTCAAAAAAATAATTATTTTGTAATGCAATATCTATATATTAAAGTGACCTAATGTCATATTGTCATTACTAATCAGTAATAAAATTTATTCTCCAAAAATTTGATCATTTAACGATGAAATACTGAACAAATGAAATAAAAAAGTGAGTTCAAATTAAGAATGAAGAGCATGTTGTTACAACCAAAAAAAAAATCTAGCAAAGCACACAACTTTGATAATTAAATAATCTGGCACATCAATTTATTTTTACTGTTCAAAAAGAAACCATGTA
This sequence comes from Carnegiea gigantea, assembly GCA_029747015.1. Classification (NCBI taxonomy): domain Eukaryota; kingdom Viridiplantae; phylum Streptophyta; class Magnoliopsida; order Caryophyllales; family Cactaceae; genus Carnegiea; species Carnegiea gigantea. The sequence continues at coordinate 250,934 of JAKOGI010000480.1, read as the reverse complement.
TTACATTAGTAATATATTTAAAAAATATTTGAATTATGTCATTGTATTGCAAGGGTATAATCCTAGTTTTTACAGTTCTTAAGAAACAAGACTCGGCATATACAACTTGATATTCTGAGCTAGATAATTAATTCTAACTAACCATTGAAATCCCAGTCTCCCTTTTTAATAGCAAACTAACTCCTCCACTTCAATTGAAGTGGTGCACTCCATAACTCCGCAAATTTAACCATCAAAATATCAATAAAGATTATATAAGTGATAAGCCACCAAACCCACAAAACTGAAAGGGTAATTTCTCATGAATTCAGGATAAGTCAATGACAATTGACGATAATATAAATTACCAAAGCTCCTACATAAGTCAATTGCACTTGAACTGCACCATCAGCCAGCACTTTAAGCAATGTCAATCGTACTCAAAATCGAATTTAGTATGAGGGATAATCAAATATGCTAACACTCCTAATCTATCAATAAAAATACAAATGTGAAATCAAACAATTAACTATTGAAGCTTATGGAAATTACATATATTAATCTTATGTTTATAACAATAATATCAGTCATTTATTGAACCATGGTATTGAGGCAGTGATGCTATCTTCGGTATATGTATATTCTTTGGCATACATATATAAGGCTAGGAGCTATATTAGGCATATGTATTTCTGTGATATTATTTTCTGTATTTAGATAGGCAAGTAGGAGCTGTGGGATATGGAACAATTCTTGTATATAGCTTGCTAACGTTTTGAATGCATTCAGAGGATTATCTCCCAGAAACCAAACCTGACTCTTGAAATTGTTATGGTATCAGAGCCATGACAGACGACAACGACAATGACTCAAAGAAACCCGAAATCAATGAAACAAAGAAACCTGAAATCATGAAGAAAACTCCTTCAACATATGATCTTAGCTCGAATGATAACCCCGACAATATTATTACTCAAGTCCAATTAAAGGGTGATAATTATGAAGAATGGGCAAGGGCCATACGAACCTCATTGCGAGCTAGGGGAAAGTGGGGATTCATTGAAGGAAAAATCACTAAGCCAGATGACACTTTTCTAGAATTGGAGGATTGGTGGACGGTTCAATCCATGCTCGTCTCATGGATCTTGAACACTATCGAACCCGGTTTGCATTCAACCGTATCGTATACGAAAAACGCGGCTACTCTATGGCAAGACATCAAGGAACGGTTTTCAGTTGCCAATGGACCTCGGGTTCAGCAACTGAAGGCTGAACTGACAGGTTGTAAACAGAAGGGACTATCTATCGTTGCTTACTATGGAAAATTGAAGCTTTTGTGGGATGAACTAATGGATTATGATCAGTTTCCGCTCTGTAGCTGTGGTTGCTGCAAGTGTGAAATTGGCCCACAGATTGCTAAGAAACGAGAGGAAGAATGAGTCCACCAATTTCTCATGGGCCTCGATGGAGATTTGTATGGAATAGTTCGGTCGAATTTACTGGCAACGAGACCGCTACCTTCATTGAACAGAGTCTACTCGACTCTTGTTCAAGAAGAACGAGTCAAGAACATGGCTCGTGGTAAAGATGACCATGGTGAACTCATGGCATTTGCTGCCCAGACCCGTTTCAAACCACCAAAAGGACGAGAAGAGATACAGGACAAAACTGTGATATGTCCACACTGCAAACGATCTGGTCATGAAGTGTCTGATTACTTCCAGCTCATGGGCTACCTTGACTAGTGGGGTGATCGACCTCGGGACACAAAGACGGCTGGGCGAGGAAGAGGTACCGTCACTGATGGACGAGGAAGAGGTGGCGCACTCCGGGCGAATGCGATTCAGACCACAATAGGCGCAACATCGGGCTTCAATGGCGAAAAATAGGGGATGCCAGAGCTGAATTCAGAGCAGTGGGCATCACTTATTGAGTTAATGAACTCACATAAGGCTAATTCCACCGAAAAGTTGGCCGGTAAGACTGAAAATACTCCATGGATTCGTGACACAGGAGCATCTAATCATATGACGGGAAGCGTGGAATATTTGAATGACTTGAAAGAAATTTCAGCTTGCCCCATTGGTTTGCCAAACGGTAGTCATGTCCTTGCTACGAATGAAGGATCGGCTAAACTTTCCGAGAATTTGGCCTTGTCAAATGTTCTTTATGTTCCTGGTCTAGCCTGTATGTGTCGCAAATTATTGATGAAACTGATTGTGTTGCGGCTTTCTCTAAACATATGCGTGTTTTACAGGACCGCACTTCGAAGATGCTGATTGGTGTAGGTGAGCGTAAAGATGGACTTTCTTACTTTCGGGGTCAGCCAGGTGTGAAGGTTCACAAAGTGACGAGGGTGGGCTCACTGGATCTGTGGCACGCAAGGTTGGGGCATCCTTCTCACAAAGTCACTAAGTTGATTTCCACAGTAGACATTAGGAAAGGTAGCGATTTTTTTAATAAATATTGTGATATTTGTCATCGAGCAAAACAGACAAGGGACAGTTTTTCACTTAGTGATAATAAAGCCTCTGATCTTTTTGATTTGATTCATTGCGATTTATGGGGCCCTTATAGAACCGCTTCGTCTTGTGGTGCCCATTATTTTTTGACGATAGTGGATGATTTTTCCTGTGCAACTTGGATTACTCTATTAGTTGCTAAGACAGAGGTGCCTCAGACATTGAAGAATTTTTTTGCTATGATCAATAGAAAATTTAACGAACATGTTAAAATTGTCAAAAGTGATAATGGTACAGAGTTTATGTGCATGAAAAATTATTTCTTGGAACATGGGATAGTTTTTCATACTTCTTGTATTGGTACACCTAAACAAAATGGTCGGGTAGAACGGAAGCATCAACATATCATGAATGTGGCACGGGCTTTGCGGTTTCAGGGTAACCTTCCCATTGGTTTTTGGGGGGAATGTGTTTTAACTGCAGGTTATTTCATAAACCGGACCGCTTCCATGGTTTTAGGTGGTAAAACTCCCTATGAAGTTCTTTATGGTCAGCCGCCTTCCTATGAACATCTTAGAGTCTTTGAGTCATTATGTTATGCCCATAATCAAAAGACACTAGGTGATAGGTTCAACAGTAGAAGCCGAAAATGCGTTTTTATGGGGTACCCTTATGGCAAAAAGGGGTGGCGGTTGTATGATTTGGAAACACAAAATTGTTTTATGTCACGAGATGTCATCTTCTATTAAAATGAATTTCCATTGGCTTTGCCTACGACCAAAGCTAGTCCCATAACTGTGCCTTCTGATGGAGATAATGCACACTTGCTTGATGAAGTTAAGTGTGTGGAGGCCAGGGGGTAATGAGGAAGAATTGGGCCCACATGCCTCCATTGTGCCCCTTGCAGACCTGGCTGGTGAAGCCCACCCATGAGAAGGCCAAAGGAATGCACTTGGGGGGCTTGGACATGAAGGGGGCGAACATCACATAACTGCAGGAGTCGACACGCCCGGACAAGAAGGAAATAGGCCGACTGAGAATGACAGAGCTGAGCCCAACATGGAACGACATGGGCAGATCTCCCAGGTTCCAGCCCTTACAGGACCACAGTCTGATAGCAATAGGGGCCAGGAAGATCCATTGGGTCGAGGACATTGGAAGAAGGAGCCCTCTGTTCGTTTACGTGATTATGTGACACATACCACCCGAAAGTTGAGTCCATCTACACGTTCCACCGCAACACAGTGTCTTCCAGGTATGTCGTATCCTATAACCTACTATGTAAGCTGTGACCAATTTTCTGTACAACACAGAACGTTTCTTGCCGCTATTATTTTAGGTCTTGAGCCCACAATGTTTTTAGAAGCTGTCAAGGACAAAAAGTGGCGCGATGCGATGCAACAGGAGATTCAAGCGCTTGAGAATAATGGGACTTGGGAAATTTCTGATTTGCCGACTGATAAAAAGGCACTCGGATGCAAATGGGTCTTCAAAATTAAATACAATTCTGATGGCACAGTGGAGCGCTACAAGGCCTGATTGGTGATCTTTGGCAATCATCAAGTAGAAGGCATCGACTTCACAGAAACATTTGCACCTGTAGCAAAGATGGTCACCGTTCGGATGTTTCTAGCAGTAGCAGCAGCTAAACAGTGGGAACTACATCAGATGGATGTTCATAATGCATTTTTACATGGTGATCTTAAAGAAGAAGTCTACATGAAAATGCCACCAGGATTTGAGGCTGCTAATTCCAAGAAAGTTTGTCATTTTCGAAAATCTTTGTATGGGTTAAAACAGGCACTGCGGTGTTGGTTTGCCAAGTTGACAGCGGCATTAAAGGGATATGGTTTTCATCAGTCCCATTCAGACTATTCATTGTTCTCTTTACAAAACAACAACGTTCAACTTAATGTCTTAGTGTACGTAGATGATCTGGTTATTTCCGGAAATGATCATGAAGCCATTATGATGTTCAAGTCCTATCTAAGTGAGTGCTCTCAATAAAGGATCTGGGATCCCTCAAATATTTCTTGGGTGTCGAGGTCGCTAGAAATCCCGAAGGCATATTTTTATGTCAGAGAAAATATGCTTTAGACATCCTTTCTAAGGCAGGATTGTTAGGGGCCAAGCCTGCTAGTGTTCCGTTGGAGCAACAGCATAAGTTAGTAATGGCCGACGGAAAACTTCTTGATGATCTGGAGCAGTATCGCTGACTTATTGGCCGCCTCATATATCTTTGCTTCACTTGACCAAAACTATCTTACTGTGTTCACATTCTTTTCCAATTTATGCAACAACCCAAAGAGGCCCATTGGGATGCAGCATTGAGGGTGGTGTGATATTTAAAGGGGCATCCAGGACAAGGTATTTTTCTTCACATTGATTGTGATCTGCGACTTTATGGGTCGTGTGATTCCGATTGGGCAGGGTGTCCGTTGACACGTCGTTCTCTAACTGCTTGGTTCGTTTCTCTGGGCGATTCTCCTATATCTTGGAAGACTAAGAAGCAACACACAGTGTCACGTTCTTCGGCAGAAGCAGAGTATCGATCTATGGCTATGACTACGTGTGAGCTTAAATGGCTAAAGGCTATTATGTCATCCCTTGGTGTCACACAGGTTCAGCCTATGCAATTATGTTGTGATAGCCAGGCAGCTTTGCCTATTGCTCGAAAACTTGTTTTCCACAAACGGACCAAGCATATCGAAGTGGACTGTCACTTTGTGCGTGATGAGTTGGTCAAAGGTGCTATTTGCACAGTTTTTGTCCCTACCCCTGAACAACTTGCGGATATTTTCACTAAGGCACTCGGACGATCTCAATTTGAGTATCTTCTTCGCAAGTTGGGCATCGGAGATCTTCATGCACCAACTTGAGGGGGGTATTGAGGCAGTGATGCTATATTTGGTATATGTATATTCTTTGGCATACGTATATAGGGCTAGGAGCTATATTAGGCATATGTATTTCTGTGATATTATTTTCTGTATTTAGATAGGAAAGTAGGAGCTGTGGGATATGGAACAATTCTTGTATATAGCTTGCTAACGTTTTGAATGCATTCAGAGGATTATCTCCCAGGAACCAAAACTGACTCTTGAAATTGTTACATGGACTTATCTTGAATTGAAGTGAGTTTTATAACAGACAGCACTTCAGTTGAAGGGATTTTTATTTATGGGAATGAGTGACATGACCTTGGCATATATGGCTTCCATCATTGCATCAGTAGAGGAGAGATCCAGAAATCATGTGGTAGAGGTTTTCGTGTTTAGCAATCTGGTAAATTTTTTTTTTTATTGAATAATATTTGCACATTCCTATTCGTATTTGTAAAGATTGTGAAAGCATATGGTGATATCATTACCATATGCAACCAATTTTCTTACATTGTTTAGTTCTGTAATTTTATTTTTGCTATATTTATTGCCTGCGTCTTTCTTCTAAAATAATTTGATGTGTTTAAGGTTAAAAAAGGATTGATTTTCAACAAAGTTATCATAAATTACGTTCTTTCAACTTTTCAGTCCAAATCCTAAAAAACATAACATTTATCCAATCAAAAATCTAAGTAATGAGAAGCCAAGATCATGAATTTATATCTAAATGGAAGTTAAATTTTCTCACCACACCCCACTTAACTTGCGTTACAACCCTATAGTATGGGTAGTTCCTAAAATTATTTTTATATATTACATGTCTATTTCTACCAATGAAACAGCAGGAATTTGAAGGTGTTCAAAATTCTAAATTCTAGCCCTTCGAATCTCGTAAAGAGAGGCATCCTTTCAAATGTCACAAAAAAAGACACACAAATTTTAGTCTTTGCATACCAACCTTGGGACATCAGCACTAGCAGTTATCTTCTCCAACCATTTCAATAAAGTAAGTATAATATCTAGAAGGAACACAAGTTAACAAAAAGATTCCCAGAGGTTAACCTTTTACTCTTTATTATAGTAAAAGATATTCCCATCTTTCGCTGCCTCTAACAAATTCATTCATTTTAACCCCCTCAAAAAAAAGTGTTTCCAATCCTTGAAGAAATATATGTGAACAAACACAATTTGGGAAGAAATGAAGGAAGCATGGTGACGTAGTAGCTACAATCAAAGATGAAATGGATATGAGAATTGAATGGCTTGGAAGTTCATTCAATTCAAATAAAAACGTAATTTGGAAGAAAAGTCAATAAGCACATCAAATTACTAAAATTACAGCTAAATAATAGTTCTATAGCTTGAGAAACATCACAAATTACATCAATATTATATATTGTAAAATACAATCAAAATGAAGAGATTACTCCAACAAATCAAACAATGATGAGATTAAAAGGAATGAAGCACCACCAACTCTATAGATGTGAAAATTAATAAAACCAAATCCAATTTGAGAGCTACTAAATTATCATCAACTTAAGAGCTAATGGCCAAATCCAGCATCCAATGTACATGTTGGCAAAGTGTGACAATAGAGACACAAATGAAATGAAGTAGAGTATAGAAATTTCTAGCACCACATTGTCTCTTAGTTTTTAGGCATAAATTGAAAGTGGAGATGTGATAAACTTGTTAATCTTATTCATTACTCAGTAAACTGCTATCAACAGAAAATCAAACGAGTAAAAGAAAAAAAACTCTAACTAAAAAGTTGATAGCCAAAATGTGCAAATAAGAAATGCTAGTTGTATTCTGACGACCTACACAAATCTAACAAATTATAGTGAAATCAATACGATGTTGTAACCACAAAATCCAGAGTTTTTTTTTTTTAAATGCAAAAGAGGGGAAAATCCCCAAGATTTATTAACAAAAGTCAGAGTTAACGAGGATTAAATTCAAAAACTGATAAGATGGAAAAGAGATACATAAGCCGTTAAATAAAAACTGATGTAATTTCCACTAAGAATTGAACCTTGTCATTTGCCTTCTTGTATTTCTTGTCAATTGAAAATTGGCTAGAGTTGCGCACTATGTACCCAGTAGTTAAAATTAAATTAGACTTGCTTTCCCTATCAGACCTAAGATTTTTTTGAGAATAAAAGGGCAAAAGTGAAAAACGTATAGTTGAATCAAACCTAAAATTCTAAATAAATAAATTAACCAAAAGCGGAGAAATGAAAATTCATATAATCAACCCTAGTTCACCAAACCAAGCTTGAATTAACAAATCAAACTTAAATTTAAAGACAACTACCTTGTATCATTGGAATGCCACCCTCACAAATGGCAAATACCAACCTAGAATTGCATCTAATAGTAATGCGGGCTTCAAAGTGTTTCTCCTCCTTACACCTATGAGGGGTAGCTAACACCATTTTGCCATCACCATTAGGGACAAAGCTCCTAGAACTCATTAAAGAAATACTTGAAGCCATGCATATGAGATTGATCTTCCTCTGCCATAGAACAAATACTAGTATAAAAAAAAAACATCTTCTAATGAATAAACAAATAACACTATCCACTTTTTCGCCCACCATTCAACAAATTGTATGCACAGAAGCAAGACCTACATCAATGATCATACTCACAAATCAAGAACATGAAACAATCTATCAACCACAGAACAAATAACAGTATAAAAACGATCTTCTAACGAATAAAAAATAACACTATGTGCTTTATCACCCGCCATTCATGTCATATAAACTTATTCCTAGCTTTCAACCATTAGTTTAAGCTTTTGGTTGAGTTGGTTCTTGAACACAGTGTCAAAGCCTTTTTAAGTGAGTGGTCTCGAGTTCAAATCTTAGCAGGCCCCAAATTGATTTATTGTACAAGGTAAGCGGAGCCTCTGCAGCAACCATGCTTCAAGCCTAAAGGGCATTTACGAGAGGAGGCATATTAGAGTATAAACCTATTCTTAGGCTGTCAACCATCAGCTCAAGCTTTTGGTTAAATTGGTTCTTGAACAATTCAACACAACATACGCATGAAACACCATAATTTCAAATCAGGAACATGAAACAATCTATCAACGTGATTATTTCTGGGAGAAAGAGAAAAGAGCAAGGGTGCATTATCAGAGAGAGGGAAAAAAAATGTGTCATCTAAAGGTTCTTTTTTAATTGCTTATTTAGAGGGTTTATGGAAATCATGTCAATTTAGTAGTTGGAGTAACAGGGAGAGAGAAAGAGAATGAAAGAGAATGTACATGGCTTGAAGATGATGGTAGACATGGGGAGTTGAGTTGGTTACTACAAGAATAATTTTGAATTGTATAATTTAGAGCCAATGAGAGAAACATCTCATGTCTATATGTGAAAGTCAACAAAACAATGAACGGATGATATGCAACCTATAATTAAATCAAGAGTTATGAACAAATATAGCCTCTAAAATTGAAGGGAGATGAGTCAAGCCGATTCTTCTTTTATTAAGGGTGTGTTTGGTAGGGGGAAAAATTATTTTCCTGGAAAATCATTTTCCATGGAAAATGATTTCCCAAAGAAAATAATTTTCCATCTACATTTTCTGCTGTTTGATAGAATGGAAAATCATTTTCTCGAAAAATCATTTTCTGCTATATGGTAGAATGAAAAACCATTTTCCAATATCATAATTCTCAAGTGTTTGATACTAATAGGCTAAGCTAATGGATAAACGGTCAATTTAGTCATCAAGCAGTGCTTACAAAGTCATCAAACAGTCACAAAGTAATTCTCAACTGTTTGTTCTCCTTAGCCAGAAAAGGGGAGACAAAAAAAAGAGAGAGAGAGAAATATCACTTCATTCAATTGTTCTCCTTGAATTTTTCAAGTCAAATCCTTCTCAGTTTATCGCTCTTCGCTAGAAAGCCATTTGTAAGGTTTTCACGCTCTACGAGGTGATCGAAAGCGCTACCCAAAAAGTCCTCTTCAAACCCTTCGGTTTTCATCACTTCTTGATAAAGAAGGTCGACGTCGAGTTTGGATTTAGATATCTTTTATAGAGCCATAGCGACTTCTGCCATTTGGATGGAGATATTTTGAAGTTCCAAATCGTCGTCACGGGTTCTATTTCGACTTTTTCTTGATTCTAATGGCGCACTTGAAGTCGATTGTTTATCATTTTCTTTCACGAACTCATCGTCACCATCACCTTTTTCTTCCAGATTCACAGCTCCAAGTGATTGTATCTCAACATCATCAAATGACTTGGCACCACTATCTCGAGCGATATCCTTTCCAACCACAGTAGTCATTTCATCATACATATCAATTTTCTTGTTAAGATACTTCTCATGAGTTGGATTCGCCTGTTAAAAGAAACAACAACTAATCAAAACAAGCAACCGACACTGTGCAAGCAAATTTGAACATAGCATACTGTCCTACGTCAAAGAATAATGTCCACTAGCCCTTGTCCTACTTCAAACAATAATGTCCCACACAAGCAGCCCTTGTCGTACTTCAAACAATAATCTGAACATAGCATACTGTCTTAAAAAAAAAAATCCAGGATAGAACAATAGCTTATTCTCAGTTTCTAGGAAGAACATGACCCAATATTTGCATATTCATTACTCATCAACTCGAAGTGTCCAACCTTTAAGTGCCAAACAAACCAGTAGTTCAAAGCCCTTGCTAGCTCAGGCGCATATCGTTACAAAAGAGAGAAATTGCAATACTGACAAATGCTATGAACATTGTTTCACTTCTTTTTATCTTTCGTTCACCTTTTGCTCTTTCTTTTTTTGGGGGAGGGTGGTTCACACCACCGCTTTGGGTCAGCAAGAGAGTGGTGGAACTATGTATACTTAGTCAGGACAAGCTTACGATAGAACACATTTATCAAAGAGAAGGGAACAAACTCTATTATGGTGCTGATACCTAACACAGAATGTATGCCATCCTGAAATGAATTATGTGATAAAGATATGTCAGGCAAAAAGAAAAAAGACAGTAAATATAAGCTCTTAGGTTCTTTTTTGTGAGGTTTGACTTCTCTTTTTTGTGTACTTAATAGGCTGCTCCGGTATCTTAAGCTGCAGTGAGATCCCCACTATAAAGGGAAGTGGTTATAGTTTGTCTTCAACAGCGTCTTCTGATCTTTTATCCTTTCCCTGTAGTTGTACTTTAGAATGGTACTTCTTGACCATTAGTCCATAAATGTTGTAATGTTTTATCAGAGTGTACCATAAATTTAAGCTTTTCCTGGTCCCCCACTTCATGAAGGTTAAAGATCTTTTTTTTTTTAAAGCAAGTAACAGCAAAATTAAGTCCAACCCAAAGCCCCAAGAATGAAGTAACAGAAGAACGAGAAGAACTGCAGCATATTGCAATGGATTCACTGCAACATATAAGCCTATAATAAGTAAAATAACCTTCTGAAAAATACATAAGTTGCTACAAACAAGTTCATTACAGCATGCTCAGTTCATGATAGAACCATGAGTCACAAAGGTGAAGCCCATTTCATGCATAATATAACAGAAAACACGCACATTAAAAATCAAAAAACAGGCAGCCATACCTCAACATAGGTGTTGTGCACATCCGGGGACATGTGAATCATCCTCATATTTTCATCCCACCCACAGCCAGATTGGTTTCGAAGTTTGGCTATGATGCCCCAAGCAGTTTTCACAGTTCTTAGATGATTGTCAATATGATCCGGCAGACATTTGACATTGAATTTCTTTGATATTGTATCCACTACTGCAACAATGGAACTAGACTTGAAAGTATTGTTCGGTTGATTCTCCTTTTTAACCTCATCAGCTAAAAACTTGAGTAGTTCCTTCGACATTGGCTTGGACCAACGGAATTGAGTTTTCTTATCCTCGCTAACCTCTTTCATTTTCCCTTTGTCCATTCTGTAATAAGGAAACTAAGCAGAATACAAGCTTTTAAAAAAGTTGCGTAACCAGCAACAAGCTTCCTAAGTGTCTTTTTCTAAGCAAATAGCAACTGAGCATAATACAAGCTTGACATGTATTTCCAAAGACAACAATAAGAAGCAGGTTTATTGGTAAATAATGTATGTCAACAGAATTATTACATGTTGAGATACAATTTGTAGACAGAATTATTGAACTACATAACGTTTAGACCTTTAAACACCTAACTAAGGTTAAAGCAACTTTAACAATGCATGTCAACACCAGTTAGCATATTGGCAAATAATGTACTTTTAACAATCACAAAAAATTGAAGGGATTAAACCTTCTCTTGCTTCACAAAGCCTTGCAAGATATGGTAAATAATGGTATCACTTATCCAATTATACAACACACAGCAGACATGAATTTCAAATTACCGCAAAATTTCCAGCAAACAGCAGAGTTTCCAGCAAATACAGCAGCAATCAACACCTCTTTCAAAAAACAGCAGACATGAATATGCTCCGGTAGCAAAAGAATGGTTTTTCAGGCTCTTTAGCAATCCTTCCACAAACCATTGCCTCCCTCAAATCAACCACCTCAAGGTACACCAAACCAACCGCGGCTTCCAAATTCAAGCAAAATTTAACATACCACACAGAGATAAATGGGAAATTTCGGTTGAATAACCATATATATAACGTAATAGACTGAAAAATTGATAATTTTCAGTCCCATTAACAAGAAAAGCCATTAATGGCGAGAGCTAAAACTTCCAAATTCAAAAAATTTTCAGTCAAATTCAGAGAAATTGAAACCCTAGATCTAAAAACTTACCTGGAAAATTGAATCTGAATATAGTAGTAAGAATGCTTGGACTGAGACTCGAATATAGCGGCAAGAGTGCTTCAACCGGCTTCCAACAATGGCAGAGCCAAAACTTCGAAATTCAAGAGAGGGAGTAAGGCTTTCAAACGTTGCTGAAACTTTCCTGAAATCGAACAGAAGTTACAGAAGCAGAATTGTTTTCGAGCCCCAAGAAAATGATTTTACGGCCATTTTTACGGGAAAACATTTTCCTTCTCAGGGGGTAAAATCATTTTCCTCTGAAAATGATTTTCTCCTCCGTTTTTTTACCAAACAATGTAAAATAGGAAAATTATTTTCCGGGAAAATGATTTTACCCCCTACCAAACACACCCTAAAGTAAGCATAGATTCCATATGTCTGTTTTGATCTATAAGGAAAAAAAATTCTCTATATGTGTATTATTGCCTGTAAATTTATCCCATTCCAAATTCCCTTTTTTCATATTCAATTCTAGAAATGATGTATTTTAATACTTGGCAGAAACTTCTAGGTATTAGTTATTTGAGACAGGAAGGTGACATTAGTGATTAGTGGTAGGTTTGAACTTCATATCAACACTACATCTTTCTTTACACACACACACACACACACACACACACACACACACACACACACACACACACAAATATATATACATATACACACACACACACACACACACACACATATATATATATATATGTATAGATATATATATATATATATATATATATATATATATATATATATATATATATATATATATATATATATATATATATATATATATATATATATATATAGATATATAGATATATAGATATATATACATATATACATATATACATATGCATATATACAGATATACATACACATATATACATATATACATATATATACATACATATACATATACACATATACATACATATATATATATACACACATACACACACACACATATATATACCGGCTTGTGTACTTGTCTTCTTATTATACCGGCTGGGACAAACCTTATCTTTTTCATTCGCGTCTTATTCTACGCATGCCTATGCCCCTGATTCAGTAGTTTTCTTCAGGTTGGGTCGGCTACTCCTTTTCTATCCCTTAACGGTTTGGTAATCGGCTTATCTTCTTATGTAGAAGAAGGAAGTTGATTATAGATCACTGTCATCTCACGAATTGGATTCGAACCAATCAATGGAATTCTATGTCGGTTTCGATTGGCTTTCAGCCGCTCTTCTTCCTTGCCTAACCCGGATATGAACCCGTAACTCGACTTGGCGCAGAATAGAGTATTTCCCAATTTCCTGTTTCAGTAGGTCAGTTCCTTTCTTCTTGTCTTCCATGATTGTGTTTTAAAGCTCTAAGAACGTCCCGTGTTGAGTTCCCTTCCTGCCCTCATCTCCTTTGATCCCGGACTCCAAAAGGGTAGAACTCATGCTTTGAGTTTGCTGAGAAGATTGATCTTCTCTATCTGTCCTATCTTCTTTCTTGCTTGCTTGATTGCTGTCTTCTCTTCTGGCTACTCCATGCGGCTAGTAGTTAGTCTCGGAACTTCTTGCTTTAAGGAGTCTTAGATAGCTCATCTTCTTCCATTCCGTGCCTCTGTTGAACTCTTTTCTCTACACCTTAAACTGAGCAAGGTGAGCAGCTGTTCTTAAATCAATTGTCTTTGATTTGGGAAGGTGGTAACATATATAATAGGATCGGTTGGTTGCTTTTAGGCGTGATCGATCTCTCTGCTTTGAATAGCATAGTAAAGTACCCTTCATAGCCTTGAAGTTAACAAAGGAAGGGAAGAAGCACACTGCTTAAGATATAAAGCACAGTGCAGCCACCCTAACTTTCGTCCTATCCTAATAACAGACCAGGAGAACAGGTAAGCTCCAATACTCTTTTCGTTGGTTAGACAGTCAGTGATAATGAGAAAAACCTTCTTCAAGTAACCTCCATCAGGTACTTTTGGCATCACTACCTCATGGCAAGCTTACTGAGTATCTATCACATCCCTTTCTAAAGATTGGTTCTTGCCATGAACTCTCTTGGCAAAGTCAGGATCATCTTGCAATCCACTTTATCAGGTAAGTTACCTAACTTAAAAGGAAACTTTGGCTCGTTTTCTTTAACCTAGGTCTGACTTCTTGACTCACCAACCTCTTTTCTTCCTCTATTAGGTCATCTTCCGGAGCCAATCCTTCTGAAAGAAAGCTCATCAGAAAACTCCGTCGATGAGGTATGTCCCTTCTCCAGCTTCTTGTGGTCTTTTGCAGCCTTTCCTTCTGCAGTGTACTTCACCATCGGACCTCCCTTCTCTTTTAGTCTGTAATGGTTTTCTGTCAATTCCCTTGGAATTGCGAAGCTTTTCCTCTGTCGGTCACTAACTGTATCTTAGACTGGGGTTAGCGAGAGTTCGAAGGAAAATGAATTCTGCTTCGTACTCTTCTTTCTGATCTTAATTCTCTTTCTCTAAAAATGCAATTGCAATTTCATTTTGTCATTTTGTAAGCCATATGCTGTGCTGGATTACCTCCTTGGTTAGTGGCATTCGACTGCTCCCTTGTTTGGTCTTCAGTGAAAGAAAGAAAGATACATAGGCCTTGTTGGAACAAAGTCAGGACCGTGGGCATTCCTCTCTGATCGATAGACAGACCAATGAATAAGATGTAAATGAAATCAAGATTTCAGTAGTCCACCTCCTCTTCTCTTAGAAAAGGGGGAGAAGAGTTATGTAGGCTATGGCCGTTCTGAAAATGTACAGTGGTTGCTCGACCAAGGGGTCAAAGAATCGATTATATGCCCGATATTGCCAGAAGACTGATGAGACTAACCAGAAATGAAGTACAGAAGAAGGCATAGATAGAATAAATAGCTTAAGATGTTCATCTCCAAGCCTAGCCTACTCTACATTATCATATGGTTTCGCGGGCACATCCAACCGTACCTTACCACTTGCCAGTTCAAAGTCTAAAAGCCGATCAATAAGACAGATCGGGATCCATTTGCTTTCTTTATGGTTCGATCGCTGACAAAGAAAAGCATAGGAAACAGCAGACTCCCAACAAGCAACTCCAAGAGCTCAAGCCGTCAGCCTTAGTAACGCACATCCTCATTGCTCGCCTAAAGCAAGCGTTGGCTCGAAGGCCGAAGCGCGCTAGTGCTCGTTGCATTTCCCTCTGTTTCGGGCCGCTCATTTGCTGTCAGGAATTCAGTAGAGTGGTCGGTCGTTAAAAGAAGCAAGCCTATAGCAGACGAAGGTGCGAAGGAAATCCCAGAAAAGTCTCAATGCCAGCAAGAAACATGCGCCATTCTTAGTTAGGGTGAGGGTATGTTCACATTGAGTATCCTCGTATGTTCAGTCGAGTGACAACCGTACCTATCCCCGACCTGGGTAACGCATCTACTTTACCATGGTGTTAACAAGGCCCTCCCTTTACTTAATGCAGTCTCCAGTTATTAAACCGATTGAAAGCTAGGCCCCAAGGTACCATTTCTTTCGTCATTATTATGGTATTTCATCCGCTGCAATCTTTCCACCCCTTGGAAACATCGATACGATCTCACCCAAGACTGATACAGATTCTGAAGCCAAGGTTCGAGAAATCCAAATAAAGGATCAAAGATGAGAGGCTTAAAGCTAAGAGAGGATAGGATCTTTCTTTTAGGACCACTTCGCCTAATTGATACCTGAGGGAAGTAAGCAAGCGAAAGCTGCGATTCCTCAAAGACTAGCAAGGCTTGCCCTAAGAGCGGTAAGTGCAGATAAGAGAAGAGCTCCATGTGATTAGACGAATTCTGTAGCTACATATTTTGTAACAAGGTATGCAATAGCAGCTTCTTCTGTCTGAGCTAAAAAAGGCACTGACCTCAATTCCATCTCAATCTCCTATCGGGTCTACGCCCTTTTTGTTTTAGCCATGGGCAATTGTGAAAAAGAGAGTACCGTTGCCCCCTTCTACCTATCCCGACTTCGCTATATTTCTTTCCTTCTTCCTTTGCTACCGGTACTCCGAAACCTGTACATCACTTATTATTATCTTTTTTAAAAGGTCTCTGCCCTTATCCTTTTCTTTCTTAAAAGAAGACTGGTGCCCTCTCACGTCATTCCGCTTAGGTTACATCCTTTCTTATGGTCTTTCCTACTTTCAGTTTCAGTCTTCTAAGTTTTATGCTTCTAAGCCCTTTCGAACTTCAGTATATGTCATCCCAGCCTACTCTATTTCTATGCCGAAAGACCTAGAAAGAGCATTTCATTAAGCAGCCAGGATCATTAGAATACGATATCCTTTCGTCACTACTGAATCGAACTAACTGCCAATAAGAGCAATAACATCGCTTATTCATTCAACGACAACAGATGCCGATGAACTAGCTGCTTCTTCTATAAAAAAAAAAAGAGCTCCTTGCTAACAGTATACCTATTCTTACCTTTTAAGGGACAAAGAAGGTGAAGGTACTCAATTTGACTGGGCCGCCTTACTAATAAAGGGGCTTTCTTATGAAAGAAAAATCACTCCCCTTGAGGCTTTCACGGGACTGCCTAAAGAGAGTCCTAATGTCAAAACAACTATATAACTTAATGAAGGACTTTGGCATATTAGGTGCTTTTTATTTAGCTCTATTGGCAGACTATGACCAATTGGATGGTTAGAGAACAGGGCTGCCCATTGAACTTTCTTTCGGCCTTTCTTTTGCCAGCAATGGTGATCTCTCATGACTGAGAACATTTCTTATTGTCTAGAAGTTAGCTGCTTGGCATGAGTAGCTTAGCCAGTCTTAGTGAGTAGCTTGGCTAACTCATGTGGGGCTTTGTAAAGAAAGTAACCAGGGAATTCATCTACTAATCTTCGGCGTTTTGATTAGCTGTCCCAGGTCAAGGAGTAAGTATTCGCTGTTGGCATGTCCGAGCTAAGATCAGTTGAGGCGGGTAAAGACGGTTGCCTAGCTTACTTAGTAAGGGACTTCTTTTGTTTAGTGGTCGTTATGGTTAACTTTTAGACCCCTATTCTTAGAGTTTACATTATGATAACGAAAATCTACTTTGAAAATGAGTTCCATAGTTTTGGATAGGAAAGGAGGTCAAGCTTCTCTTAAAGCAATCGGGCAAATGTGTTTATACTAGCTTAAACGCTTTAGTAGCTTGTGTACTAGCCTCTTAAAGCAGGGGTAGGCTAATTTAGGATGCAATATAATTATGGTCTGGAATCGAGGAGATGATGGCAAGAAGAGAACTCAAGATGGCCCATTCTTATCATTCCTATTGGATATCAAAATGATGAGTGTTGGATCAATCTTATGTAAGGTTTTAATGATCACAACCCAAATGTGCTAATTATGCTTGGCTTGAGTTGAGTGCCAGAATAATGTGATAAGACAAATTACAAACATCCTGGAGATCAGTTCGAAATGCTTGAAGCTATGTGATAAAATTGTATGTTGAAAGCGATAGAAGTTGTAAACACCCTGAAGAACAGGTCGAAGAAGCTGAAGTCATCAAAGTTGATGCATGCGCACATCATCAGCAGAGTACAAGAGTCTTTAGAATCTTAGGGCTAATTACTGGTTATATTTGTCTAGATTCTTGTTAATATACCAAAGAAGAACTTGACTTAACGCTCGCTTTGAAGGAATTATTTAAGCTGACTCAAAACACCGCTCAGAACAATTGAGCAAACGGGTTTGCAGTGTTCTGAGGGCAGCGAGTGCAAAAATCGATTTTCAAAGATTTTCAAGAGTTTTCCTACTGCCAAAATTTCTAATATATTTAGGATCGATTTTCTGATCATATTGTGTTTTAGAAAGAGTACTTTTCTAAATAATATTGGTCTCCTAAAAGATTTTTTAAAAGATTTTATCTTATCCTTAAAAGATATGATTTCCTAAAAAGATAAATTCTTGAAGGATTTAATTCCTTTTAAGATACTGAGTATTTTCAGAGTTATTATAGAAATCAAATTCTTACTTTTTCATGGGTATATAAGTACTCACCTCTCATCTCTTCAGGTAAGATTTTTCAAGGGTTTTCACGATTGATCAAGTGCTAAAATTGCTTTTCTGAGTCTGAATTTTTCTGTGAGAAAAACCTCCAAAGTGTGCGCTTAATTGAGTCTTCATTATTGGCATAATAAGAGTGGTATGGTACCTTACACTCAGCTTATTTAGAAGCATTCAAGTAAGATGTTTTCTTATCTCTTTTCCGTCATCGTGATTAGAGGTTGTCTAAGTTGTTGGACGTGGTCTCTTAGGGGATGTGTGGACATTGTGTCCGTGAATATTTGTCTAAGTTGGACGTGGTCTCTTAGGAGACGGTGGACGTGTTGTCCGTGTGAGCTTGTCCAAGTCTTGAGAGAACTTGGATGTGTGTTTGTAACTAGAGCCTTGGGGGATAAGTTACGTGTGTGACGTTGTCACGTGTGTTACATAGTGTAATGAACTTGGCCCGTGTTAGTGAAAGTGTTTGTTGAAATCCTACTGAGGTAGGTCGTGGTCTTTACACCTCCATTGGGCCAGAGGTGATTTTCCACGTAAAAATATTGTGTCTCCTTTATTATTTCTGCAATTACTTTCGCTTCTGTTTCATAGAGAACACGCATTCCAATCAGTTCTCACGAGTGTTCTGAAAGAAGTTTTGTTTCTGTCTCACTAGAAATACGCACTTCAAACTATTCTCACGAGTGTTTCTGAAATAATTTGAAAAATCGGTAGACACAATTCACCCCCCTCTTGTGTCCTTGTGTGTTTAAATCTAACAATTGGTATTAGAGCAGAGTTCTCACACCTAGGTTAACACCTTGAGAGATCCTGAAAAGATGAGTGCACCACAAGGAATCTTAGAGGGTCAATCTGTGATTCGTCCTCCATACTTTAATGGGCAACACTACAATTGGTGGAAAAATCAAATGGAGAACTATATCCAAGTTGAGGATTATGAGTTGTGGATGCTCATTGTGAATGGTCCTTACATTCCAGTTAAAGTCACAACTGATGGAAGACTGTTCCTAAGGAGCCGAAGAAATTTGACTCAGATGATTTTAGAAAGATGGAGAAAAACACCAAAGCCAAGAAGCTGTTATATTTTGGACTCGGACCTGACGAGTACACTCGCATCTCAGAGTGTGAATCCGCAAAAGAGATATGGAATTTCCTTCAAGTAGCTCACAAAGGAACCAATCAAGTCAAGCAATCCAGGATCGAGCTGCTGGTGAGGAAATATGAGCTATTCAACATGAGTGATGAAGAAACAATCATGGACATGTATACTCGATTCACCCATATTACTAATGAGTTAAAATTATTGGGAAAATCCTTTACCATTGAAGAGTTTGTTAGGAAGATCCTACGAATTTTACCCCATTCATAGGAATCAAAGGTCACTGCAATCCAAGAAGCAAAGAAGATGGATGAGATTTCTTTGGATGAGCTCATAGGGAATCTCCAGACGTACGAATTGAGGAAGAACTCCCACGTGAAGGAAGAAACAAGGAAAGACCAGGGCCTTGCTTTAAAGATAGTGGAAAGTGATGATTCTAATTTGGATGATGAAGTAATGGCCATAATAACCCGGACGTTCAAGAAATTCGTCAAGAAGGCTAAAGAGAACTTCAAGAAGGGAAGTACCAGCAAGACGAGAAGCAGCGATCATGATCAGACCTCTGGATGTTTCAGATGTGGAAAGCTCAACCACATTGTGAAATATTGCCCCATGCAGAAAGAAGAACAGACGTAAGAATAGTTCCGAAATCGGGAAAAGAAACCACAGCTGAGTGGTTCTGCCAAGCGATATACTAAAGCGATGGTGGTAGGATGGGGTGAAACTTCAGAAGAAGAGGATAGCTCCCAAGGCGAAGCTGAAGCACTGGTACTCATGGCCAGAAGCGAGTCCGAAGCTGTTTCAGAATCAGATGAAACCATGTCTCAATTCAAGGAAAAGGTAAGTGGTTTTAACAAAAGAAAAATTCTGAAATTACTATTTTCTTTAATGGATGAATGCGAGGCAATAAGCACTGAGAATTGTATGCTTAAAGATACTTGTTCTAAGTGAAAAGGGGATATCCGAATGCTTGAAAATATCATACAAAAACTTGAGCAAGCAAATGAGATTCTCACCTCTAAAAAGGATGAAAAAGCTTTTGCCTTAAGCAAGGATCTTGACACACTAAAAGAACTTGAACGTGTGAATGAAATTCTCAAGTGTGAAAATTTTGAAGCAGAAGAAAAGACTCGTGCCTTAGGTAATGACCTTAATGCACTTAAGGACCTCATGAACACAAGAGAGAAAGAGTTTAACTCTGATCTTGCAAGACTGGAAAGCGAGTCCCTAAACCTGAAATTTAGGCTAGAATTCTTAGTGAGTGAAAATAACAAATTGCTTGAAAAGTCTCATAAGACTGAATCTGACAACGTTAAGAATAGGTACTGGAACTGCTCCTCAGAAGCATATGCTCATAAGGACGAGTCTGATCTTGTTCAGAATAGGCGGTTGAATAGTTCCTCAGAAGTGCTTAATTGGCTAAACACTCACCATAGGAGAAATAAAAGGGGGCTAGGATTTGTGAATAGACCTATCACTAAGCCAGTAAATAAGAAGTATGTTGGACTTAAAGAAAATATCACATGTTTTCACTATGGAAAGATTGGTCATTATCGGCACACTTGTCTCTTAAGAAAAAGGGCTATGGAAAGAAACTCATTGTATGTTAAACAAATATGGATTAGAAAAGATGAGTTAAATTCCATGACAAAGAAAAGAATGGGATCCAAGTGGATCTGGGTTCCCAAGACAAACACTTAGCTATTTTGCAGGCTAAAGTGAGAGGAGGCAACTAACTATGGTTTTTGGATAGTGGTTGCTCAAGACACTTGACTGGAGATAGATCAAACTTCCTCTCACTTACAGCCTTTGATGGAGGGAGAGTGGCAATTGGAAATGGCAAGTCAGAAAAATTATCGATGTAGGTAAGATAGGTAAATCACTCTCTCACTCTATTAGTAATGTGTACTTGGTTGATGGTTTACAACATAATTTGCTAAGTGTGTCTCACTTGTGTGCTAGAGGTAATTACGTTGGGTTTTCTTTTGATCAATACTTGATTACCAATATCATTACTGAGGTGTTGTGTTGAGGGGGAAGCAACACAACAATGTGCATGTATCGTTTGATGAAACTAACCCCTTGATTGAGCATGATATACAGGATGAAGAGTTCAAAAATGGTCTTGTAAGAAAAGACCTCTCGCTCACTCAAAACTCCATGGTGGATAATGGCAAGTCTCCTGAAGGTGAAATAAGTCCTGGATCTGAAAATATGGAAGGTGGGTAGGGAGCAAACCAGTCAGGGGGAAGCATTGCTGAACCTGATTTGGGACAGAACCGACCCACTCAACCTGACCCTTTCCGAACAGTTGTGGGAACAGGCACTAGAATAGATCCAAGATCTATTTCATCAAGTGTTCAAGAGAGATTGAAAAATGTGTCTTTGGCTTCATTTACTCCACGAGCTTGGAAGCATCAGAGTTCACACCCCCTTGACCAGATTATATCTAATATCAACATTGGGGTGCAAACCAGATCTAAACTCAAAAACTTTTGTGCTTTCTATGCCTTTTTGTCTAATGTTGAGCTAAAAAATGTTCATGAAGCTCTTGCAGATTCTGACTGGGTTACTGCTATGCAAGAGGAGCTTCATCAGTTCGAAAGGAAAAAGGTTTGGCATCTTGAACCACAGCCTAAAGACAGATCAATAATTGGTACCAAGTGGGTGTTCAAGGATAAGTTGGATAAGTTCGAAACAACCACTCGGAACTAGGCCAGGCTGGCGGTTTAGGGCTATAATCAAGAAGAAGGGATCGATTATTTCCACCTACTGTGCTGATTATGCTGAATTTTGATTGATAGAAAAAGCACCTCAGGTATGACTTATTTTCTTGGACCCTGTTTGGTCTCTTGGGCAACCAAGAAATAACACTCTGTTGTCATGTCCACAGCAGAAGCCGAGTATGTGGCAGCTGCTTCTTGTTGTACTCAATCGTTGTGGATACGACAACAACTCAAGGACTTTTGTATTGACACTGGGTGTATTCCTATATTTTGTGATAAAACAAGTGCAATTAACATTGCCAAAAATCCATGTCAACACAAAAGGACTAAGCATATTGACATACGTTATCACTCTTTAAGAGGCAATGTTGAAAAGGGCTTGATTTCAATGAATTTTTGCGCCACTAATAAACAAATTGCTGATATTTTTACCAAGGCACTAAGTAGAGATCAATTTGAAAGGAATAGGCTTGAATTGGGTTGATTAAAAGAGCTTGAGCATGCTTAATTAACCCCCAATGATTAACTAGTTAAGGGTCGTTAGCCCAAATACATTGTTCCAATAGATATATTCAATTCTTGTGCTTTTATTGGCATATGTGTGAAAAGTAACATGCTGACACTCGTTGAGGTCTAATGATATTGCCCTTAGTGTCCTGAGACACCGAACTGTTAACAATAAGAATACGCTCCAGGAACAGATCTGACAACTGTTTGTATCATGTGCTGACCAAGTGGCAGTGTTCAAGGATTGTTGGAAATTGAAATTTACTTTTCATTACACGTAACCTATAATTCATACCCTACCTAGTGTGTAATGAAGAGTTGCATGCAAAACATTCTCTCTCTTCAAGAAGGACCGAAATAACCTTCCCCTAAAACTCCCTCGATTTTCGGGCACCTCATATACCTTCACTTTCTCTCTCTATAACCCATATGTCCTTCTCTCTCTCCCCTATAAAGAACCCGATTTCCCTCGCCTTCCTTAAACCCACTTAAGCCCCAACTCCAAATTCTTCCAAATCCTCACCATGGCAAGAACTCGTGATGGTCAAGAATCCTCTAAGTGCAAGGCTTGTCACCCAAGATCACTACGGGACCAATTATCAAAGAAAAGGGGAGGAAATTGGATGAATTTTGAGGAAGAATCACCGACGCCATTGCCACAAGCGTCCTCAATTGGTATGGAAAATACTCCCTCACTTTCTTTTTCATTAATTCCTCTATTTTTGGGTTCTTGAAAAGTTTAGAGTTAAAGACAGTTGATTTGAACCCTGCTATGGTACCCTTAGTACACCCAGTTACTGGTTGGGAGTTAGTGGTATATGACCCGGTTGTGGCCGAGTCTAGATTAAGGGGGAATGAAGCCAAGTTGGTTAAGGAATCACATGGTTTTTGATCTTGAACGTATGGGGGATGATTTTACTGTTGAGGATGCGGAAGATAGTGATAAACTGGTTGTCCTAGAACAAGTATCCAAACTGATTAAAGAGTCTGATGAACCAAAGAAAAAGAAAGTCAGGAAGAACATGACACTTGTTGAGAAATATTAGAATTTCTTCTAGAAATCTGTGGTTCGGTGGAAGGTAGTTAAGGTGTCATACTTTCAGAAACAGGGGCTTGGGGTGTTTGTAGAGACGTTAGAAGCCCAGGGATGGTTGGAATTATTTACAGATCTTAAGGAAGGGTGTTCGGTTCCAGATTTAGCTGAGTTCTATGCAAACTGTGTTGTCACCAATGGAGTGGTGCCAAGTATAGTTAATGGTCATGAAGTGCGGTTTGATGCTAAGAAGTTGGATGAGTTACTTGGGGTGTCCTCTGAAGGTTTTGATGTGTATCTGAGAGAGGACAAGAGCATCTTAGGTGAAGAACGGCTGTTGGCGCTGACCCAAAGACTGGCCAAAAGCCTCATCTGACTGTGTCCCAGTCTGTGAGAAAGGGGGAAATGATGCCCTTGCATCGGTGTTGTTTTGGTTTGTGATTACAAATGTTGTTCCCTGAGGTCAGAGATGCAACCTTGCTGATCCCATAGCTATGTGCTACATTGATTTGTTGGATAGAAGTGAGCAAATTAACTTGCCCGTAATCATGATTAGCTATATTGGGAGAATTGCCAACACAACTAAGGTTCATGACAGGGGGTATTAGTTCTTGTTGACGTCAGTGTTTGAGAAGCTTGGGATTCCATTGCCGAAGAGAGTAGGCCTTCATGTTAGTGATGAGATTGGCAATAGTACATTGATTGGGTGTGGATTCAAGATTACAAAAGGCGGTAGTACACCTTCAGAAACACCTCTTGGCCCTGTTCCCAGTTATGCTGCCACATCCAGTGGTCCTACCATTGCCACTCTGTTGCAGGATCCGATCATTTTAAAGGGGGAGATAGCTGAAGTGAAGCAAGCGCTTACAGAGGAAAAGACTCTTAATGTAAAGCGTCACGAGGATCTGCTGAGTGCCTTTCTTGCCCTCATAGCCTAAATTTCCTTCTCCACCTTCCTCTACCTGAACCTGTTCCCTCCCCTGTTTCCAACCCTATTTTTTCAAACACTTGGTTATATATGTGCCTACTAATGGTTTATGGCAGTTTTTGGATAGTATCTGCATTTATGCTATAACTTAGCCTGTTGCATGTGTTACTTGTTTGTGCGTGACTCGGATGGCCAACATCATTACTGTACCATATACTTGAGCATATCGCAGTCATTTCCCTCATTACCCGTGGTGGTGGGTGCATCACTACTGAATTTATGCAGATGGTTCCCTCGACCTTTTCGATGATGTCAAAAGGGGGAAGATAAGTATGACCATGCTTTGATTGGTCTGCCTGTTTTAAGCTGCCTTTCTATTCTTGTTATTCTCTCTTATGTGAATTGTCTTCCTGAACTAGGTTTGGCACTAATGTTTTTGCCCTCTGCTACGTTTCACCTTTGACGGTCATTTGGTTTGTCATCATCAAAAAGGGGGAATTTGTTGAATCAATCTTATATAAGGTTTTGATGATTACAACCCAAATATACTAATTATGCTTGGCTTGAGTTGAGTGCTAGAATAATGTGATAAGACAGATTGCAAACATCCCGGAGATCAGTTCGAAATGCTTGAAACTATGTGATAAAATTGTATGTTGAAAGCGACAGAAGTTGCAAACACCCTGAAGAACAGGTCGAAGAAGGTGAAGTCATCAAAGTTGATACATGCGCACATCATCAGCAGAGTACAAGAGTCTTTAGAATCTTAGGGCTAGTTACTGGTTATATTTGTCTAGATTCTTGTTAATATGCCAAAGAAGAACTTGACTTAACACTCACCTTGAAGGAATTATTTAAGCTGACTCAGAACACTACTCAAAACAATAGAGCAAATAGGTTTACAGTGTTCTGAGGGCAGCGAGTGCAAAAATTAGTTTTCAAAGATTTTCAAGAGTTTTCCTATTGCCAAAATTTCTAATATATTTAGGATCGATTTTCTGATAATATTGTGTTTTAGAAAGAGTACTTTCCTAAATAATATTGGTCTCCTAAAAGATTTTTTAAAAGATTTAATCTTATCCTTAAAAGATATGATTTTTTAAAAAGATAAATTCTTGAAGGATTTAATTCCTTTTAAGATACTGAGTATTTTTAGAGTTATTATGGAAATCAAATTCTTGCTTTTTCGTGGGTATATAAGCACTCGCCTCTCATTTCTTCAGGTAAGATTTTTCAAGGGTTTTCACCATTGATCAGGTGCTAAAATTGCTTTTCTGAGTCTAAATTTTTCTATGAGAAAAACCTTCAAAGTGTGCATTTAATCGAGTCTTCATTATTGGCATAATAGGAGTTGTATGGTACCTTACACTGAGCTTATTTAGAAGCATTCAAGTAAGGTGTTTTCTTACTCTTTTCCGTCATCGTGGTTAGAGGTTGTCCAAGTTGTTGGATGTGGTCTCTTAGGGGACGTGTGGACATTGTGTCCGTGAATATTTGTCCAAGTTGGACGTGGTCTCTTAGGAGACGGTGGACGTGTTGTCCGTGTGAGCTTGTCCAAGTCTTGAGAAAACTTAGATGTGTGTTTGTAACTAGAGTCTTGGGGAATAAGTTACATGTGTGACGTTGTCACGTGTGTTACATAGTGTAACGAACTTGGCCCGTGTTAGTGAAAGTATTTGTTGAAATCCTACTAAGGTAGGTTGTGGTTTTTATACCTCCATTGGGCCAGAGGTGGTTTTCCATGTAAAAATATTGTGTCTCCTTTATTATTGCCACAATTACTTTTGCTTCTATTTCACAGAGAACATGTATTCCAATTAGTTGTCACGAGTGTTCTGAAAGAGGTCTTGTTTCTGTCTCACTGGAAACACGCACTTCAAACTGTTCTCACGAGTATTTCTGAAACAATTCAAAAAATCGGTAGGCACAATTCACCCCCTTCTTGTGTCCTTGTGTGTTTAAATCTAACAATGAGGATCGTTTCTAGCCATTTTAACAAGTCATACGACCTAAATGAAACACTATATTCAAACCTAACGTTGTATTGACACTTAATAGCTACTAGTTTGTGCCCATACTATTGCATGAAATCTTTAAATTATGAAAAATATTGTTAGAAGAAAACACAAGTCTTAATATTGTTTTAATAGTATTATATTTAATATTGATGCAAAAATATTTCAACAGCAAGGAAATAATTCAATGGAGAGTTGACATATTCTAGGGTAAAGATTTTCTCAAACCCACAACATGATCAAGTGCATCATACTAATTGCATATGATACACAGTAGCAAGGGTTACATCTAAATATTCTTGTTTCTTAGTAGGAAGTATGGATAAAAAATACAACATGCGGGACACCACTGGAGAGCATACAAGACATATCACCAATAGTTGATATCACAACCCAACAAATTGATCCTGTGAAAATGAGAGAGGGGTTGAACTATTGAAAAACTAATAGAACTCTTGCAAACTAATTGGAAACAAATAGAAAAAAATACTTTAAAAAAATAAATTCTACATTAATCTATACCTATATTTATATTTGTAATTTATCAAATCTACTAAGTTAACACAACATTAAAGCGAAAACAAAGCTTGATTAATGATGCAAGTACAATTGGGATAAAACAAAACGAAAGGACAATAAAGAAACTATCTTAAATGAGTCATGACAACTTAGCATTTGAATGTCATGCACCAACATTTTCTACTTTAGCAAATTTTGTAAATCTATAAAATCTAAAAAAGGATACAATGTTAACGTGGAAAAAAGTTTGATTAATGTTGTAGATAGAAACGAAGACAAAACGAAAAGGACGAACAATTAAAGAACTACCTTGAATAGGTTATAGAGATAATTAGTATTTGAATATCTGTGTCAACTTTTATCATATAGAAAATTGTACAAATTATACATGGAGAGAAGAAAATTGATTCTTACCGACAATTCCATGAATTGAATCAAGAAATTTGAAAGGGGAAGGGGGGATATTACTTTTTACAGGATAGTCGGGTAGTAACTCTATCGATAAAGGGAATGGAGTAACTAATAAAAAAATTCCTAGGAAAATAAGATTAATTGATAAATGATTAAATTTAGAATTATAATAATTGATATAAAGATAAAGATAGAGATAAATGTAATGATAAGTGGTAGTACATCTACTAAGTGATTTTTTGAAACTTATATTTTAAAATTTAAAATAAATAAAATTGTAATTGCGTGGAGTATTTTGGCAAGATTCAACCAAAATGCGTGGATTGTTATTTCTTGAATTTTCAGCCCCTCACTCATTATACCCTTATTACATAAAGATTAGCTCTTTCTTTAGAGAGATGAAATGGATGATAAATTTATTAGATAAACCTGTTGATTGTACTAAAATAATCAATTTCTACTTCATCTTAGTGTCTTTGTTGAGGATTAGGGCTAAAGAGATTGAGAAAAATATAAAAGATGATAATGAGAATGTAGAGAAGAGATTAAATAAATAGCAACAATAACAAATAGAACATTACAACTTGAATGCTAGAACCATACGATATGAACATAAATATAATGTTTTTTTAAATATTTTGTGGTCATTCAATGTTGCGTTGTAACTTTTTTGTTGGAGAAAAGGTGAACATTATTATTAGAACCCCCAAAAAAACAGAATTACAGGCCTGAGCATTTCCTCATGACTTTGTCATTTCTTTATTATTTGATCCTATTTGCTCATTAAACTAACCTTATTAATTTATTAATCATTTACGTAATTAAAAGAAAATGTGAAATACTATATTGTATATTTTAAATTAAATATTGTAAAGCAGCCAGTGTATAGCACAAGTTCAAAACTAGTTAGATTTTATCATCGATCTACATCTTGTATTGATTTTTTATCAAACGGAAAAAAGGAAAATAAAATAAAATGCACCATTTCTTACATAAGTTGTCTACTAGATTTCAAGGCATTGAGGTGATCTTGATTTCAAGGCATTGAGGTGATCAAAGAATGAATCCAAAGTATTAAGGAGTTGCTGATTCTTTCATAAATTCTCAACTAGAATCCCAAATATTAAGAAGTCTTTTTGGCTGATCCTAATATTAAGAAGTTTGTACTAGTTATGTTTAGACTTATAGTTTTATGGTTTATTTTAGCCTAAAGTGAGCGGTACAATATTGTTACTTGCTATCACCCAAATTGTTGACTAAAAAGAGATTGATGTTTTGGTCACAATGATCTTTGTGCCATCTAGTCTCATTAGAAAACATTAGCGGAAATTGTTGTTATTCTAAAAGCTAAAACGACCCTAAATTAGAAGAAAAAAATCAATATAAAAGACACATTTGATCATCTAATAAAGCAAATGACCATCTAGAGAACAAAATCCTTTCAATGAAAATAACTAAAAGTTTGACATTCAAATTGATCATATATCATTAGAGAATATCAAGACAATGGTATTGACACCATTCTACTAGCTAACATGAGGGAGAATTACTTGGACTTTTACTGCTAAGACAACTCGAAATTAGAATTTTTTTTTTTTTCCCAATCATTAGATGGGTGAAACTCAAAATAATACATAATATTAAAAAAAACTGAAGTTCAAGTCTTAACTACTAAACCAATATAAAAAATTAGGATTTTCAAAATATGAAAATACATCACCTGATAAGAAGAATTGAAACATATAGAGAACAAGGAGAAAGAATCTAAAAATGTGATATTCAAGTTGGTGTCGCCATTGTTTATTTTACTTAAGAACATTTTAAAAGTTAACTGAAAATACGATATTAAATTGATCATATCCACTAGTAGGTATCTACACTATTATAATAGCAATCTTTACAAAACTCTAGAATGGTACAACGAGAGTGATTTACAGGATTTAATGTAATCTTAACCATAAAAATTATTTATGAATTACATCTAAGCCGTCAATTTCAAAGTTAAGATATCTCTTTATTTTATTTTAAAAAACCCCCATAATTTCGACTATATATGATAAAAGATATATAATAATCCAATTATGTTAGAAAAATTAGGCAGTTACATTTGTTTATTAAATCTAAACCGTAGATGTTAGTTTGAAAAAAAAACACCTTATCTAAGTAAAATATCCATTTCAAATTTTTATTTTTTAAAAAATCGCTCATAATTTGGATTATATTTGATAAAAGATACATGATAATTCTATTATCTAAAAAATCCAAGTAGTTAAAAAAAGGATAATCTTTGGAAAAATATAAAATGCTAGCTACAACGAGAGTGATTTGTACAAGTTGATGTAATCTTAGGCACAAAATTAGTCATCTATTAAATCTAAGTCTTTGACTTTGTATCTAATCTGTCTATCTATCTATACCATATTAATAACAATATTTAGAAAATCGAAAAAATACTAACATGAGATTGATTTGGGGAACTTGGTGTAATCTTAGCCACAAATATTATCAACTTATTAAATCTAGACCCTTGATTTTAGAGTTTTAAAAAAATAGTTTGTAATTGTCGTATATCTCCAAGAAAAATACTGCTTTATTTTTATTTATTTTTTAAAAACAAAACTTAGAGGAGTTAACTACCTACTCCCCATATTTTCGATTTTATGTGATACGTGAATGTCGGGGCTTCAGATACTTTCGGCTATTGATTCTGTGCTTGTCTCTTTCTCTCATCAAAGCGTGCGCACTCTGTTTCTCTCTCTTGCTTTCTCTCTCCAGGAAATTGATTTTTTCAATTTATTTTGGAAATTATTTCTTCAATATTCCTTCTTCCCTAATTTTCTTTGATAATCATCCTTTAATCATTTACTAGATGAATTTTTCAAAATCTTTTAGCTAATATGTTTGGAGATTTGTGTGATACATAGGTGCAAGGAAAATGGTAAAACACAAGCAATGTTAATGAAGCCATGGAGGTGTGCAAAGACTAGAAGAACATAGGAAAATCTCCTTCTTTTCTATTGCTTTCAGTTCCTGGAATT
This sequence comes from Carnegiea gigantea, assembly GCA_029747015.1. NCBI lineage: Eukaryota > Viridiplantae > Streptophyta > Magnoliopsida > Caryophyllales > Cactaceae > Carnegiea > Carnegiea gigantea. The sequence continues at coordinate 220,566 of JAKOGI010000480.1, read as the reverse complement.
GAATTTACCTGCATTGTGTGATGGTGTGATTGCTTTTGTTTCAGTTCGTTTATTAACTTTAGTTTTGTGCATGTTGGATTTTCGTTACTATTAGCAATTCTTTTCTGGTTGTATGTTATCAAGGTTTTGGATTTTTTAAACTTCTTTTTATTTTTTAAGGTGTAAGAACGACAAATAGGTTAGTTAAGATAATGGAATTTTGGACGAGGGTGGTTGATTTGTGAAGTCAGAGATTTTTAAGGGGACAATCGGCTTTAGAAAATTTAATATTAGTTAGAGATACTCCGACTTTGAGGGGTATTGATGGATTCATTCTGACTTCTGGGCTCCATTTTGTCTTTTCTTTTAGGAGGAACGACATAGCATGTTTAATGTGACATGAAGAGCATCTGAATTAGGGATTTTGAGAGTTAATACTTGTGGAAGCACTCCAAGCCTTGCCTTACTTTTGAACAGGAACCTCAAATACAAATGAGTGTCCTAATGAGTGTCCTTAAACCACTTCGATGAATATTTTGATCAATTGGGATGGAAAAAAGACAAATAAAGTAATACAATCTATTTTTGGAAAATGATGCCTTCACCTTATCATAAATTGCTATCTCTTTTAAAAAATTTTGTGAAAAAAAACTAAAATAATGAATTTAAAGACACATACAGTTCAGTATTTGATGAAAGAGAGCAAATTTTATACTATGATTCTTACTATTGTCAACAAATTTTCAAGAGATATTACATGTGATATTGCTATTATATGTTTAAAAAAATTCATTTCACACACAACATAAAAATAAATGTGTTATGAAAAAGTTCATCATGATGCCTCCAAAACAAAAATTCTTGAAATATGATTAGCAAAAAGTTTGTAGTTTCAGTGAGACAAAAATATGGAGGTTGGGGTACATCAATATTGTCAAAATTTAATTCTTAAATAGAGAATAAAAATGGAGTAGGATATATCTTCACTAATAAGTGTTGGAAAAATTAGGGAAGGAATCAGTCTAGGATCACTTCGAAACTAATAGGCAGGTGGTGTACTCTTTTTCTAAAGAATCTAATTGCCCCTAATTGTGCAACATGACTTAGTGATTAGATCTTTGGGATACAAAGAAGTCTCCCTGTCAACATGTTGCACACATGAAGACAGGCCTTAGAAGCCTTAGGATGTAATAGAAATTCAGAGGGAATCGGAACAATTTTTTGGATGGATCAAATCATACCAATCATCCTCTATTTATAGAAAATATGGTGTGGTTTCAAGAGACATGCATATTTTCATGAGATGAAATCTCATCCATTGATTTTAATCTCAATGGTAATAATTGAAGAGACACTTATGAAATTAGTTAGTTAATTAACTAATTGCATCTCTTCAATAGCAAATAATATTAATTACTATTTATATTTGATAGCAAAAAATATTATTTATTAGATGCCTTTTGCCAAAAGTCACCATTTGCATTGGCATCCTTTGGAGCATTTAATTAATGCCAATTGATGATGATGATGATGATGATAATAATAATAATAATAATAATAATAATAATAATAATAATAATAATAATAATAATAATAATTAATTCATGTCTCTTATAAATTTCCATTTTTATGGAAATTACTCTAACATTCCCCCACCATTTCCATAATAAATGGTGTAACGAATTTCCAGAGGTCTTTATGCATAAATGAAGGTGTTTTGTGATTGAACCTCCACCTTAGTGACTGGTCTGTCAAATATTCAGGTTTATGTAGTAGACTATGCTTTGAACCAGTAAACCTCTCTGAATACTTGCATCTAAGTCACACAAAAGACTTCTGTCCTAGAATCACATAGTAATCCTGACACTTTTAAATGGCCACGTGTCCTGTATCCATTCATGAACATATCGGAGCCAAGCCCATTAGACTCTGCTAAGCCGGCCTTGCTTAAATGCTCATATAGGTAAACCTTTACAATATCCCATAAATATTATAACATGAGAACTTCTGAATTAGAAAAATAGGATTTCATTTTCATTAACTTGATAAATACTTACAATTACACCCCGAGGACTTACAAGAAATTTATCAAAGTCAAGCACTTATTTCTAAACATTCTAAAAGTTCTTCACGTAAGGTTCACTAAGGGCCTTAGCTCACTCTCCAAAACTATATATGGGAATCTAAGTACTCCGGTCATGGATGGAAAGTGAATGAGTGCCTCAAACCATTCTTATGATGTACTTTAACTCATTGAACTTAAGACTGAATATTTCCATCCAGCGTTAAGTTGAGTTTCCACCATAGAAGGTTTTGGATATGGACTTGACTCTATCCCTCTAGCTGTTTTGATCACTAAATCCCTTGCAAGGCCTTTCATTACTGGATCAGCCAGATTTTGTGTCGAACATATGAAATCCACAGTTATGACACCATCTTTGACAAGTTATCTTACATAACTATGACGTAAGCCAATATGCCTTGAATCACTGTTGTATACATTATTGTATGCTCTTGCCAAAATAGAAGCACTGTTACAATGTAGAGAAAGAGGTGACATTGGTTTTGGCAACAAAGGAATTTCATATAACAAATTCCTTAACCATTCGACTTCTTTGCAAGCTGATGCTAGAGCAACAAATTCAGTTGCCATAGTCGAATCAGCTATATAGGTTTGCTTCTTTGATCCCCAATATACTGCACCCCTACCAAGAGTGAAAATCCATCCACTTATAGAGGAATGATCGTCACTATTTGTTATCTAACTTGCATCTGAAAAATCATCCAAAGCAGATGGATAACTACAATAGTGAAGTCCATAGTCAATAGATGACTTGAGGTATTTTAATGCCCTCCTTACCGCATGCCAATGCATATGACTAGAGTTACTTGTATATCGACTTAGCTTGCCAACAATAAAAGCTATATCTGGTCTTGTGCAGGACATTGTATACATCAAACATCCTATAACCCTAGCATATTCAAGTTAAGATAATGCTATTCCAGTATTCTTTTCAAGTTTTAAACTTACATCAAAAGGTGTAGATACAGGTTTACAGTCATGATTGTTAAGTCGCTTTAACACCTTTTCAAAATAATGCGACTGAGACAATATTAATCCATTGTCAACCCTTGTTATCTTAATCCCTAAGATAACATCAGCTCCTCCTAAATCCTTCATATCAAAGCTTTGGGACAAAAATCCTTTGGTATTATCTACTTGCTCAATATCTGTACCAAAAATCAACATATCATCTACATATAAGCAAATGATAACTCCTTTATCACCAGTAAATTTGGTGTAAGCACACTTGTCGGCATCATTTTTAGGAAAACCATTTTTCAAGACAAGCTCATCAAACTTTTGATGCCATTATTTAGGGGCTTGCTTAAGTCCATGCAAGGACTTAACTAATTTACATACCTTATGCCCTTGACCCAACACAACAAACCCCATGGGTTGTCTCATATACACCTCTTCATCTAGATCACCATTTAAAAATACCGTCTTGACATCCATTTGGTGAATTACTAAATTATGTATAGAGGCCAGTGCTAGCAATAATGTAATAGTAGATGTTCTAACAACCGAGGCATATGTATCAAAATAGTATATCCCCTCCTTTTGGGTATTCCCTTTGGCTACTAACCTAGTCTTAAACTTAAGAATCGAACCATCAAGGTTCTTCTTTGTTTAAACACCCATTTACATCCAATAGGTTTATATCCTGGTGGGAGATCAACTAATTTTGAAGTGTCAATGCCCATGATTGAAGTCATTTCATCTGTTGCTTCTTTCCAAAAAGAAGCATTCGATGAAGACATTGCCTCCTCATATGTTAAGGGATCCGATTCCGCATTAAAACAATATGGAACACAATTAGAGATTAAATCTCTAGAACCTTCAACAAGGTAAATAAGAAAATCTGGCCCATAATTTTTAGCCTTTCTTGCCCTTTTACTCCTTCTAAGTTCAAGTACATCATTACTATCAACCTCTTGTTGATCTTATACTTGACTATCATTATGTTCCATTTCTGGAACTTGAGAGACTACATCTCTCAGTCTAGGAATAGATGAAAACCGAGTTTCATCAAATAATGCATCTTAAGATTAAATGATAGTACTAACGGAAATAAAGTCATTTAGTTCAATAACCATGAACCTATATGCTTTATTATGTAGAGCATATCTAATAAAGATGCATTCAATTCCCCTTTCAGCTAATTTCTTTCTCTTAGGTTCGGGTACTCTTACTGTTTCCCTATAGCCGCAAACTTTAAGATGACTCAAGTTGGGTTTTCTTTTGCTCCAAAATTTATAAGGAGTGGTCTTACTTCTCTTATTTGGATCCCTATTGAGGATATAACAAGCAGTTAATAATGCTTCTCCCTAAAAACCATGTCCTAAACCCGAATTGGAAAGCATAGCGTTAACCACCTCAGTTAAAATCTTATTCTTTCTTTCGGCCACACCATTTTGTTGTGGTGTATAGAGAGCTGTCACTTCATGGACAATACCGGTGGTCTTAAAATATGTAGGATCATAGTATTCATCACCCCGATCACTCCTTAGGCACTTAATAAATTTTTCACAATGAAGTTCAACTTCATTTTTATATGTCTTAAACATGTCAAGTGCCTCATCCTTTGAACTTAGTAAGTACACATAGCAAAATCTAGAATAGTCATCTATGAAAGTGATAAAACATGTTTTACCACCCATAGTTAATTGTCCATTCATTTCACATATATCACTATGTACTAAGTCAAGGATATTTAAATTTCTTTGAAGAGATGGAAAGGGTTGTCTAGTGATTTTTGTTAGCATGCAAATTTTGCATTTATTATCACTTGTATTCACATAAGGAATGAAGTCAAGCTTTACCATATCATTCATTCTTCTAAAATTAACATGGCCTAATCTATTATGCCATAAAGAAAATGAATCATAAATATAAGCAGAAATATTATTCATATTATTAATGAACTTGAACATCCCATCACACACATATCCCTTTCCAAGAAACACCCCTTCCTTAGAAATTATAACTTTATCAGCCTCAAAAACTAATTTGAACCCAAAGCGGTTCAACAAACTGCCCGACACAAGATTTTTCCTGATATCCAAAACATGATATACATCATTCAAAGTTAAAAACTTTCCGAAAGTAAATTCTATAATTATACTTCCCTTGCCTAGGACTTTGCTTTCGAGGAATTTCCCATATAAAGGAAAACACCATCCTCTACCACTTCATAGGTCTTGAAGCATGCCTTGTCCTTGCAAATATGTTTTGTAGCATCAGAGTCAATCCACCAAGAATTCTCGTGTTGGATCATGAAGACTTCAGAGATCATGGCTACAAATTCTTCTCTCCCCTCGGATTGCTTGGGTCTAGATCTGGACTTGTTAAAGTCCTTCTTTTTCTTCTTTGGGTTAGGACAATCACGTCTCAAGTGATTTGGGCCACCACAATCCCAACAAACCTTTTTCTTTTTATTCTTCTTATCATGAATCATGTTGTAATTTCTCTTTTTAGGTTGTCTAGATTCCACAACATTAACAGAAGAGATAATCTTATTCTCTTCTTGTTTACGGAATTCCTCTTCTATGTGAAGAGAGTTAGCCAACTCCTCAAGAGAAAGATCTTCTTTTTTAAGTTTGAGGCTATGTTTAAAATCTTTCTAAGAAGTAGGGAGTTTGTCAATTATACTAGATACTATTATAGTTTCATCCATATTCATATTATGCATCTTGAAATGCCCTAAAATCCTCTCAAGTTCATTAAACTGTTCTATTATAGAATGATCTTTCCTCATTTGATAATTATTGAATTGACTCACCAGGAATTTCTTACTAGTAGCATCCTCCTTCATGTATCTTGTCTCCAAAAGATTCCACAATTCTTTTACATATGGCACAGTTTGATATGTGTCGAACAATGAGTCGCACATGCTATTGAGGATATGGTCACAACAAAGGTAGTCGTCATTGTCCCACTTGTGATGCCGCCGAATTTGTTCAATAGTCTCATCATCATGTTCTTGTGATGGGTCGGATGTGAGGATATAGGCTACTTGTAAGGTGGTAAGTAGGAAATGCATCTTCTTCTACCATCGCCTAAAATTCCCTCCGTTGAATCTCTCTAACTTTACAATGTTAGTGGCCAAATCTCTAAGAGAAGAAGCCATAGACAGAGTCTTTAGATTGTTGGAAAAATTAGGAAAGGAATTGGTCTAGGATCACTTCGAGACTTCTAGGCCGGTGGTGTACTCTTTTCTTCAAGACTCTAGTCGCCCCTAATTGTGCAACAAGGCTTACTGGTTAGATCTTTGGGATACAAAAAAGTCTCCCTGTCTGCGTGTTGCACACACGAAGACAGGCCTTAGGATCCTTAGGACGTAATAGAAATTCAGAGGAAAGGTTGTTAGGAACAATTTTTTGGATGGATCAAATCACACCACTCATCCTCTATTAATAGAGAATATGGTGTGGTTTCAAGAGACATGCACCTTTTCATGAGATGAAATCTCATCCATTGATTTTAATCTCAATGGTAATAATTGAAGAGACACTTATGAAATTAGTTAGTTAATTAACTAATTGCATCTCTTCAATAGCAAATAATATTAATTACTATTTATATTCAATAGCAAAAAATATTATCTATTAGATGCCTTTTGCCAAAAGTCACCATTTGTATTGACATCCTTTAGAGCATTTAATTAATGCCAATTAATAATAATAATAATAATAATAATAATAATAATAATAATAATAATAATAATAATAATAATAATAATAATAATGAATTCATGTCTCTAATAAATTTCTATTTTTATGGAAATTACTCCAACAATAAGAGCATAATTGAACATAATATTTGAAGTGGTTATTTAATTGAAGTAATTTAGAGAGCCTAAATTCCACCATTGATGAAGAACTTTAAGTTTATTAGTGGTAAAGAATTAATTCTAAGTACCTTTATTGTACTAATTAGATATTGTGTAAAAAAATCATAAGGGAAGGCAGTAAGATGTGTGCATTTTTTAAGGTGGATTAATCTTTTTAGTCAATTATTTCATACACTTCAATTAAAAGTATAGTATATTTACTACATATTATAACTCCTATTTTGTTATTTTCTTCTTTTATATGTCCTTATAGAGCATTAATTCTTGTTTAGGTCCTATTATGCCTCTTTTTTCTACCATAGGTTCTTTATGTACTTTGATGCTAACTTTAGGTCCTTATTGGATAGTAGTTAAAGACATTCGGCATTGTCAAATTGCTTAACTCGGATTTTGGAAGAGTGGGATTTCACTGAGAAGGGAGGTGTAATTTCATTTTTTAATTTGGATACAGTTTTTTTGTTTATTTAGATTTCGTTTCGCAATAAGTGGTTTGTGATTTTGGTTCATACCTTTTGTTTTTATTTTTAGTTTATATTTAGATATCAAATTTTCCCCTGATAAGTGGTTTCTAATTGATAGTGCTATTGTTCCTCAGTGTTTGACTTTTTGCAAAACTAAAAGGATTTTCTCTAATGCAGATGCATGTTGTCACATGGATTGTAAATTTCAAGATGGTGCAGTAATGTGTTGGTAATTTCTTTGACTTAATTCAAAATGTCATTGCACAATTGGGATGATTACTTTGATTAATTGTTTATTGTTTTCCTTGATGATTTTTATATGCCTATGGAACTCGGTTAAGAGAATTTAATGTAATTATGCAACATCAGAAATGAACAACCATGAAATTTACTGTTGTTTTTGGGTCAAATTTGAAGGTCTTGCAACACTATCATTCTTTGAATATATTACAAAGGAGGATGCTAATTAACAAGAAGGGAGAAGCAAAGCACCTTATTAGAAGAAACAAATGGGTTGTTCAATATAGTAGAGTAGAGCTCGAACCTTATACAGAAATTTATATATAATTTTCTATGTTTATAGATAGGTGAGGATCTCTAATATATGTTGTATTTTTGGATTCATATTTTTTTATGGGTTATCATAGGGAGTAGCAGTCGTAAGATACATTATGGTGTAAAATTTGCAATCTATAAATGTTGATGTATAATGCATAAATATAGGAGGTAAAAGGAGGAAATGACTTTGTTTTGAAAAAGATTTGGATATTTAATTATTCTCGAAGATGAAGTCATCTAATGTAAATGAAGGGGTATTTTTCACTTATAACTTCTCAAAACTATTTTATACGTGAGTGATACATGATCATCCCAACTATCTCACGTTATGTGTTTATTATTTCATGAATCAAGACCTATTTTTAATGGGTTAGTTTTCCTAGGTATAATCCATTTTACAACTGAGCTTAGTGAGATTTGAAACTTTTAGACATTTGAGAGAAGGATTTGATTCATCAATTAAAGTTTCCAATAGTTGAAAAAGCCAATTTTGCTAATTATATGATTAAGTAAATCAGACAATATTTTATCTTAATATTCATAAAACATTTATGAGACAAATGATTTTATAAAATGAATGCTCTACAGTTTTTAAATTAAAATTTAATTTAAAAGTTATTCCGTGCATCCAACAGGTCTATACTAGTATGAAGGTAATAGCATTTTTGTTTTCTATTTTACCTTGACACTGTTACATTTTCTTTTCAATAAATTGGATATAACACCTTGAATCATTTCTCATGTGAATTATATAACCATGTAACTGTAATATTTTACAAATATGTTATAATACAAAAATCAAATTATATGATTTATTTGAAGATCTGATAAAGTAAACATCTACTTTAAAAAAATAAAAAATAAAAAATAAAAAAAGGTGAGTTGTGGGATTTTATTAGATCAATTTCCTTTTCTTAACTTTCCAGTACACTTGAATCATGGACTTTTTATCTTGTCTATTTAGAACAATAAGAACATAGATCGATATAACTCTTGTGTAAGGACCACGTCCTAGGGTTCATTCCCTTGGTGCGGTCCCTATGAATGGTTGGACTCGCTTGTTAGGTGTTTGCATTTAAATCTAATTTTTATTTTCAGCAGAATAGGTCAAACTGCAATAGAATAATGGACTGGTCCAAATAGTTAGAGCACAGCCCTGACCTGGGTTCCTTGGCCAGAATCAGGTCCAATTCTCTGGTCTGGTTCCAGGCAGTACTAACTATCTGATCCAAGGGATTGGGTAGCAACCCTATTCCAGGAACTCGGCCCGATTCTTAAGACAGAACTAACCCAGTTCTCTATTTCTGTTAATATTACTATTAGGATCTAGAACTAATTTTGCCTAATTTGAGGAAGATCGAGTAGAATAGAACATATAAAAGCTGCAAATGTAACTAATAGAGTCGCCAGTAAATTTTAGGAAAACTTACAAATCCAACGTACTTTCAAAACGAATCATAAACCAAAAGGGACACCTTTTAAAAAAGGTTTTCAAAAGGTCCCTGAGTAATACTAATGAGGGGACCATCTAATTCCATAAGCTCGAACTAAGGATCTAAATTCACGGCAAAGGTATGATGTCATGATGAAGTGCATCACAACACTGCCTGTCATCACCGAGGACCTCTACTAATCAATACAATGAATTAAAGTTAATTACATTTAAAAACAAACAAGCATGCAATGCATTTGTATAAAATAGTAGGAATTAAGAATATAATAGAAATTAAGAATATAATGCTAGTCCAGAACAGTAAATAATGTAAACAATTACAGCAGACGGGTTAAACTAATGAAAGATTACATCTTTACTAAACCCGAGATTAAATAAAATAAAGAGAAAGAAGGTAGGCTTAAAAAATTGGTGTCCTCACGTTACCTATTTGAGTGACTTGGAGAACTCCAAGATCAAGAAGACTGAGCATTGGCTTGTGCCTTAGACGGTTTTAAGGATGGATTTGAGAAGTGTTTTGTTAGGTTCTCTTAACCTCTCAATATTCTCTCAAAGTTTTCCACGTGTCCTCTCCAATTTTTGGAGAGTTTTTTAGTCTTTTCTCTATGTTGCCTCTCCAATTTTCTGATGTGTTCAGCCTTTGGGAGTATCCCCCCTTTTATAATGCTTAAAGAGATTACATGAGTTGGTTTAGAGAAAGGAGATCTAATTCAACTCTTAATAAGTTTAATCCGAATGGTTACCCTAGTCTAGATAAAACTGTAATAGCTAAGACCTATTTTAGAAGCAGAGAAGTACATTGAGAACCCAATAGAGATCCTTCTGCCTAGTACTTGCCCATGTTCCTGGGGCCAGAACCAGGTTGGATTTTTTGGGTTAGGTTGGGCTACAAGTTGTTTCGACTATAACTTTGTCATCTGACCTCTGTTTTGAGTGATTCTTTTTTCCCCCCTAAAAGTATATTGAATCTATTTTAAAATTTCATTAATTTATAGTTTTTTGATAAGTTTGGAAAAAAAATGCATATATGTCATTCTTAGTGCAAGCCCCGATATTCGACTCATATCTTTTTCGTTATTTATTGGATTTTGGTGTATAATATGTCACCACAAATCCTATTCAATTAAGAATATTAATATATAAACTACATAATTTTACGCATCCTTGAGCAGGGTGAAAACATAGAATAAATCTCAACTAGACACTAAATATACTGTCAATTTAGGCCTTTTGGGGGTTTTTAGCCTTTGGTGGGTATCTTTGGGTTTAAATGTGTAGGTTAAGGGATGTTTGAACATTTTAATGCTCTTCAACAATTTATTGGCTCTGAATTGTTGAGCTTTCGTTAGTCAAGTGGACCCTTTGCTGGCTGGTAGACCTTTCACTAGGTCTAGTGGTTCTGAATTGTTAACCTCTAGCAGGTCTAGTGATGTGGAGCAAACCATGAAGCCTAACCTCCTAATCAATATTAAGGCTTGGATTCAACTTGGGCCCTTAGTCACCTATGAGGGTGGTACCCAAGTACTTGGCTCTCCTAAGTCCTTGTTGATTTGGGAGTCTTAAGGGACCCAAACTAAGCTTAGGAAAGGTGGTATGGGACTTAATAAGTTAGTCACCTAAATAAGGAGCCTAGCTATTTTATCTCCAAGTCACCCTCTTTTATTTTACTTACTTATTCTGGGCAGAACAGATGGCCTAATTTCTAGCTTATTTTTGGCTGGGTAAATGGGATCCGTTTTTGGTAAATTTTACATGGATGGATACCCCAGAAGTCTATTTTCTAACAAGCCAAAGATGATCATCAAATTCCAAGAATCGAGCAAGATATCGAATTTTAACTGAGCCATGCTCTGTGCAGGGTCTTGAGGTACACGTTTTTACTCAAGGATTTATTTGGGTAATTATATGGGAGAATTAAGGGCACAAACTTGATGGGTAGCTGATAGACTCTTCTAGAAGGCTTCCATAAAAATACTCATCTTAATCTTTCCCATTTAGATGGGTGAATGACATCACCAATGAGAAGGAATGTGCAGCCAAATTCCAACACACCAATAGTTCCTAGTGATCCCTCTTTAATTGTGCAATTAGCTTGAATTTCATTGGATAAAACTCTTGTAATGTTATTAGCTAATACTAAGCTTAGGGGAGGGGGTATCTTGCTATTTAATTTCTCATCTCTTGTATTATATTCAGCTTTGATGAATATGAATGAATGAAAAGGCTAGAAGCCATTTTCTCTCTCAAAAATCTCTTAATCTTTATCTCTTTTAGAATGGTGATTTAGAGTCATTCCTTTATATTAATCCTTAGTGCTTAGGCTTTAGGGGATTAATTGGTGGATTGCTTATCTTGGTGTTCTTTCAAGAATCAAAAGAGTTTCCTTTTGATTTGGGGTTTTCTCCATTTGGGGTTGTTCTTGAAGTATTCAACTTATTGAGTCTTCACTTGGATGATTAAGCCTTTATTTGGCCAAATGGACTTCTAATCCGCTTCGTCTAATCAACCCTTCACTGGTCTATCAGATCTTGAATTCGTGATCGTTCTTCAGTATAGCAGATCTTGATGTGAAAATCCCATGGTGTCGGGAGCCAATGATGTTGAAATATCACATTGTGTCATAAGCCAATGACGTTGTCAAAATATCCCATTGTGCTGGAAGCCAGGGATGAACCTTAGTGGTGTGGGCATCTGAAGATCTGTAGCCAGATCATTGAGAACTTAGTGTCATGGGAGCTTGATAATATGTCACTAGACTCCTACGAATTCTGTAGCATGAGAGCCTAAAGATCTGTAACCAAATCCTTGAGAACTTTATGGCTCGAGACCCTGAAGATCTATAGCCAAATCCCTATAAACTTGAAGGCGTGAGAAATTGAGATTTCAAATGATCAAATCTGCCTTTTTTTTGCAGCTTGGGTGATGATGTCATGTCCCTTTGATGGGAGCTTACTGCATGTTAACATGCCCTAGACATTGAGATGTCTTAAGATAAAGAGGATAAGATATTCTCTTTGGCTAGATCCTTTTGACCTTAGTTACTTGATAATCTAAAGTTGGGTTGGTGTCTTTTATGTAAAGATGTTGGTGAATTGCCTAAAGGTAATGCTGCTTGTGTAAAGTCCGCTTTGAGGATGGAGCCCCCAGTATAACTGATCTTGATTGAGGTGAGGATCAAAGTATAGATGTCTTCTATGATAGTTGTTGATGTAATCTTAAAAACCATTGATGTAGATCATGGCAAACCATAGTTGTGTGCCCTTCTTGTAGAGTTATTGTTAGGGATAGCAGTGAGGTGGGGAATCCCCATCCCCATCGAGCCCTCGCCCTGCATTAGGGAAAAATTCCCGTCCCCAATGTGGATGGCGATGGGGATGGGGACAGAAATAAATTCCCGAGCGGGGATGGAGAAGGGGGCGGGGCGAAAATTTACCCCATCCCCATCCCCGCTTCCCCGCTCGGGGAAATATCCCAGTCCCCATCCCCGTTTCCGTGTCCCCGGTTGGAGAAAAATCCTCATCCCCATCCCAGCATATTAATTTAAAATTACATATGAGTCATTTATTTATGAACATAATACTAAGGTTATATTAGTAAATTAGGTTGATAAAACCCTAGATTATATGGACTTGTTTTGTGTAATTTGTGCATTGTTAGACTTATGTTGTATAGACTTGTTAAACATTGATTTAGGTTAGATTAAACTTTAATGAAGTTTGTTACACTTATGTTGCATGGACCATACAAGAGCTTATTGTACAATTAATTGAAGTTAGCGTTTAGGGATGGCAAATTGAACTTTTCATCCAAAACTTGTAATATAGCTATCATAAAGGGCGAAAAAATAAAGGGCAAAAATCCCCGTCGGGGCCCCGTCAAAGATTAGATCCCCGCTGCAGATGGGACAGGGGAGAATTTTTTCCCTGCAACAGGGAACGGCGCAGGGACGAGGGGTAGGGATCTTAGCGGGGACGGGGACAGAAAATATGGCTCCCGTCTCCAACCCACCCCGTTGCCATCCTTAGTTATTGTCATGTCTAAATGTGCACTGTTTCAACCCAGGTTTCCAAGTGATCAGGGTGGAGGGCAAGTTAGTAAATAAGCTAAAGACCGTATATAGATGTTATTACTAGCCTATGAGACTATGCATGTATGTATGCCAACTATGTAAACTTAATTGTGCTGACTTATGATGACCTAATCTTATATACAAGTAGGTGAAGGTCTTATGCTATGTTTGGGGGCCATTGGATAAGGCCCGATTAAAATACAGGGAACTGATCAATTAGGCATAATGTTGTTTTATAGCTTAGGTTGTAAAATATTGTAGGATGAGGAATAAAAAGTTAAGTGATTACTGGATTAGGCCAAGTCATGAGGTATAAGTTAGCTAGGAATAGGATATGAAATCTTTCCTTTTAATAAATGAGTAACATTTAATTTTCAGTAAAGTGCTCATATTTTGAATAAGCCCCCAATTTTTGTTTATTGTAACAGAAACCCTTGATGTGTAGGGATATGACAGACAAAGATTCTTTTATTGATGCTATTTGGATTAGCCTCTAGTTTAATATGAAGAATATGGTTATCTCCTTACCAGGAAATATTTCCCATGATGAAAGCCATAATTATCTAGAAAATATAGGGGAAGTCCCTTATCTTGCATAATGTGTGAGTGCCCCCTTAGAAAAGATGAGTATGTGTTCCTGAATTTTAGGATGGATGAGGGATTAGAAGCTATGATGATAAGGTAGAAGGGTAAAGTAGGTGAATAGTTGTCCAAGTCTAGTTGGATGGAAGTAGGCAATGGTTGCTTCTTTGTCCTCAAAAACCATGATCTTATTAGGCTAAGGGCTAACTTCTATTCACTCCTTAACAATACAGATGGTCTGGATATGGGAACTTGATTGGGTTCTCACCCTTTTTTTGTGCCTAACTGTGACTATTAATGATTGATTACCTAGACTAATAGTATCGACCATTATGTTATGGTGTATGCAAGGCTTAGAAACAATTTTTGCTGGTCCTATTCTAGTGCAAGACCACAATACTTGGACTTGACCTAATTTATAAGGTGTAAAATCTAATTGCATCTTTAACTAGATCTAGGCTAACATTCTCCTAAGCTAGGCCTCTAGATACAACGATGATGTTATGAACCTTAAAGCATCAATACATGGGTCTTTGGGTGTGAGTCAGTTCAGACAGTCAATTAGAGTTCTCAAAATTCATATAATCACGCATGCACGTAAGTTCCAACCTAATCTAAAGTTCTAACTACAAGTGGTATAACTAAGGTTTAGAACAGTCTTGTCGTGACCCATATGCTTTGTACATCATCCATGGGGTGCATGGCAAGACTAGAATATTTTGGTTGCTTTTCCATATCATGTGGACCAGGAAAGTCTGTCACGAGTGGGTGAAATAGTTGCATGCCCAATTGGAAGTCTAATAAAGCCTCCTATATTTTCCTGAGGTTCTTAATTGTTAACCTTGTGATAGGAAGAATTTAAGTTTTAATATTTACAACCCGATGTGCAAGGTTTATCGTTAAGTATTTGAAGTGTCGTCTACTGGGAGTGGGTTTTCAAGCGCCAGGATTAGCTCAAGTGGCTCAAGCTAGGCCAAGTGAAAAGGAAAGAAAGACAAGCTAAACTAAGCTAATAAACATACGAAAAGAGGCTTGGAGTTGCGATTTGACCAATTGACGAACCAAGCAATCGAGACAACCTATACCAACAACTAGAGATGGTCATTTACACCAATGAAGAACATACAAGCCCTCTCTTAAGGGCCATGAGCTTCTTTAATTAGTTTAGCAACCTATTTTTATGGGGTTAGTCTAATTAGACCATGAGATTAGTAACCCTTAGACCTAACTAGGATCGGGACTGTTTTTATGCCAAAATCCTGGCTATCCTCTCCCCCACACTAACTAATTGACCTCACCTCTGGGTATAAGTCAATTGCCCAAAAATATGGATGAAAGCTCTCTCAAGCATTTGATCGAACACTTGGTGGGCGTGAGAGAAAACTCTAATTTCAAGGCATAAATTGGTTGTGGTTAGGCCTAATCTAAGACTAATTAGCCATCAGGCTAATCACAATCCAGGCTAACAAAATCTAGACACTAATCATCACAAGAAAGCCGTGAAATCAAACCACAACTAAACTAGCAAACATGAACTAGAGAGAAGAAAGGATGAAACTAATCTAATCTAACAAGCTAATCTAACATGGATTAACAATAAAAACTAAACATTTAAGCTAAACATAATCTAAACTAACATGCTCAAATAAAAGAAGCAAGAACAAAAAATGAAATAGAGGGAGAGAGAGACAGAGAGAGAGAGAGAAAGAGGAGAACACTTACGCTTGATTGAATGAAGATAAAATCCACAATTTTGGATCCAAAATCCACCCTAATAAATCCTAATCTCCCCAATTTGATTCCCCTTATTGGGGTTTTATTTGCTTAACCTAAGCTAAAACCTCCCAAAAAGCCTCCAGAAGAACCCCCTAAATAATCCCGAAGACAAGCTTCAAATAGGAATCAAGGCGGGCCGAGAAGCTGGCGTGGCAAGCCAGGGGCGACGCCCGTCGCCAGGTCGACAGCCAGTTGTTGTTGGTGCCGACGGCCTGCCGGCTAGGAGATGGCTAGTCAGCGCCCTCCCATGGTCGTGGCTGCAGGGGTTGGTCAATGGCTGTCGTGCCTCCCTTGGCATCCCGTCACCTTATTGCTTTGCTTGTTTCTCCATTCCTTCTTTGCTTCCTTTTTGTGGCGCTTGCTTGATTGCACTTATTATCTATAAAAGTAAATAAAACAAGTAAAAATCCTAAATATTATATCATTATACGAGCTAAAATTTGATGAAAGGGACATGTAAAATGTGATAATTTAGCACCCAACACCTTGTGCTGGCCTAGCGATTCTGAATTATTAACATTTCGCCGGTCTAGTGAGCCCTTGGCCGGTCTAATGGAACTTTCGCAAGTCTTGCGAATCTTGATGTCAAAATGTCCTATTATGCTAGGTGTCAACCATAAGCCTTAATGGTGTGGGTGCTTGAAGATCTGTGGTCAAATCTCTGAGAACTTAGTGTCATGGGACCCTAAGGATATGTCGCTTGACCCCTACGAATTTTGTAGCATAAGAGCTTGAAGATCTATAGCCTAATCCTTGATAAATTTATGGCATGAGAACCAAAGATCTGTAGCCAAATCCCTATGAACTTGATGGCATGAGATATTGAGATGTCAAACCTTCAAATTTGGCTTTTTGTACAACTCGAGCAATGATGTCATGTCTCTCTAATAGGAGCTTGCTGAATGTTGACATGCTGTGTATGTTGATAATATAGACGACAACTATAGCCATTAATAAAAAAAATCTATTAATGTGATGGTTGCAAATTATAATATTCATATATGTGGTTTATATAATAAAATATTAACGTATTTATTGCAACACGAATTATCAAAATTTTCAAGTGAAGAATAAAAAGCTTACAACTTATAATAAAAATAATTACATATATAAATCTCAGACACTACATAAGTCCTTAACACTAGTTATTAAATAAAAAAATGTTATAAATTTTGAATCAAAAACCTCACCAAATGTACTTTTAATTAAGATAAGCCTAAGAGGACCCTCTTCCGATCAAAAGGATCAAACCAGATTTAACAATAAGAAATGAACAATTTGAAAGCAAATGAAAGAAACAATGTCTAATTTGCCAGTTTTTTGACATAGCTTTTCATCAATATTACAAGTGAATCCCATTTGAGATCAAGCAAATAGAAGAAATTGAGCCCGAAATAGTTGAAGTGTGAACAAGAGTGAACAACAATAGTTGAGATAATTGTGTAGGGTTGAGTCTATCACTGTTTATATAGAAGTTAATGTAGAGATTACTATAATTACTTTCCTACAATGATAAGATTGCTAAAGATAATAATATCTTTCTTAGAACAGAAAATAATATCTTCGTGGTATTTTCTAGAATATCCTTAATACTCCTCCTTAATCTGAATATGGATTCGTCATTGGATTGGCTTTGTAAAATTGAGTAGGAAACTGTAGTTGAACTAAAATATTATGGAAGACATACTTGATGATGATGCCGCACATTATCCACCTTTTTATAATACATTGCATCATAAATAAAATTCTTCCAAAGGGGATTAAAAAAGAAAGGGACAAGAAAAGTAGATCTAGGAAAGGGAAAATATACAAGAAATTGAGATAAATGATCTAGAAAAAGAGCTAAGAGAGGCAGATGACAATAAATAGACAAATTTGATCTAGCCAATGACAAAGAAATACTAAAATAGAGAAGGAATGGTTGTTCTATGGTAACATTAATTATGTTCGAGCATACTATCATGCCATTAACATTATTCTTCAAAGGCAATGAGCGACTATGTGGTGCAAATAATAGTTGCATCTTTCATTGAACTCGTGTATCAATTCAGCAGTAAAGGCCTACAAATAAGGTAGGAGGCATGTAGTATAGAATTTCATTCTTATGAGAAATCAATTATAGGAACACGAAATTAAACTTCTATTCTGTATTGTGGAGCTTGAAGGAAAAGAAAGAAGGAAACAATTCTATTCTCGAACTCAGGTTGGTTTGGAATACACATGATCGATTGTTCTTTGATATCATGAACAAAACTTGAGAAAAAGTGATTAGACAGCATATAGGCTAGTTTGAGTCTAGCACTATCTTCATAGAAATCAAGGTAGAGATTATACTTATAACTTTTCTAATAATGATAAGATTTTCTAGAGATAATAATATTTCCCACAAGACAATAATTTTCTTGAAAGATAAAAATAATATCCTCTTGACATTATCCAAAATAATAAAGAACAAGCTCACAATTCCCACGCTGAAGAGGTGGTAGCATAGTTGGTTTTAACTCCCATCTTCCACGCTCTCCTATAGGGATCAAGTCTTGGGGGAAGCATTTTATTGCCTTGTGAGGAAATTGTGAGGTCATACTTGCCTTAGGCAATATGGCACCTACCGTCCTCCTCTTAGGTCTAATTGTGGCATACTAGGTTGCTCTGAGTTAAGGTTATGATAAATGCTTAGGGTACACTTCATTTGGGGTTATTTTGCTGTAATTTTAGGGAGAATTATGAACTTTATGTTATAATCTAAACTTCTATTCTCGTTTTACACGTAGGTATGGTTCTTTTTTGTGTTTTGCAGATTTTTGGACCTTTTTGCCATTGCTTTGACCCCAATTGAGTATGTTTTGACTCCCCATGGATGCCCCCAAGTCACCATGCCCGTGGATAAGAAAGAAGAGCCAGAGAATTTTGAGACAGAGCCAACCACGAACGCCTCGTGGTGAAGGCCACGATATGTGGTGAGCTTGAACCTGCTTATTCTTCATCTTCCTTCATCTTGTGTCTGTGGATGGCTGCGTTCAAGCTTAAATAGGGTTTTTTGGCTGCAAAGGAAGGAGAGCTAAGACATCTATCACTCATTTCTATTTCACTTCTATTATTAGTTTAAGGGTTTTTAAGTTTTCTTTAGAGTAAGAGAGGGAATTGAAGTGGAAGATCGGCACTTGGAGGCTTGGAGATGGGGAAGCCATTAAAGACCACCATTGTTGCTAAGCTTTCCTTCCTTTTAATCTTTTCTTAAACTATTGTTCACATGTTGTTCATTTTTTATTATGTGTGAGTAGTTTTACTTAATATAGGGACTTGTTAGCCAAAGTATTGACATTGGATCTTTAATTTTCAATATTTATGCTTTATCAAAATTGGTTTGATTGAATTCTAGCTTTGTAAATGAACTGTTGTGAGTAAATTTTTGGCTAGATTTGCTTGCTTATACTAAATAGTTGAGTGAGGTACTGAAAAGAGAAACTTACTATTAGAACAACAAGTTAGAACTTAATTTAATGATTCTTGAAAAAGAGTTGTTTGTTGAAAGGAAATCCTAGTAATCAAAAATCCATAACCAAGACTAAAACCTAGGACATTTGAAAGAATGTTAATAGAATTAGCTCAGGCAATTCAGTTTGTTTCGAAAGAAAAGATTGAATTCTTAGTTCGATTGTGCTCCTTTGAATCATTTAACTCTAAGTAAAGTGCATACTTAAATCCAAGGATCTAACTCTTTATCAAGCAAAACAATTCCCTAGATGTTTTAAATTTGATTGAATCTCTCGATAGTTAAATAGTGATAGTTGAGACAACCCATTGAAAATTTGGTTGCTTAGCCTTTTATAATATGTTAAAACTTAACAGATTACATTTGGTCTATGTGAGAACAATATTAAAACTATACTACAACACCCGTGTACTTGCGGTAGTGTCAAATTTTTGGCGCCGTTGCCAGAGACCCATTTGTGAATATTGATTTCGCCTATTTAGATTGACTATGTATTTTTTGTGTTTTTCTTTTTCATTGTATTTTCTTGATTTTCATTGGTAGTGTTTTGTGGTGATCTTTGCAGTATTTCTCTAATTATATGTGAAGTCCCTTTCCATTTGAATTCATCTGAAAATAGAAAGGACTTTTCGCTCTATGAGGAAGAAGTTGAAGTTAGAAAAGCAAAAAGCCAAAGCTCAAGAAGCATCTTGAACGATGGCGTGAAGAGGAGATGACCAAAGGACACTTCGGGATTTTATCACCTTAAGGAGTCCAAGGCATTGTCTTTAGCATTGCTCGACCTAATGTGGAAGCCCACAACTTTGAGCTTAAGCCGGCTTTTATTTCCATGTGCAACAATCCCAATTTGGAGGCACCCCGCTAGAAGATCCAAACTTACACATCTCGATATTCTTAGAGGTGTGTGACACATTGAAGCTGAACAGAGTTTCTACCAATGCTATATGATTGTGGCTATTTTTCTTTTCACTTAGGGATAAGGTGAGAGCGTGGCTACATTCTTTGCCTTCTGGATACATTACAACGTGAGATGAGCTCACTAAGGTCTTTCTTGCAAAATTCTTTCCTCCTAGTAAGACGGCGAGTTTGAGAAACCAAATCACTACTTTCGCTCAAAGGGAGGACGAGTTACTATATGAAGCCCGGGAGCGTTTTAAGGACCTATTGAGGCTATGTCCACATCATGGTCTTCAATGGTGGATGCTAGTGCAAGCCTTCTACAATGGAGTCGTTCAACCGGTGATATCTACTATAAATGCGACGGCGGGTGGTACACTTATGACGAAAACTGAGACGAGGCTTACAATCTTACTGAGGAGATGGTGCAAAGTAACTACCAATGGTCTAATGAGAGAAGCCAACCCAAGAGGGTTAGAGGTAAGTTAGAACTCGATGCTATCTCTATGCTTTGTGCTAAAGTAGATGCCACATCTTAAAGGTTAGAACAATTGAATGTTAATTTAATTAGTTCAAATATCCCTTCCCTATCATATGAAATCTATGAGTCTGTTGATCATTTGATTGTGAATTGTCAAGTCGGGAGTCCATTCGCCCAAGATGCTAGTGACTTAGTTAACTATGTTAATAATTTCAATCTTGGACTGACCAATGATCTATTCTTCAACACCTATAATCTTAGTTAGAGAAATCACCCCAATTTCTCCTATAGCTCTAATGCCTCTTCTATGCCTCAAATGAATTTTAGACCATCTCCTGGATTTCAATGACCACCTTATCCTCAACAAGTACCTTAAAAATCCAATTTAGAGACTATGATGGAGAGTATGCTTTTGGGGCAGCAAAAGCAAGATGAGTATATTAAGCAATTAGCCTCTAAGGTTGATGTGCTTACGACTCATAATAAGATGTTAGAAGCTCAAATCGCCCAACAAGCTACCTCTTCATCTACACCCCTGGGTAGACTTCCTAGTAAGCTTGAGCCAAATCCCTGTGAGTAGTGTAAATGTGTTACCTTGAAAGGAAGGTTAGAGGATTATATGAGTATGGAACCTGAGGAAGGTGGAGAGGTGCCTAGAACTAAAAGTGAGGTGAAAAATGTTGAGATTGAGGCCCTACCCTTTGGAGGGGTGAGTAATGTGGTGGTATCTAAAGAGTTTCCCCCTAAATGTAAAGACCCAGGTAGTTTCTCTATTTTTTTATGGTCGGTCAGGTAAGGATTGATAAGGTCTTGTGTGATCTTGGTGAAGTGTTAGTCTTATGCCCTATTCTATTTTTCAAAAGTTTGGTTTAGGTGAGTTGCAACTAACACCTATTTCACTTCAATTCGTGGATAGTTCTGTAAAGTGCCCTTTAGATATTTTAGAGAATCTTCCCATAAAAGTAGGTGATTTTTATGTGCTTGATGACTTTATCATCTTAGATATGGCTGTAGACACATATGCCCATATTATTCCGTACAGCGTGGTAGTGGCCCGTCTGATGGAGCCTACTACAAATTCATTTTGTACACGGATCACGCTAATTGGAGCCACCTGATGGTGAAGAAGGACCTCCATCCCGAGCTCTTGAGATGGTACCTTCTAATGCAAGAGTTTGACTTCGAGGTCCACGATAAAGGAAAATCGGGAGATGTGGGGAAACCCATTGATGAGCATATTGTCCACCATCTTTCTGATCCCGAGTCCTATTAGAAGAAACCGTTGAGCTTCTGACCCAAAAAGAGCGTTTCTTCGGAGGTAACCCAAGTTTTTCCTTTTACTAGTTTTTCCCCCTTTTCTTTGATTGTATATAATGCATTATTTTTTGTTTTTAAAATGAAAGATAGAGAAAAAAAAGGAAAAAAAAGGGAGAAAAAGAAGCAATAAAAGTAGAAAGAAGAGAGAGAAGAACATTAAAAACAAAAAAATAAATAACAAGAGAGTTTTAGCAGCTCTACTAGTAGCCACCATGGACTCATAGTGGTGCTCAATCCAGTCCGTGGAGCTATTATCAAGAAAAATAAGAAAACTCAGAAACAGAGGTCACCACAGATGGTTCGTGGTAGGCCCTACGACCTGTGATGAGGCTCACCGTCCGTGGTCAAGGATTTTTCAAGATCTTTGACCTGAGACAACCATTCACCTTCTTCTACCTTTCATCCTTCTCTCATCAAAACCTCCATAACCATCCACATCTAAACCTTTAATTTTTACTCATTTTTCATCAAATTTCTTCTCTTTCTTCTTATTTTCTTCACTTTCACTCCAAATCTCCTTTAAATTTCTTTTTTCTTGCCTTCTTTCTCTCACATTCTACCCATCTTCATACCTCAAACTTCAACAACTCTACCTCACTTTCCATTCTTCCAAATTCTCTCATTTTCTTCCATATTTCTTCCCCATTCACCTTAATTTTCACGAATTTTGCGTTTTTTGCCATTTTCTTTCACATTTCCACTTTAGTTATTGTTTAGAGCTTTTCCCCATCCACTCGTCATTGCCGTGGCACGTAAGAAGAAGGTAAAAACCACTCATGAGGCAGGGACATCTAGTCAAGCACCACAACGTGTACCACGAAATTCCTGAACCTCAACCAATGCAAGAAACTGAGGTAATATTCCTAACCCCTTGATTTAATACATCCTGAGCATATTGCTACCTATAGTATTTTGAGTAGTAAGCTAGTTGTTACTACTCATTATTATGACAAGGATTTGTTAACTAGATTGAGTTTATTGGATGACATTCATTGGTTCTTTGCTAGGGGAGGTATGGGGTAATTTTTAAAATTGGGGACCACACTTATCATGACCTCACTCTTGAGTTTGTGTGTACATTGCATGTGGAGGTCATGAGTGGGCCTCTTTGTCAAGCAGAATACATTTCCTGCTATCTAAATAGAGATTTTTATGAACTAAATTTGAGTACCTTTAATAGCATATTTGGTTTTCCATCGAGTATGGACTTGCCTTGTTGATATGTCCCTAAAGAATTTAACCCAAACACTTTTTGGAATGAAATTTCTAGGGACTATCGATATGATACAAGTAACTCCAAAGGCACTGTTATTAGAAATCCCTATATTTGAGTGGCCCAGAGATTGCTTGCTTGTGGTATGTTTGCGAGGGAGTATAGTTTGAGTATGCCTCGCCTGTTTGAATTATAGTTTTTGTATTACATGTTCCAAGGTGACCAACTTCACCCTGGTTCATTCTTGGTTAATCAGTTATATAGTGTGACCACTAGTTCTACACAGAGGATTATAATTGGGTGTCTCATTACCCCATTGCTAGGTCTATTGGGATAGAACCGAACCCTGATGATAGAGTTCCCTGTTCCGAGTGGTTGAACTTAGACGCTTTTGAACAAATGAAGTTATGTAAATCAGAGGTTGCCCGTGTTTGTTGGATTTATCCTGGGAACCGTCTCATGCCTCTCCTTAATGTTGACTAAACCACTCTCTTGAATCGGGTCAATCTTTACTTTTTGTCCGGTGATGAAGAGATGCTGCAACCCGCACCACCTCCTCCCTTGCCTCACCTAAGGGCTTCTAGTTTATCCCAACCGTCGTCTTCCTCTGATTTTGCTGGTTTGCATAGTACCTTTCAGTTTATTCAAGAGGAGCAAGCATCTCCCCGAGCTTATATTCAAACTAAACAAACCGCTCTTTGTGACTTTATTCAGGAGCAGCATGATGAGCTTCGTGGGATGATTGCTTCCCAAAACCAATACTTCCAAGACTTTAGGGCTTGTTTAGAGACTTGGCGTGACTCGCATATTTCTCATCCCCACCCTCCTTCTTCTCCCCCTCCACCTCCTTTTTAGTTCTTCTTTGTCTTCGCTATTAATTCTTATGTCCTTGCATTGAGGACAATGCTTTGTCTAAGCATGGGGGTGAATATGTGTATGTGATGTGGATTTGTGACTAGTTTGCATTTTAAGTCATACATTTAGGAGTAGGCTGCATTTTTAGTTAATCATTTCGTTTTTCTTTCTATTTTTAGGTTTCTTTTCTTAGTTTTAGCTATATTTTGTGATTTTCAGTTTTTAGTTGCATTTTAGGGTCAGCATAAAAAAAGAAAACACAAAACATAAAAAAAAGAAAAAGCAATAAAAATCCTCTGATGATGAGTCTTAGACTAAGTAGTTTTCTTTGACTTATCTTGACCCTTTTTGTTATGCCAATTTGTGAATCAAATGTTTGATTTTAAGTCTTTAAATGTGCTTCATGTTTTGTCCATCATGTTGACTGCGATTCAATTACTCACTGATTCTTTGCATAAATATTTGACACATGTAATCTAATGAGCAAGTTGAGCTTTGGTAGCTGTCCTGTAAGACTTTGAGCCTTAGTTGGACTAAATTATCATTCTAGTCTCATATTCTTTTTCAAGTGTGGCTCTTCCTAGATTTCAAATTTCTAGAACTTGCTTTCACTGTTATTCAAGATCACATTTAGTATGCATGTTTAGGCAATATGATTGAGGCATTCTTTGAATTTATTAGCTACGTTGACCAAATAGGCACCATTATTATATATGATTTATCCCTTGCTACCCCCTATGAGCCTCAACCTTTCTCTTGATGCAAACCTATAATTATGAACCTTGGGCAAACGCATGTCTTACCTTTTTAGTCAAGACTATAGAGTTTCATTAGTGATAAGGAGTAGTTTGTGAACAATGACATCGTTGTTTGGTGTGGTTTGTTTGTATGCAATAAGGGATCTATGCGATATTTTCCTTGGTGTCATTTGGGTTGAATCTTACAAGTTGTTAGAAAAAGTGTTGAAAAATGTACAATTTCTCTTGCCATAATCCTTCGTTTTGAAAAAAAAAGAACGAATCAAAAAAAAGACAAAATCGAAGAAAGAAGGGGGAAAAAAAAAGAATGTTGAAAGGAAAAGAAAAAAGAAGCAAAATAATACAAGGACTTGATATAAATTTTATACTATACATGCTTCAACACTTTTTCACATAATCAACCAACTAGGGGTAATTTTGTGTATTTGAGATGTATTGGTGTATAGTGTGAGGAGTATTTTTGTGAAAAGTTAGGTGAAGATGATTTATACTCATGATCTTAGGCTTTGAGCTCCACAAATCCCAACATATTTGTTCCACTATTTACCGTTACCCATAGTCCCATTACAACCCTATCAAAGTCCTCATGATTGTGTAGCATATGTTGCATTTTAATAGTGGTGAATTTGAGAATCTTGTCAAGTTCACAGCAGATTTGATTCTTTGGAATGAGATTTGAGAGAACCGCATTATATTTCTTTTTAAACACATGAGTGTTTCAACCCTATAGTGAGCATCTACCAATTCTTTTAGCTATACTTATTGTACATGCTAATATGATTGTTTAAGTTGATTTGGGTGATCGATTCAATGTTTGATGTGATGGCACTTATTTTTATTTCAAAAACTTCTGTCTCTCATCTGTTTTACGATGTTTTCCATCACTTTTGGGCTAGCTTCTTAGGCAGTTAGGCTATTGATGTTGCTACTTATGTTTACCTGATGAGGTCCTTCATTATAGTTTTTGCTTTCATAGTTGCTTGGGGACAAGCAACAGTCCAAACATAGGAGAGTTTGACAAATGCTTAGAGTACACTTCAGTTTGGAGTTATTTTGGTGCATTTTAGGGGAGAATTATGAACTTCATGTTATAATCTACACTCCTCTTTCGGTTTTATGCTTGGCTATGGTTCTTTTTTGCGTTTTGCATATTTTTGGAGCTTTTTGCCCATGCCTTGACCCCAATTGAGTATATTTTGACTCCCCATGGATGCCCCCCAAGTCATCATGCCCGTGGAGAAGAAAGAAGAGCCAAAGAATTTTGAGACAGAGCCAACCACGGACGCTCTGTGGTGAAGGCCATGGTCCGTAGTGAGCTTGAACCTGCTTAATCTTTATCTTCCTTCATCTTGTGGCTAAGGACAACTGAGTTCAGGCTTAAATAAGGTTTTTCGGCTGCAAAGGAAGGAGAGCCAAGACATCTATCACTCATTTCTATCTCAGTTCTATCATTAGTTTTAGAATTTTCAAGTTTTCTTTAGAGTAAAAGAGGGAATTGAAGTGGAAGATCGGCACTTGGAGGCTTGGAGATGAGGAAGCCATTAAAGACCACCATTGTTGCTAAGCTTTCCTTCCTTCTAATCTTTTCTTAAGCTATTGTTCACATGTTGTTAATTTTTATTATGTGTGAGTAGTTTTACTTAATAGGGGGACTTGTTAGCCAAAGTATTGACATTGGATCTTTAATTTTCAATATTTATGCTTTATCAAAATTGGTTTGATTGAATTCTAGCTTTGTAGATGAACTGTTGTGAGTAAATTTTTGGCTAGATTTGCTTGCTTATACTAAATAGTTGAGTGAGGTACTGAAAAGAAAAACTCACTATTAGAACAACAAGTTAGAACTTAATTTAACGATTCTTGAAAAAGAGTTGATTGTTGAGAGGAAATCCTAGTAATCAAAAATCTATAACCAAGACTAAAACCTAGGACATTTGAAAGAATGTTAATAGGATTAGCTTAGGCAATTTAGTTTGTTTTGAAAGAAAAGATTGAATTCTTAGTTCGATTATACTCCTTTGAATCATCCAATTCTAAGCAAAGTGCATATTTAAATCCAATAATCCAACTCTTTACTAGGCGAAACAATTGCTTAGATGTTTTAAATTTGATTGAATCTCTTGATACTTAAATAGCGATAGTTGAGACAACCCATTGCAACTTGGTTGCTTAGCCTTTTATAATATGTTAAAACTCAGTAGATTACATTTGGGCTCTATGGAAATAAATGAAAATCATACTACAATACCTGTGCGCTTGCATAGTGTCAGGTTCCAATATATCGACTCTGCTTACCAATCTAATAATAACAAAAAAATCTCAGACCCGCATGATATACAGTCACCAAAAACAAGAAAGGAAGTTAAACAAGAGTTTGAACTTTAGCTTGTTTAGGTTAGGCGCCAGAGTTTAAATATGTGGGCTATTAACTCATGAACTCAAGCCTCTTAACTCATAAACCCAAGCCAAAATTTTTGTATATTGCAAGGAATTTTCATCATAGAAAACCTCTCAATCAGGAACTCAAACTTGATGATAAAGAATAAATAATTCATTCAGTTCACATACAGATTTGAAATGAAGTAATTTCATATCCATATACAAATAGTTTCATGTTGGGTCAAGTTTAGACTTCGAATTATAAGTATTAATAAGTTAAATTTTTGGGATGTTATCAAGAAAATTGTTCTCATATCAATTGCATTTTCATTCAAAATTGAATTGTCAATTTTTAAGCTTGAGTTCCATTGATGATAATCAATGCTTATGAGTGTTGATAAGCATTGAATTAGGAAATATGAGTTGAGAGTTGACAGCAACAATCGATGCTAATCAATGCTAATGAGTGGTCATTCGCCTTGATAAGTATTGATTAGTGCAGAATGGTGATGATATGTATTTATAATAGTTCAAAAAAAAGTAGACACTTAGTCTTGCTTCTGTTCTTTTTAGCTTTTATTGACACTAATGGATATATATTCTTCTAATCGCTTCTTCCCTAGTTCATATAATCAAAAAGTCATTTTTTTAAAAATATCTAAGCTAGCTCTTGATCATGTGCAATGCAAGATTAATCTTGTAGTAGCCTAACTACTAATAATCATTGGCTATTGCATATGGATGTAATGACAATTTTATTCTCTAATTTCTAAATATTTTATAAGAAATGAACTCTTCCTTATATTAGGGTTCTAATTATTTACTACGATCCTTTAAAAAATATTTTAATTATCTACATTTATAAAAGTTATAATAATCATTGACTGTACAATAGTTGCCTTATTTTAATCAAAAGCTATTTTATTTTCATTAAAATTTATATCTGAAATCAATTATGTGAATGCAACTCTTGAATAAATCCTTTAATTAGCAATTACGATTACAATTAATTACATTGGTTAGAGGTTAGATAAGAAGTGAGCTTAGGTTAGAATTTAGCTTACAATGTGTACCGAGCCACCCTAATTGCAAAATGTGCATCAGCTTTACCTTAGAAACTTTCATTTTAATATATTTATATATTCCAAATTTTCATAGCCATTTCACAGTCATTTTTATTTCAGATATCAAAACTTGACTCCTTAAGTGCTTCATAATTCAACAAGTTGTTTCCTTTCTTTTTCATACATTAGCCCTCCTTTTTTAATGCACTAGCCTTCTTGATGATACTAGCTTTGCAATTACAGTTATTATCCATTTTTAAAGCCTACTCTTTTCAACTCGTCATCAGTAATTTATTCCTAATCAGTACTGATCGACACTGATAGGTGTCAACAAATGCTGATTAATGTTAAAATTATAACCAGGAATTGTGACTAATTCCTCACCAGTGTATTAGGGTGCTAATCAATGCTGATCAATGTTAAATGATAATGGTAATTACTTATGATTAGTTAAAAAGAATAGACTTTGAGTTGTACAATTTAGTAGAAATGTCAGATAAATAATAATCCTCTATCTTACCATTAGAAAAGCCTTTTAAAAGATATTGTTGTGGTTAATAGTTTTTGACACATACTTTTAAGGATTTTTAAACTAAACAAAGTCACTAAAACATTTAGTTAAAGATTAAGTATCACAAAAAGCATATGAAATTAAGATTCATAATATTTTAAAATGGAAAAAATTCTTTAATTTATTCGTAGAAAAGGAATGCAAATAAAAGAGTTATTCTTTTGATTATTGGCAGACAATAAAACATCCAAAAGATTAAAGATAGATAGAGCCTAGAGGAAAGAAAATTCCTTATGGCTTGTTTACGAGTCCCAAACCATCTCGAGTTCCAAAAATAATTCACCCTTGAACCTTTAGCCAATGGTGGTAAAGAGCCCTGAACTATTAAAGTGAACTAAATACCCTTTGATCCCACTACAGTGACCTTCTTCTTATAGCATTAAATGACGCGACATGATTGGAAAAGTGACATGGCACTCGAAAAAATGACACGGGTTAATTTGCTTATTTGTATAATATACTGAATAACTAATTTCTTTGTTTATTTTTTGTTCAATTAATGACTAATTTATAGCATCTCAAAAAGAAAGGCTTGATATTCTAAGATAGAGTGTTAAATTGTAATGGCAAAGCTCCTCTGCGCCTCCCTTTTCGTTCATTTGAGGGGCTAGCTTAATTTTTTGTCACTTTTATTTATTTAAGGGTTTTTGGAATATAATAATCCACACTTATGGGGTGATGGAAGACAATAAGCTGAACTGAAGAAATCCTCGCCAGTGAGCCGTACTTTAAAGAGATTTAATTTTAATATACCATCATCGAGTTGGACTCGTCAGAAAGGTGACGTGGTGGTGGTTGATATCTATGTGTAATTAAGAAGCGAACCAAAAAAAAAAAAGAAAAATACGATTTTGACCTTTTTTATCCTACTATGCTTAGTTAACCATTTAATTTTAACACATCAGTCTCTTTCCTTCCTTATTCTCTCTCCTTCCTCAGTCTCTCTCCTCTTAAAATAAAACTTTCTACTCAATGTAATTAAAACCTACAAAAAGTAAACAACACTAAATTTCTCACTCTCTCTCATCAAAATTTCAAAATTAACTGGAAAAGTCAAAACCCTAGAGTTGGAGTGTTGTGAACTGCGAGCAAAATTGAGTTTGTTTTTATCCTCTATTGCTGCTAAAGTGTAATTGGAAGGTAGTTGTTCGCAAAATCGACAAGGAAATTTGGGGAGAAGGTGGAAAAAAAGCATAACCCCACTTTTTGGACTGAAACATGTAAAGGTAAGCTTTTTGTACTTAATTGTGATTATTTTAAGTGTCATTGGTGCAATATAAAATAATGAAGTTGTTGGATGCAATTGTTATTATTTATTGTTGGGTTGATCAGTTACTAAGGTTGTTTAATATGCCTGCTTTTGTAATTGTCAACCTAATGCATATATCTTTATATGATTGATTTATTTTGTAAATAGTATAATTGACAGTTGTAGAGATTCATCATGGGGGAAATTTTGTGGATGGTGTTAAGGTAGAATATGTTGGAGGTGGAGTGTTTGAAATTGAGCCTATTGCCATAGATAGGTTGTCTAGGTTTGAGATAATTGGACTTGTTAAAAATATTAGATTTACCAATGTAAAGGAATTTTACTATCTAATACCTGGAATGAGTTTGAGAGAGGGGTTGAGGACTTGTCATAATGATTTTGAATCATTAGATATGGCTGCCGCTGCTACTGCTGTTCATAAAAGATTGGTTGTGTATTTAGTCCATGGGGTGGGTGTTCCAAAGGAAGTGGTCCCCGAGATGCCAGGTTTACCTTGCTATTCTATGGCCACACAATAGTCCAATGTGGACCTAATTAGCAGCAGTATCAACGATGGTGAAGAATGTTGCCAAAAGGAAGGCTTGATGAGTTAACAAGCACAATTGGGTCTTAAAATTCAAGGGGCACTAGAGTGAAGCATACCTCAATAAAATTCCCTATTAGTAGGAAAAAGCAAAAGGGCCATAAGAAAGGCCTAACTGAAGAACCAGTCTAGCAAGTCCAAACACCCACACCAACCCCAACCCTAACATCTGCAGATACCCATATTCCATTCCCTACAAGCACAACTCAAAAGCCCCAATCACATGACACAACCCCTATTTTCAATGTGAACAATGAGCATGTACCTGAATGGGATTGGGAAGGCTATAGGCCTGAGTCACCTATTCTATGGGATAAATTAGTTGAGGGTGACTCACTCAATAAAGGGTTTGGTGATAGTGAATATGTTCTTAAAACTAAGGTTGACTTAGAGGCCTTTGAGGACATTACAGGTAGCATTTCAAAAAAAAGAGATAAAAGAAAAATTAATGTGGGCGTTGGTGTTGATGATGATGGGTGTTAGAATGATGGTGATCAACATGATTTGGATACTGATGTTCAAGATGAATGGAAGACTGATGTTGAGGACCTAGAGACAAGTGATGAGAAGTGGGCAGTAGCCAGGGCTATGGTTACTGAGTGCAAGAAACAAAAGGTTTCAGGAAGGATTGATACTGCTGAACAGGTGGACAAACAAGACATGGCTGTAGATAAGTCTACTACTGCTGGCATTGAATAAACACACTTAGGTTCAAGCTTTCATAACAATTATAAGACTTCTGAAGCTGAAATGGATACTGATGGAGAGACTCATGAGGATATTCCTAAGTTGTTAAGGAAAAAGGAGAGACCTATTAAAGTGGATGAGCACATTTATTTCAAGAAATTAAAATGGCAAGTTGAAATGACTTTTGGAATAGTTCAAGGGTTCAAGGATGCAATATCAAGGTTTGCAATAGCACAAGGTATGACTTAAAAATAGATATCTCTGACTCACGATAAAAAAGGGTTGGTGCAGTTTACAAACAGGACTGCAGATTCAAAGTTTATGTATCATGGAATAAAACTGAAGTTACATGGGTTATTAAAATAATCAACAACCACCATGTTTGTATAAGGAACATAGTAAAGAATAGACAAAGTATATATGAATTGCATCCCACTATCTTCTTAGGTTCAAAGAAAATCCAAATTGGCCTACCAAAGAATTGGCAGATGCAGTTAAGAATGATCATGGGGTTGTCATATTAAAGTGGATTGCTTATAAAGCAAAATAAGCAGCTTATGGAATGTTACATGGCTCAATATTTGACCATAACTCAAAGTTGGGAAGGTACACTGAGAAGCTAAAGAGGTCAAACCCAGGTAGTTCATTTATTATTGAAACTAACCCTAAAATTGTCAAGGAAATCCCTGTTTTTCAGAGGCTATTTGTGAGCTTTGATGGGCTCATCAAAGGCCTACTTTCAGGCTGCACTGTGTTATGCATTGATGGTAACTTTTTGAAGACATTCTTGGGAGGTTATCTACTGGCTGCAATTGGCATAGATGGAAACAATCAAATGTTTTCAATTGCATGGGCTATTGTTAGAGGTGAAAATAATGACTCCCGACAGTGGTTTCTTCAGCATTTGAGGGCTTGCCTTGGAGTTACAAATGGCTTTAGTTGGAGTTTCATATCAGATGAACACAAGGTAATTTTCTTCGATAGTAAACTCTTTTTGGGTTGGAGCTCCAAGCATATAACTAACCTTGCCTCTTTTTTTAATACAGGCAATTCTTCATACTCTAGCAACTGTATTCCCCAATTGTGAGCACAAATACTGTGCTCAACATATCTAAGCAAATTAGAAAAAGAGTCACAAGGGTGAAGAACTGAAGCTTTTACTTTGGAATGCAACAAAGGCATACAACTAAACTGATTTGTAAGATACAACTGAGGCATTAAGACAAACCTCCTCTAAGGCAGCAGAAGATTTTGGATTTTGAGCATCAAAATCCAAGATGATTCTACAGGGCCTTCATGAGAAAGGATTTCAAGTGTGATGTTATTGTCAAAAATATGGCCGAGACTTTCAATGCCTATATTATCCATACAAAAACCAAACATTTGATTGACATGTTAGAAGATATTAGAATGGCTTTGATGGAGAGGAGTGTGGTGAAAAGGTCCATTATGGAAGCATATGAAGATGACATCTACCCTAGAATAAGGAGTAAACTGGAGAAGGAAAAAAGAAGAAGCAAGAAATTATTTTCGCGCTCTATCTGGCAACAATGTGTTCCAGGTCAAGCACAGGCTAGATAGCCTTGTTGTAGATCTTAACCAAGCCAAATGCATGCAGAAAATGAAATCTCATAGGAATACCTTGTTGTCATGCCATTGCATAAGGTCCAGAAGGTTATGTACATTCTTTTTTCAAGAAGGAGAGGTATATGACAACCTATGAAGGTTCAATATCTCCCTATGCTAGAGAGAGACATTGGTCTGAGAAGGACATGTCACTTCAACCTCCACCAGTTAAGGTAGGACCTAGTAGACTAAAGAGAAACAGTAGGAAAGATCCACCTGAAGATCCAAAGAAGGCAGACAGGTTGACAAGACATGGAAGGTAGATGGTGTGCACCAACTGCAAGAATGCTTGTCATAACAAGAAGGGATGTCCTCAACCAGCACAGCCTACTCATGGCAAGCCACCTCCACAGAAAAGGCAACGAGGTAGATCAAGGAAACAAGCTGAGCTTCTCAGTGAGCCAAGGGAGTAAGAAGCAGGAGCTACTAGGGGTAGAGGAGGAATTAGAGGCAAGAGAGGTAGAGAGAGAACAATTAGGGTAAGTGTTTCACATTTCACTATTTTTTTAAAATTTTTTTGGTTTCAACATTATTAATTGTTTATTTTTCAATGTATTAGGACATTGCATCCTCATCTGGACCACAGTCTATGACAGACCAAGGTTGGCCTCTCATTTCTAGTCATCCATCAGTAGCTATCAGCAGCTCACAGCCTTTTATTAGCCCTCCATAGTCAAGATTCCAACTTCTCTGCAGCCTTTAGGTGTTAAATTTGTACATTGAAATAGACAAGAAAATTTAGGTGTGGTGTTGTTTATTATGTGTTAAACTTGTGTGATTTGAATATCAGGTGTGTATGCTTGAGGCTTAATGTGCTAGGTTTACGGTGAGTTGTAAACTTTTTTGGTTATTTTGTTGACATGCAATGAAAGTAATGACTATTTTGGATAATTACTTGCTCATTACTTGCTACAAGCTTAATATTATAATGACTATTTTGGATCACATGTTTTTATAACAAAATATTTAACCACATTTCACCACATTCATTCTTTTTATTCATTCAATACAAAGTACAGCTATGTAACCACATTCATCTACCCCAATAAATAGCTATAAAGCTTCAACGCCCACTCCTTACATTTGCCCACACCATACCATCAATTTTTCCTAACCACAACTAAGAAAATAGTCAGATATATCCACATTTTATGCCATCCCCAGTTGTTTGCAGTTGTAAGTTTTAGTGCCATGAGTTCCTCGTTCACTACCTTCATTTCTTCTTCAACTCTTCTCCTCTTCGCCTTCTCCTTAACAATCTTGCTCCTCAATTTTGCATTCTTCTTCTTTCAACATTTATAGCTCTTCAGCATTCATTGCATTCTCTTCATCCCATTTGAAAAACTCACAATCTTCATTAAACTACAAACATACACAAATAATACATCAGTTGCAGATTACACCCATTCATTAAACCCTAATTTTCATCAATCCAGTAATTTAACCCTAATTT
Source organism: Carnegiea gigantea (assembly GCA_029747015.1). NCBI lineage: Eukaryota > Viridiplantae > Streptophyta > Magnoliopsida > Caryophyllales > Cactaceae > Carnegiea > Carnegiea gigantea. The sequence continues at coordinate 186,124 of JAKOGI010000480.1, read as the reverse complement.
GATATTACTTACCGTCCATAATTGACACCCAAAAAACTTTCTCCCCCTATTGGGGGTCTTCTATAGGTTCGATATATAGCAGGTATGTCATGAAAACGCTTCACCATGCCTATATTCGAGCTTTGGGTACTTGAATTTGATGCCTTCCCAGAAAAATTGATGACCCAACAATATTTGTTGTTATGCCAGACATGTTGACCTCTTCGATGGGATATAGACTTCGGGCCTTCGTTTTCTTCTTTCTTGAGAGAATTGTGTCTTTTCTTTGAAGAGGAGGGAGACTGCGCTACAACAGAGATTGAGCAAGGAGAGAGACTAGGGAAAGAGGGAGACCGAGGAAGTAGAGAGACTGATGTGTCCAAAATTAAACGGTCAACTAAGCTTAGTAGGATAAATAAGGTCAAAATCGCATTTTTTTTGTTCGCTTCTTAATGACACATAGGCATCAGCTACCGCCACATTACATTTCCTACGAGTCCGACTCGGTGGTGGTATACCAAAATTAAATCCCTTCAAAGTACAGTTCACTGACAAGGATTTCTTAAGTTTAGCTTATTATCTTCTACCACCCCATAAGTTGGGATTATTATATTCCAAAAATCCTTATTTTAATAACGTTTTCCACCCTCTACTTACTATATGTACTTTTGCATAGTCATGCCAGCGAATGAATTGAGGACAAAAGAACATATTAAATAGAAAATCAAACATTATTTTTCCACCTTTTACGAAACATCAATTCCATCAGCTCATTTTTCTCATATCTTGACCTATGTTTATCTCTCCTACCTCAAAGACCTTACTTAAGCTTAATTTTCACGACAACAATTGAAAATTTGGAATCTACAACCCAACTTATGTACCTCATATCAATATTTGCTATTTATTTACGGACAATCCCATCTTCAATCTCATGTTTTTAGAAGCAAATCCCGTCTTTAATGGTGTCTCAGAAGCATTTTGTAATACTCTGAGTGTGGCTTAAAAGGATTTGAAGTGACGGTGCACCTTTCTTCTCGGGAAGTCCACTCTTAAGAATTTCACAGTTAAACGTGCTTGCTGTGGAGAAATCTTATGATGGGTCACCTCCTGGGAAGTTTTCCAGGCAGCATGTGAGCGAGGACGACGCACACCGGAAATGCTTGTGGTGATTTGTGGGGCTAGTCAATGATCCTTAAAGTCATTTCTAATGACTATCCGCAACCAAAAAGGGGTCGGGGCATTACAGATGGTATTAAAGCCAACTCGCGATCGTGAGCTGCGCCAATTAATAGGAGAGCCATGGGCAATCACCCAGTGGGGCAAAGATACTGTGGTGGACCGCCAGTCAAAAGGACTTGTAAGTCGGTCGGCTAGTGAGGTATAACAAGGATGTTGTGCACTTCAAGTGGGGGTAATTGTAAGACTCCGAGTGTGGCTTAAAAGAACTTGAAGCGACTACTTATATCACCAAAGGTGCACCTTGCTTTTTTAGAAGCCTAGTCTTGAGAACTTCAAATTTAAACGTACTTGCTGTGGAGAAATCTTATGATGGATAACCTCCTGGGAAGCTTTCCAAGCAGCATGTGAGCGAGAATGAATCACGAGGGAAAGACTTGTGGTAATTTGTGGGGCCAGTCGATGATCCTTAAAGCCAATTCTGGTAACTACTTGCGACAAATTGTAACACCCCATAAGTGGCTTAAAAGATTTGATCGACTACTTATATCACCAAAGGTGTACCTTCCTTTTCGGGAAATCCACAGTTAAGCGCGTTTGCTATGGAGAAGTCTTATGATGGGTGACCTACTAGGAAGTTTTCGAGCAGCATGTGAGTGAGAATGAAGTATGTCGTAAAGGCTTGTGTGATTTGTGGGGCTAGTCGAAGATCCTTAAAGTCGTTTCTGGTAACTGTCCCGACCCAGGATTGGGCCGGGGCATTACAGATGGTATCAGAGCCAACCCGCAACCGTGAGTTGCGTCAGTAGACAGGACAGCCCTAGGTAATCACCTATCAGGACAAAGATATTGGGTATAGACTGCTGGTTAAAAGGACGCATAAGTCGGTTGGTTAATGAGGCACAACGAGGATGTTGTGCGCTTCAAGTGGGGGTAATTGTAACACCTCGTAAATGGCTTGAAGGAATTGATGCAACTACTTATATCATCAAATATGCGCCTTTCTTTTCGGGGAGTCCACTTTTAAAAACTCCATAATTAAGCGTGCTTATTGTAAAGAAATCTTATGATGGGTGACCTCATCGGAAGTTTTCGGACAGCGTATGAGCGAGGATGACATACGTTGAAAAGGTTTGGGGTGATTTGTAGGGCCAGTGGATAATCCTCGAAGCTGTTCTTGGTAACTATCCCGACCCCGGGTGGGTCTGGGGTGTTACACATTTTCAATTCATTGCATGTTGCATATATGGTTAAAGTGGGAGAAGATAGAAGTGAAGTAGTGGAAAATGCAACACAGTTCAATCTCAGGTTCATAACTACTGGCCTCATCTTCATATTGCAGCACTTACAGTTAAATTTTCTTCTCTTGCTTTTAATTTCGTCAATTTCCACCAATTTGGGGAACTTTCAACAAGTAGATGACAATTTTGAGGTTTTGATAAATTAAGCAATGTGTAAGCACGCTATATTTCTCAATAACTTTGTTGCATATGTTACAGACATAGAGAAGCTTAATTTTCATTGTACATGTTGCAGACATAGATGACAATTCTATTTCTCAATAATTTCTCAATTTGGGTAATGTTGGGTATTGATAGTTTCTGCCATATATATTCTTTTTTGTTTAACTCTTGGTAGACAGATGGTGGAGCACAAACACAAGACATGAAGAGCTAGAAGGCGAAGCTTTAAGGGCAGAAAGTTAAGGAAATACATAAACAAGCATACACTGAGGGTAATTGGACGCATGACATTGGAATGCTACATCATCAACACATCATGAAGAAATCCTTACCTGATTGTAATAAACTTCTCAATTCAATGTCAAATTGTGAATTTTCCCAATTGGGTGGTTTTCAATCACAGATTTGGAATTGAGTTGCAGACTGCATTTTGAAAGAGAAGGACTTTTTCATGTTAATCTTAATAATTGTCCCTTCAAATTCCTTACGAAAAATATCATGTTATTAATTTAAAAAAAACAGTCAGCTACTAAGTCATTAAATTAGACCAGGTCACCATTTTTCGACAAACCACTTCATTAGTCGGAAGAATTGGGCCCAAGTTTATTACTGGTTAAGGGGAATTTACTTCAGTGTAAATTAGATCTCAAAGTGAAAGTCCAAAGACTAAATGTTTTTAGCACTCCCAACCATCTCCCTCCTCCGCTCCCCCACCAAAAAAAGGTACACCCCCGTGTAAAAGGTAGAGGGGAAAAAGAAAAAACAAAAACAAGGATGAATGAATCATGAAATGCAAACACAGAAATAACAGTATAAGGCGGCGAGTGTTTTCAAAAAAATGTAAGAAGTGGCGAGAAAACGTTCGTAATCCAAAATCTTAAGGAGCAAGCATTCAGTTTTTTGTGAAGGCGGTGGTTCTTCCTCGCACCTTCTCTCTTAATTACTTGCTCCTAAACGACTGACCCAACACAATCCAACAGTCAGCCCTGGATTCAAATTTTCGTCGTCAACCCTCATACTTTTCAATTTTGTTGCTTTCCTCTTGATTTCTCTCTCTTCTTCTCTGTTTCTTATTGTTTTGCTGGTGGGCATATTTAGAGCTTCTTAGGAGGAGTAGAAACCCACAAAAAGCGGGTGAAAAAAACAATCTTTAGTCGATGAAAGTAAGCATTTTTGCCACTTTACGCATGTGGGCATTTTTTGCCGGCGTAATTTTTCCGGCGCCGGTTGCCTGCGGCGAGTTTCCGACGAGTTTGGTCCTACATAGAGCTATACCAAACCGAGTTGAAATGAGTCAACTCAGAGCCCATGATCGAGTTAGGCGTCGGCGGCTATTGAAGTCTGTCAATGGAGTGGTTGATTTCCCAGTTGGTGGCTCCTATAATCCTTACCGTGTGGGGTAATTTCACTATTTTCTGTCAATTTTGTGCATTTTGGTCCTTTTCTTATAAATATTTTTGCTTTTTATAATTTTTTTTAATTCTTGGGTGTGATGGACTCTTTGATCCTGGACTGGGTTTTCGATGTTGAGAGAAAATTGATTTTTTTTTTAAAATTATTTTTCCTTTCATTTTTCTATTGAAATTTCAAGCTGGCTCAGGACATGAAACTTTTGGCTCAATGTCCCCCCCCCCCAAAAAAAAATTCAGCTAATAATTATTGGAGGCATCATATGATTGAGGCTGTTAATCATGTAACGAACATTCAGCAAATTGATTGCTTATTGTTGTTTTATGTCATTTCATACAGTATTTGATTTTTACGTAGTGTTACTCTTAAATCTAATCACTTTTAGATTCCGTTACTAGTTCATTACTTGGCTCTATCAATTCGAGTTCCTTTTGTGCTTTTTTCAGTGTAGTGGGTGTATGACTGTATGTCCACCAGGATTTCATATAGTATGCCTAGAGTCTTTCAGCAACCATCTTTTCCCTTTTTACTCTAAATGAAGTGTATGTGTTAGTAGATATTTGAGATGAGATGTCGAGCCCAAGTAATGCATGATGCAACAAAATTAGCAACTTTTCTGTCATAAGCAATATAACTAATCGGGAAATTTGTATTTTCCGTATCATGAATGTTTAGGCTGTACTATACGAAGTTGCAACTGGGCACTCCAGCACAAGAATTCAATGTCCAAATTGATGCAGGAAGTGATCTATTGTGGATTAGTTGCAGTGGATGCAATGGCTGTCCTGAGACCACTGGACTTGAAGTATAGTTAACTTCTTTTTCTTTTTTTTTCCCCTCTTTTTTCCGATCAGTTGTAATCCAATGGAGCAAAAATGGGAAGATAAAAGACCTCATAAGGTTCGATTTTTATATCTGCTGCAGTACTAATTGATTTTCTACAGGACATTGAGTTGAATGCCTTTGACCCTTCGAGCTCATCCTCAACAACCATACTTTCTTGCTCAGATAAAAGATGCAGTGCAGGAGCTCAATTCGGGGATGCACTTTGTGGTAGTTCCAACGACTGTGCTTATCAATTTCAGTATGGAGATGGCAGTGGGACCCAAGGGTATTATGTGTCAGATGTTTTGCATCTCGAAACTGTTGTTGGGGGTACTCCGACTTACAGTAGTTCAGCCAAAATTATCTTTGGGTAATATTGTTTTTCCTCCTGCTTTTTCCTGGCTAATACTTTTGTTGCTTCTACCCAGCTAGTAGATTACAACATGTCGTTTTGCGAACACAGCCATATTCTGGAAATTTGTATTCTTGTTCTTAGTCTCCAGCTTCAATACCTTTTATTCCAGTGTCTGATGTCTGACACAAGTGTACTTGATTTGAAGTGAAAAGTCAGGGGAACATAGGTTAAAACATCAATGAGTCATTGCTAAATCATTGAAATGTATGAATTTATCAAGGTTTGGAGTCTGTGTTTGTGTTCATTTCTGGCCCAGCATAGTTGCATTATGCATTATGTAACTCTTTGCCTGGGGGTGCTGACTTTGTGCTGCAGTTGTAGTGTGTCCCAAACCGGGAACCTTACCAAGACAACTAGAGCAGTTGATGGAATTTTCGGGTTTGGTCATCAGGGATTGTCCATTGTCACGCAACTCTCTTAACAGGGATCACACCGCTGGCATTTTCACACTGTTTGAGGGGAGATGATAATGGTGGGGGAGGTTTGGTTTTTGGAAGTATTGTGGAGCCCGGCATAGTTTACACTCCTCTTGTGCCGTCAATAACGTTGTTATATGACCCCTCTTTTTGTCTATGCTTTTGATCTTTCCACATAGTTCTTGGCAGCAGAAGTGGTTACTTCAAACTGTAGGTATGCGGTTGTTACTATGTCAACACCCAGGGTGATAATTATCTTTGGTTCATTAGAGTATACATGGATAAACAAAGGTCCGATAATGCATCAATTGTGGTAGGGATCCCCGCCTTTATCTTATCTTTAAGTGTTTGATCCTGGATGCAAACAATGGGACAAAGCAAAAGAAAATCTATATTAGCAACTAGTGTCTTATCATCTAGTTCAAATCAAATCCACAGTGCAGTGCCCCATCCCATGCATGGGGTTTGGGGTTTTTGAAATGAAGCAACTTGCCCGTGAACTATAGAAAAGGCTTTCACCATCAGATGCAGGATCACAAATCACTTACTGGTCCCTATTCCCCCCCCCCCCCAAAAAAAAGGGCAGTGGAGGACATTTTATAAATCATTTAGCTTTAGTCTACACTAGTGTTAAACCCATGCTTCGCATGGATTGGTGTAGCATTTTACTTTTATAGATTTCTATCTAATAAGTTAATATGTACATAATAAATATATTATCGGGCTAAACCCTTATTGTCATTCACCAAAATGAATTAACTATTTTGATAAATAATAGTCTAAGTGCCTAATATAATTTTAAGTTACCAATTGAATCATATAACGTTAATACAACCATTAATATACCTTTGTTCACGAACTATGAAATATAACTTTCAGATTCCATCACTGCCTTGCTCTATCACTCTTTAACTATAACTATACCACCTTTCCTCTTAAAAGGAAAAAAAGTCATTACAATTAATTCAGGTTAATATAATGAAATTAATTCACACATAATAAGTTAATTGAAGAAGCCCTAGTTATGAATATCCATCAATTACAAAAGTTTGATTCAAATAAATTAAAATATGAATAATTAAATATACTTCCCTACGAAAACATGAAAAGTATCAAAGTGTTGAAGAAAAATGGAGTGTTGATAGCCATTTTGTATATTCTTAATTAATATTAAGACTACAACTAAAATCTAATTTTTTTAATTATTTGACGAACTAAAATATTTGTAAAATATATATTAATGAAACTATAATAAAATAATTGTACTTTAAATCATAATTTTTCAAAATCCTAATTCTAATTAATATTATTGATCTATGATTTTAAGATTATACTTATAATATTAAAATTCAAATTTAAAATTTACACAGGTTTTAGAGAAGATACTAACACTTGATTTAAAAAAAAGAGAAGAAAAGATGAAACACAAAATAAAAAACTTAATAACTTTTCCAATACAAAGTGAAACATATGAGTTAAATGCCTACATTAATTTAATGTAATTACTCTAGCTAATACATCTCAATTAATATCTAAAATTAATAATTTAGAAAAGAGAAAGGAAAATAATATTCACATCTAATGAGTGATTACCAAGTGTCTAATTAAGATGTAATCATTCAATTTTAAGTATAGTTATATAGATGCTGAAAATTTGTCCAAAACTAACTATTTCAAATGTGTGGAAAGTCAAGAGGTCTTCCCTTCCAGCAGTTACACTCTCCTTTATTAGTTATATACTAGATGAAAATCTGAATATTCATTGAAGATATTATCAATTCTTCTTTGGAAGATTTGAGGGGTGTTTTCTAATCCCATAGGCATGACATTTCAAATGTACTGACCTTGAGGCGTACTGAATGCTGTTAATGGTTTCGCGAAATCTTTCAGTTTGATCTGGTAGAAACCTGACTTACAGTCAAATTTTGAAAATCATTTTTTATTAAGGGTTTTATTAATGAGAAGTTTCTTGTTAGGAAGGAAGTAGCTGTCAAAGATGGTTAACTCATTAAGCCTTTTATAGTTAATAACCATGCGCGGCTTACCTCATTCTTGCTCCGAATGGTTGTTAACCATGAATGCTGGGCTACTGTGAGGACTTTTATTGTCTTCTGTACTGTTAAAAGCGAGTTGTTTTTCTTCGAGTTCTCGAAGTTGGATTTTGAATTCTTGTTCGTCAGTTTGGTTATACCTGATAGGTTTGATGCGAACAATAGATTGAGCTTCTTTGAGCTGTGTGTCTGCATAGGACTTATCTTTGTCCCAATATTTCAAAGGATTGTCATCAAAATTTGCTCGAAGCAAAGCTTTTACTGCTTCTTCAAGACGGAATTCTAATGCTTGTTGAGTATTGGAAAGTGCATGTAGCAGATTTGCGGGTTTTTGTAGCTTTTTTAGCCATTTTTTGGGATTTTTATGTGAGGGGTATTCACCATGCTGGCTGCGTGGAGTAAAAGTGACAGAGGTGGGCATAGTGGGACTATGCAGAATAGTAGACTTAATTCAGTGTCCACAAGGAGTAAGGAAACTAATCTGGGTATGATTAGAACAATATTCCTTGAAATGTTTAAGGAAATCTACTCCTAAGAGGATGTTATAGGTGGCATCCTTTGGGGCTTGGATGACTATTGCGGGAAGGGGCATAATTTATGCGTCGCTGTGGTAGTATCTTGTATGGCAATAAATTGGCCAAATACTGCTTTGGTTAATCTGGTAATTTGTCCAGATGCGACGACAACCTGAAGAGGTTTGTGAAGGTCTTTCCAGTATCTTTCAGGATAGGAATTGGCTGAAGCTATTGTGACATCGGAGCCGGTGTCGATCGTGGCATGAAACCATTCAGGCTTATGATACCTGTAGACCAATTCGACCTTAATGTAAGGAACCCTAATCATTGGTTCTAATGGCTAAAATGAGTGTACTATTGAGTTTAATGGTGAGCATTTGTTCGGTTAACGAATAAGTGGCTTCAGCTAGGAATCGCATTCCTAGTAGGATATCGGCCTTTGTTGTAAAGGGTTCTGGTTCGATGTGGATAATTCGCTCGATGAAGCTGAAAAGAATAGGAACATAAGTAATTTTATGTTCTTGGATTTGAAGATGCAGATCCTGGCCTGCATAGTTATGCTGTATGGCTGGGTTGATCCAAATTAATCCATCACGCCATTTAGGGATGTAGATTTTTGTAACTAGCTGAAAATTGGCTAGGCTACGGACTGGCAACCGTTCAATTGGGTGTGAGCGAAGGGTTGTTCCGTTGACTGAATAACGTTGAGGGAAGCTAAGTCTCCTATCGAGAAGAGGTTTCTTCTGGATATCAATTTCCCATGCTGGTTCTGGCTTTAGGATGATTGATTGGGATATCTGTTGAACTTCACAAACATCAGAAAAGATATCGTCAACTTCAATTTCATCTTTTTCAAGAAATCTATCAATCATATGAGTGTTACTTAACATGTAACTGACCATAGTGTATATGGTAAAGGAAGAATGGTGTAGACTATCTAATAAATCAGTTCTACTGAAATTATAGCAAAGATTTAGAGCATGATTTGTGTCTAGGTCTTTGATGGGAATACCATAACCAGGGTAAGTGGTAAATCCTATGTTTTGGTACATGAGATTACCTCTAAGAATCCTGATTAAGGCTTCTACTCTATTGGCTATGCGATTATGCATAAGCGTTATGGTGATGGGGGTGTCTAGTCCTTTTTGGAAACTAGCTTTCAATGAATGCGTACTGCACCGAAATGAATATAACCGATTGTAGATCGATCTTTTTCTGGCAATTCGCGAATTTTAAGTTTAACCTGCTCGAAGGTGACGAGAGGTAATTCGACTTGGCTGGCAGCGACATTTCCAGGGATAGGCTGTTCCTGTATGTTAGTACCGAAATATTGGATATTTTTTCTTCTGAACATATCTAAAAAGGTTTTCCTAAATCCTTCATGGGTGCTAATTTTCATATTTTTAGACATGAGTTTTTGATATTTTTTCTTATCAAAAAGTACTTCTTTCGAATACGTACTTGAGGATTCGGCTTCCTCGTGTTGTTCATGAGCTTCCGTCTGATTCATCTTCAGATGAGCTGCTTAAATAAGTTATGACGAGGATCTCGTCTTCCGATTCAATGTCTCAATATGGCACTTTTTCGTACCCTGAAATCTGTTCAAACAATTCGTTAGAATATATTCTTGCAAAATTTATTTGCTTGGGACACTCATTAGCAAAATGTTTTTTTTCATTGCAGTTCCAACACCTACAATCCTGTTTCTGAATTTGTTTTGATGTAGGTTTGGTGGCTTCCTTCTTATCCTTTTTATTCTTCTTTTTGAAGGGTTTAAAGGATTTCCTAATCTTCTTGTCTGGTTGCTTTTTGGCTTTGAATTTCTTCTTTTTCTTCAGCTTATCCGTGTAACAACCAAATTTGTTGGGAAAGTACATTTGATCTTTGCATTTTAACTTCTTTTGGTCTTTCTGAAGTTGTTTTCTTTTGAATGCCTTTTCACAGTCGTATGCTAGTGTGATCCTTGCAAATTCAATACGTGCACCTAACGTATCTGTCCTTTCAGGTCTGTCTGTGACCTTTCACTTGCTGAAAATCAAGTCACTCTCTGGATATGGCAGTTTAGTGAAAAACATATCGTTATGGAAATTTAACGAATTCGGAGTAGCTGATAATACTTCAGCTTCGTAATACTATTTTTCAAATTCGCAGACATATGCATCAAAATAATTAATGTCACATATTTGTAAATTGTAAAGCATTATAAGATATTTTTTCTATTTTATTCGCTTTTCTGTTAGGCGATGTTGAGCGTAATCTTGTCCAAGAGATTCTCGTCAAATTTCATTCTCAATTGTATTGAGGATAGTTTTTGCATCATTAGTTGTTGTACCTCCTAAGTACCTACCTTTGGTTTCTTCAGGTACAGCTGTGAACCAATCGACAACTTTTTCACTTAAGGTCAATGGAATAAATGTCTTTAAGGAATCACCTTCTGTTCGGGTTACTTCTCGATAGATGAGTAGTGCTTTTACCCATTCTTTGATTACTTCATCAATGTTTGACACGCAATCGATGTTTAAGACTGATCCTGCATTTGTTAGTGGATATGCATGTCCAGGATGGGGAAATAAGTGTCTTCCTCGTATTCTTCTAGTTCTAGAAGTTTCATGTCTATACCTGTAACGTTGAGGTTCTTCATCGTCACTGCTAGCCATGTAGCTGTCATAATTAGTCTGTGTTTTAGGATGCACTTCTGGCGTTCCACTTCCAGCTGTTGCTGAGTCTTACACAACTAGAGGTTGTTGTGATGATTCTCTTGATACTTCCATATTGCACTGTAGTTGGAGTTCATTGGTTCTTTCTAGAATCTCATCTTCTTCATCAGAATTAGCTTGGTCATACTCTTTTTCTAACTCTTCTCATGAGTAGAAGATCCTTACCATGTTATTGATGGATGGGTAACCTGGTTGGGTAGGGTCACACGTTGGGTTAAAGTGTACTCTTCGACGCACTATTCTTTGTTCGTCTTTAGGTTTGGTTTTTTCTAAACCAACTTTTGGGCTTCTCCTAATCCTTTATAAATGCTATCTAACTTAGCATCAATGGTCTGTCCTACTAAAGGCGTCTTCCATAATTCCTTATATGGAACTTCGGTACTTGTACTTGCTTTATCCATCACTTAGATTGGATAATGAGTCTCTAGCTGGGCTTGCTAGGTTTGGTTCTATATACCGTACATTATTGGCAAGTCCGGCTTGTTCTAAGATATATCTCCAAGCGTCATATTGGGTCTCGTCTGGTTTGAGACATAGGGTATGACTCTGATACCATTTGTGGATCTTTTTCCAAAGCTCGTTAATCATTTGAGCTACTGGATGCGGAATTATTTTTAGACTTTCTAATCTTTCTTCGATTAATAAACCTTTGAAATTTATGATCGTAATTCTAGTTGTGCTTTCTAAGAGCATTATCTAAAGCTCCTAAGGCTTCTTTAATCTCTTCTAAGAGAGTCTTTTGAAAATTCAAAGTATGAACATGATGTAATTCTTCATGTTCTAAAATACTCCTGGGACTAGGAATAATGATTTCTCCGTCGGCTAAGACGAGGGGGGCATTAAACATTTCATAGTTGAGGGCTTCTGTTCCTCTCTGGCTTATTCTAATAAGGGTCTCCTTGACCTGAACTAAGAACTCAGTGTTCTCTTGTTCAATACGACATCTATCTAAGGCATGTTCAACTATTTGCTTAGCAAATTTCTGCTCAGGGCTACAAGGATTCATGACTTAGATCTAGGTTTCAAGCAATCAAAAGAATCATTAGTAATATTATTATATGTATCAATAAGATGATTAGTAAAAGTCTATCTATATCCAGAATAGTGTTCATCATAGAAAAGATCAATACCTTCTTGGGTAATCGCCTGTTCGCCTACAAACCACTAGTTCAACGGCTACTTATCGCATTAATCATTTGAGCAACTGGATGCAGAATTATTTTTAGACTTTCTAGTCTACCTTCGATTAATAAACCTTTGAAATTTATAATCGTAATTATGGTTATGCTTTCTAAGAGCATTATCTAAAGGTCCTAAGGCTTCTTTAATTTCTTCTAAGCGAGTCTTTTGAAAATTTAAAGTATTAACATGATGTAATTCTTCATGTTCTAAAATACTCCTAGGGCTAGGAATAATGATTTCTCCGACGGCTAACACGAGGGGGCCATCAAACATTTCATCGTTGAGGGCTTCTCTTCCTCTCTGACTTATTCTAATACGGGTCTCCTTGACTTGAATTAAGAACTCGGTGTTCTCTTATTCAATACGACATCTATCTAAGGCACGTTCAACTATTTGCTTAGCAAATTTTTGCTCAAGGCTATAAGGATTCATGGCTTAGATCTAGGTTTCAAGCAATCAAAAAGAACCATTAGTAACATTATTACATGTATCAGGAAGATGATTAGTAAAAATCTATCTGTATCCAGAATAGCATTCGTCATAGAAAAGATCAATACCTTACTGGGTAATCGCCTGTTCGCCTACAAACCACTCGTTCAACGGCTACTTATGGCTGGAGCAAAGGTACTCCAGATCTTCTTCCAATATGAAAAATATTGTAGACACAGATAGAGAAGAACTAATGATTTTATTGATACTGATAATAATCTTACAATGATCTTCTTGATCACTCTACTCCCTAAAGGAGTATTCACTCTCTAAGCATGCTTTGATTTCTCTCTCTTTTTTCCTCCTCCCTTAGCAAACGCTGAGCTCTCCTTATATAGGCCTCTAAGCCCGACATCTCACATTTACTTTAATACAAATATACTTAATGTAATGGCTTTACAGTAGTGGAGGCTGCTTTTTAGATAGTGCAGCATCTTTATCACTGTTGATAGTGGAGTCCGCTTTTTACTGTAGCAGATATTTTTTCGTACAATAATTCTTCTGCTTTTTCTGCAGCTTCATTTCTGCATAGTGGCAATAATTGAGGTTTATTTTTATCCTCGAGAATCTCCTTTTGCACGCTTCCATCATTCAATTTGTAGTGGACAGATGCAGCATCTAGGTGTCTTCTGTTTGTGGATTAATCCAGAAAGGTGAACGCCTTCCTGGCACTCTACATGATGTGATAAGGCTTATTCCTGCACTTATCTTATTGATTGCATCGTATCTCGGTGAACAGTTTCCTTCAGCAAAAATGAAGATATTGCTGGGGGAATTGTAAAGAAAACCTTTATTGGTTTCTCGAATATGCTGTAGTTTCTTAAGGATGACAGCGAAACCTGCTGCCCGTCGGTGACAAATCCATGATTCGTGGATTTCTGGGGGACGAAGGACCTTGTTCTTATTGAACTTGATGTTGCCTTTATTTGGAGTACAAAGCTGAATTATTACCCAGCCTGGGACTGGTACTGGATAAACTTCTGGGCTGGCTGATAATAGCTCTAGAACCACTATATCTGACCTTGAACTTCTACGCAATTTCTTAACCGCTTCAGTAATGGACTTATGCATTCCAAGGATTTCGCGATTTCCTGGCGAACTAGTGATACTTCCATAGTAGCCATAGATTACTGCTCTGGTGACTTCATCTTCGTTACTACCTGCAAGAAAATGAATTCTAGGATATATCCCAGAGGTATTAATTAATTGACTGTCAGTGTTCTGGGCTGAATATACCCAATCGGTATAGGAACTATATTGTTCCAATGTTAAAGCCTCTTTCATTGTTGGCTCTTGTAAAGGCTTGTATGCCTTATGGACGATGACGGTAAAATCATATTCCTCTGTTTCGGATGTCGCTGGGGACAACTGAGCCTTTCCTTTCATTTGGAAAGTTGGCTGAGATGTGCCTTCTGTGGACAAGAAACAGACTCCTTCTTGGAGAGTTTTTGCCCTTTGGCAGGCCTGAAGAAAGGTCTGATGAGTGTCCTCATCCATTTCAATGGCTTTTAATACCATAATTTCATCAAGGCTTGAAAATGCCTGAACGATTCGAGGATGGATTTCCTGCTAAATCTCCTGATGAATCGATGTTACCCTTTCTTGGGCAATACATAGCTTATGAATGGCCATTTCGAGCAGGACTTTGATGTCCTTGGATTCTTCTATCTCTGCTCCCATTAGCTTTCCTGCTAAGAAAATCAGAAAGATGATTATTTTTACCTTTAATATGCTCAATATCAAATTGATATTCTTGAAAGTATCACTGCCACCTGTGTCGGCATTTATATTCAGGAGTACATGAAAGCTTATTAAAAATATAAGCTTTAACATTAGTATTGTCAGTCCGAACAAGGAATCTAATTGGTAAAATAAAGAAATGGAACTTAGCAAAGCTTCATTTTAAAGCTAATAATTCCTTTTCATTACTGTGGTAGTTGATTTCAGCGGGTTTGAAACTACCATTCGCATACCTACAGATATGCTCTTTACCATCAGCCTTTTTTGCTTTGAGGACTCCTCCCCAATACTGGTCTGATGCGTCTGTCTCAACAATAAGTTGATCTCCTTGTTCGGGTATTGTAAGTTTTGGCAACTGAACACACAGCTTTTTAAGTTGCTGTACTAGGCTAGTATGGTGGTTTTGCCATTGCTGATTCATTCTCTTTTTCAGCAGATCCTGTAGCGGTCCTCTTAATTATGCTAGGTTAGGGATGAAATCACTGATGTAGTTAATACATCCTAAAAATCTTTCTACCTGTTTTCAATCGACTAATTTATCAGGGAAGTTTGCAATCTTTTCGCAAACGTGTGGTTGCATCTCAATACCACTGTAATCTATTCGAAGACCTAAGAAGTCAATTTGTTCTTTGGCAATTTCAACCTTTTTTGCAGATAATATCAAGCCATGATTACGGCTTTTTTGTATAAACTTCATCAAATGCATAGCATGATCTGCAATGTTAGATGAAAAGATCAGAATATCATCAACATATACTAGACAAAAATCTGAATATTCATTAAAGATATTATCCATTCTTCGTTGGAAGATTAGAGGGGCGTTTTTTAATCCCATAGGCATGACATTCCAAATGTACTGACCTTGAGGCGTACTGAATCCTGTTAATGGTTTTGCAAGAATCTTTCAGTTTGAACTAGTAGAAACCTGACTTACAGTCAAATTTTGAAAACCATTTTTTGTTAGGGGTCTTATTAATGAGAAGTTCGTTGTTAGGAAGGAAGTAATCGTCAAAGCTGGTCAACTCATTAAACCTTTTATAGTTAATAACCATGCGCGACTTACCTTGTTTTTGCTCAGAATGGTTGCTAACCATGAATGCTGGGCTACTGTGAGGACTTTTGTTGTCTTCTGTAGTCTTAAAAGCGAGTTGTTTTTCTTCGAGTTCTCAAAGTTGGATTTTAAATTCTTGTTCGTCAGTCTGGCCGTACCTCATAGGTTTGACGCGAATAATAGATTGAGCTTCTTTGAGCTGTATGTCTGCATAAGACTTATCTTTGTCCCAATATTTCAAAGGATTATCATCAAAATTTGCTCGAAGCAAGGCTTTTACTTCTTCTTCAAGACAGAATTCCAATACTTATTGAGTATTGGAAAGTGCATGTAGCAGATGTGCGGGTTTTTGTGGCTTTTTTAGCATTTTTTGGGATTTTTACATGAGGGGAATTCACCATGCTGGCTGCATGGAGTGGAAGTGATAGAGGTGCGCATAGTGGGACTATGCAGAATAGTAGACTTAATTCAGTGTCCACAAGGAGTAAGGAAACTAATCTGGGTATGATTAGAACAATATTCCTTGAAACTTTTAAGGAAATCTACTCGTAAGAGGATGTTATAGGTGGCATCCTTTGGGGCTTGGATGATTATTGTGGGAAGGGGCATAATTTTATGCGTCCCTGTGGTAGTATCTTATATGGCAATAAATTGGCCAAACACTACTTTGGTTAATCTGGTAATTTGTCCAGATGCGACGACAACCTGGAAAAGTTTACGGAGGTCTTTCCAGTATCTTTCAGGATAGGAATTGGCTGAAGCCATTGTGACATCGGAGTCGTTGTCGATCGTGGCATGAAACCGTTCAGGCTTATGATACCTGTAGACCAATTCAACCTTGATGTAAGGAACCCTAATCATTAGTTCTAATGGCTTGAATGAGTGTACCATTGAGTTTAATGGTGAGCACTTGTTTGGCTAATGAATAAGTGGTTTCAGCTAGGAATCGCATTCCTAGTAAGATATCGGCCTTTATGGTAAAGGATTCTGGCTCGATGTGGATAATTCGCTTGGTAGAGTTGAAAAGAATAGGAACATAAGTAATTTTATGTTCTTGGATCTGAGGATGCAGATCCTGGCCTGCATAGTTATGCTGTATGGCTGGGTTGATCCAAATTAATCGATCATGCCATTTAGTGATGTAGATTTTTGTGACTAGCTGAAAATTGGCTAGGCTAGGGACTGGCAACCGTTCAATTGGGTGTGAGCGAAGGGTTGTTCCATCGACTGAATAACGTCGAGGGAAGCTAAATCTCCTATCGAGAAGAGGTTTCTTCTGGATATCAATTTCCCATGCTGGTTCTAGCTTTGGGATGATTGATCGGGATATCTGTTGAACTTCATAAACATCAGAAAAGATATCAATTGCAATTTCATCTTTATCAAGAAATCTATCAGTCATATGAGTATTACTTAACATGTAACTAACTATCGTGTATATGGTAAAGGGCGAATGGTGTAGACTGTCTAATAAATCAGTTCTACTGAAATTATAATAAAGATTTAGAGCACGATTTGTGTCTAGGTCTTTGATGGGAATACCATAACCAGGGTAAGTGGTAAATCCTATGAGATTACCTCTAAGAATCCCGATTAAGGCTTTTGCTCTATTGGCCATGCAATTATGCATAAGCGTTATGGTGATGGGGGTGTCTAGTCCTTTTTGGAAACTAGCTTTCAAATGAATTCGTCCTGCACCAAAATGAATATAACCGATTTTAGATCGATCTTTTTCTGCCAATTCGCGAATTTTTCATCTAACCTATTCGAAGGCGATGAGGGGTAATTCGACTTGGCCGGTAGTAACATTTCTAGGGATAGGCTGCTCCTGTATGTTAGTACTGAAATATTGGATATTCTTTCTTCTGAACATATCTAAAAAGGTTTTCCTAAATCCTTCATGGGTGCTAATTTTCATGTTTTTAGACATGATTTTATGATATTTTTTCTTATCAAAAAGTACTTCTTTCGAATACGTACCTGAGGATTCGGCTTCCTCGTGCTGTTCATGAGCTTCTGTCTGATTCATCTTCAGATGAGCTGCTTAAATAAGTTATGATGAGGATCTCGTCTTTCGATTCCATGTCTGAATATGGCACTTCTTCGTACCCTGAAATCTGTTCAAACATTTCATTAGAATATATTGCTGCAAAATTTATTTGCTTGGGATGCTCATTAGCAAAATGTCCTTTTTCATTGTAGTTCTGACACCTATAATCCTGCTTCTGAATTTGTTTTGATGTAGGTTTGGTGGCTTCCTTCTCATCATTTTTATTCTTCTTTTTGAAGAGTTTTTTCTTCTTTTTGAAGGGTTTAGAAGATTTCCTAATGTTCTTGCCTTGTTGCTTTCTAGCTTTGAATTTCTTTTTTTCTGCGGCTTATCCGTGTAACAACCAAATTTGCTGGGAAAGTACATTTGATCCTTGCATTTCAACTTCTTTTGGTCTTTCTGAAGTTGTTTTCTTTTGAATGCCTTTTCACACTCGTATGCTAGTGTGATCCTTGCAAATTCGTTACGTGCTCCTAACATATCTATCCTTTCAGGTCTGTCTGTGGCCTTCCACTTGCTGAAAATCAAGTCACTCCATAGATATGGCAGTTTAGTGGAAAACATATCGTTATAGAAATTTAACGAATTCTGAGTAGCTGATGATACTTCAGCTTTATAATAATATTTTTCAAATTCGCAGACATATGCATCAAAATAATTAATGTCACATATTTGTAAATTGTAAAGTATTGTAAAATATTTTTGCTTTTTTATTCGCTTTTCTGTTAGGAAAATTCTCGTCGAATTTCATTCTCAATTGTATTGAGGATAGTTTTTGCATCATTAGTCGTTATACCTCCTAAGTACCTACCTTTGGTTTCTTCATGTAATGCTGTGAACCAATTAGCAACTTTTCCACTTAAGGTCAACGGAATAAATGCCTTTAAGGAATCACCGTCTGTTCGGGTTACTCCTTGGTAGATGAGTAGTGCTTTTACCTATTCTTTGATTACTTCATCAGTGTTTGACACGCAATCGATGTTTAAGACTGCTCCTACATTTGTTAGTGGATATGCATGTCCAGGATGGGGAAAGAAGTGTCTTCCTCCTATTCTAGTTCTAGAAGTTTCATGTCTATACCTGTAACGTGGAGATTCTTCATAGTCACTGCTAGCCATGTGGCTGTCATAATTAGTGTGTGTTTCGGGATGCGCTTCTGGTGTTCCACTTCCAGCTGTCGCTGAGTCTTGCACAACTAGAGGTTGTTGCGATGATTCTCCTGATGCTTCCATATTGCACTGTAGTTAAAGTTCATTGATTCTTTCTAGGATCTCATCTTCTTCATCAGAATTAGCTTGGTCATTACTCTTTTTCTAACTCTTCTAGTGAGTAGAAGGTCCTTACTATGTTAGTGATGGATGGGTAACCTGGTTGGGTCGGGTCACACGTTGGGTTAAAGTATACTCTTTGACGCACTATTCTTTGTTCGTCTTTAGGTTTGGTTTTTTCTAAAACCAACTTTTGGACTTCTCCTAATCCTTCATAAATGCTATCTAACTTTGCATCAATGGTTTGTCCTACTAAAGGCGTCTTCCATAATTCCTTAGATGGAAGTTTGGTACTTATACTTGCTTTATCCATCGCTTAGATTGGATAATGAGTCTCTAGCTGGGCTTGCTAGGTTTGGTTCTATATACCATACATTATTGGCAAGTTCGGCTTGTTCTAAGATATACCTCCAAGCGTCATATTGGGTCTCGTCTAGTTTAAGACATAGGGTATGGCTCTGATACCATTTGAGACATAGGGTATGACTCTGATACCATTTTAGACATAGCGGATGGCTCTAATACCATTTGCGGATCTTTTTCCAAAGCTCGTTAATCATTTCAGCTACTGGATGCGGAATTATTTTTAGACTTTCTAGTCTTTTTCGATTAATAAACCTTTGAAATATATAATCGTAATTCTGGTTATGCTTTCTAAGAGCATTATCTAAAGCTCCTAAGGCTTCTTTCATTTCTTCTAAGAGAGTTTTGAAAATTCAAAGTATTAACATGATGTAATTCTTCATATTCTAAAATACTGCTAGGGCTAGGAATAATGATTTCTCCGTCGGCTAAGACGAGGGGGGCCTCAAACATTTCATCATTGAGGGCTTCTCTTCCTCTCTGGCTTACTCTAATAAGGGTCTCCTTAACCTGATTTAAGAACTCGGTGTTCTCTTGTTCAATGCGACATCTATCTAAAGCACGTTCAACTATTTGCTTAGCAAATTTCTGCTCAAGGCTATAAGGATTCATGGCTTAGATCTAGGTTTCAAGCAATCAAAAAGAACCATTAGTAACATTATTACATGTATCAATAAGATGATTAGTAAAAGTGTATCTGCATCCAGAATGGCGTTCGTCATAGAAAAGATCAATACCTTACTCGGTAATCACCTATTCGCCTACAAACTACTCGTTCAATAGTTACTTACGGCCGGACCAAAGGTACTCCAGATCTTCGTCCAATATGAAAAATATTATAGACACAAATAAGAAGAACTAATGATTTTATTGATACTGATAATAATCTTAAAATGATCTTCTTGATCACTCTACTCCCTAGGGGAGTATTCTCTGTCTAAGCATGCTTAAGCTCATTAATCATTTGAGCTACTGGATGCAGAATTATTTTTAGACTTTCTAGTCTTTCTTCGAGTAATAAACCGTTGAAATTTATAATCGTAATTCTGGTTATGCTTTCTGAGAGCATTATCTAAAGCTCCTAAGGCTTCTTTAATCTTTTCTAAGAGAGTCTTTTGAAAATGCAAAGTATTAACATGATGTAATTCTTCATGTTCTAAAATACTCCTAGGGCTAGGAATAATGATTTCTCCGTCGGCTAAGATGAGGGGGGCATTAAACATTTTATCGTTGAGGGCTTCTCTTCCTCTCTGGCTTATTCTAACAAGGGTCTCCTTGACCAGAATTAAGAACTCGGTGTTCTCTTGTTCAATACGACATCTATCTAAGGCACGTTCAACTGTTTGCTTAGCAAATTTCTACTCAGGGTTATAAGGATTCATGGCTTATATCTAGGTTTCAAGCAATCAAAAAGAGCCATTAGCAACATTATTACATGTATCAATAAGATGATTAGTAAAAGTCTATCTGTATCCAAAATAGCGTTCGTCATAGAAAAGATCAATACCTTCCTGGGTAATCGCCTATTCACCTACAAACCACTCGTTCAACGGCTACTTACGGCTGGACCAAAGGTACTCCAGATCTTCTTCCAATATGAAAATATTGTAGACACAGATGGAGAAGAACTAATGATTTTATTGATACTAATAATAATCTTACAATGATCTTTTTGACCTTTCTCCTCCCTAAGGGAGTATTCACTCTCTAAGCATGCTTCGATTTTTTTCTCTTCTTTCCCTCCTCCCTTAGCATACGCTGAAGCTCCCCTTATATAGGCCTCTAAGCCCGACATCTCACATCTACTTTAATACAAACATACATAATGTAATTGCTTTACAATAGTGGAGGCTACTTTTTAGATAGTGCAGCATCTTTATCACTGTTAATAGTGGAGTCTGTTTTTTTCCTGTCGTAGATATTTTTTCGTGTAATAATTCTTCTGCTTTTTCTGCAGCTTCATTTCTGCCATTGATAGTGGCAATAATGGAGGTTTCTTTTTATCCTCGAGAATCTCCTTTTGCTAGTGAAGGGTCCAACACGCTTCCATCATTCAATTAGTAGTGGACAGATGCAGCATCCAGGTGTCTTCTATTTGTGGATTAATCCACAATGGTGAACGCTTGTAAGATGGCTTCCTGGCACTTTACACGATGTGATAA
Source organism: Carnegiea gigantea (assembly GCA_029747015.1). Taxonomy (NCBI): domain Eukaryota; kingdom Viridiplantae; phylum Streptophyta; class Magnoliopsida; order Caryophyllales; family Cactaceae; genus Carnegiea; species Carnegiea gigantea. The sequence continues at coordinate 164,849 of JAKOGI010000480.1, read as the reverse complement.
GGCTTATTCCTGCACTTATCTTATTAATTGCATTGTATCTTGGTGAAAAGTTTCCTTCAGCAAAAATGAAGATATTGCTGGGAGAATTGTAAAGAAAACCTTTATTGGTTTCCCGAATATGCTGTAGTTTCTTAAGGATGACAGCGCAACTTGCCGCCCGTCGGTGACAAATCCACGATTCATGGATTTCTGGTGGATTAAGGGCCTTGTTCTTATTGAACTTGATGTTGGCTTTGTTTGGAGTGCAAGGCTGAACTATTAGCCCCCTGGGACTGGTACTGGATAAATTTCTGGGCTGGCAGATAATAGCTTTACAACCACCATATCTGACCTTGAACTCTTGCGGAATTTCTTAACCGCTTCAATAATAGACTTATACATTCCAAGGATTTCGCGATTTCCTGGTGAACTAGTGATACTTCCACAGTAACCATAGATTACTACTCTGGTGACTTCATCTTCGTTACTACCTGCAAGAAAATGAATTCTAGGATATATCCGAGAGGTGTCAATTAATTGACTGTCAGTGTTCCGGCCTGAATATGCCTAATCGGTATAGGAACTGTATTATTCCAATGTTAAAGCCTGTTTCATTGTTGGCTCCTGTAAAGGCTTGTGTGCTTTGGGGACGATGATGGTAAAATTATCTTCCTCTGTTTCGGATGTCGCTGGGGACAGCTGAGCCTTTCCTTTCGTTTGGAAAGTAGGCTGAGATGTGCCTTCTGTGGACAAGAAACAGACTCCTTCTTGGAGAGTTTTTGCCCTTTGGCAGGCCTGAAGAAAGGTCTGATGAGTGTCCTCATCCATTTCAATGGCTTTGAATGCCATAATTTCATCAAGGCTTGATAATGCCTGAACGATTCGAGGATGGATTTCCTGCTAAATCTCCTGATGAATCGATATTACCCTTTCTTAGGCAATACATAGGTTATGAATGGCCATTTTGAGCAGGACTTTGATGTCCTTGGATTCTTCTATCTCTGCTCCCATTAGCTTTCCTACTAAGAAAATCAGCAAGATGATTATTTTTACCTTTAATATGCTCAATATCAAATTGATATTCTTGAAAGTATTACTGCCACCTGTGTCGGCATTTATATTCAGGAGTACATGGAAGCTTATTAAAAATATAAGCTTTAACATTAGTATTGTCAGTCCGAACAAGGAATCTAACTGGTAAAATAAAGAAATGGAACTTAGCAAAGCTTCGTTTTAAAGCTAATAATTCCTTTTCATTACTGTGGTAGTTGATTTCAGCGGGTTTGAAACTACCATTCGCATTCCTACAGATATGCTCTTTACCATCAGCCTTTTTTGCTTTGAGGACTCCTCCCCAATGCTGGTCTGATGCGTCTGTCTCAACGATAAGTTGATCTCCTTGTTCGGGTATTGTAAGTTTTGGCAACTGAACACACAGCTTTTTAAGTTGCTGTACTAGGCTAGTATGGTGGTTTTGCCATTGCTGATTCATTCTCTTTTTCAGCAGATCCTGTAGCGGTCCTCTTAACCATGCTAGGTTAGGGATGAAATCACTGATGTAGCTAATACATCCTAAAAATCCTTCTACCTGCTTTCAGTCGACTAATTTATCAGGGAAGTTTGCAATCTTTTCGCAAACATGTGGTTGCATCCCAATACCACGGTGATCTATTCGAAGACCTAGGAACTCAATTTGTTCTTTGGCAACTTCAGCCTTTTTTGCAGATAATATCAAGCCATGATTACGGCTTTTTTGTATAAACTTCATTAAATGCATAGCATGATCTGCAATGTCAGATGAGAAGATGAGAATATCATCAAGGTATACTAGACAAAAATCTGAATATTCATTGAAGATATTATCCATTCTTCCTTGGAAGATTTAAGGGGCGTTTTTTAATCCCCTAGGCATGACATTCCAAATGTACTGACCTTGAGGCATACTGAATGCTGTTAATGGTTTCGCAGAATCTTTCAGTTTCATCTGGTAGAAACCTGACTTACAGTCAAATTTTGGAAACCATTTTTTATTAAGGGCCTTATTAATTAGAAGTTCCTTGTTCGGAAGGAAGTAACCGTCAAAGATGGTTAACTCATTAAGCCTTTTATAGTTAATAACCGTACGCGACTTACCTCGTTTTTGCTCAGAATGGTTGTTAACCATGAATGCTTGGCTACTGTGAGGACTTTTGTTGTCTTCTGTTGTCTTCTGTACTCTTAAAAGCGAGTTGTTTTTCTTCGAGTTCTCAAAGTTGGATTTTGAATTCTTGTTCATCAGTCAGGTTATACCTCATATGTTTGATGCGAACAATATATTGAGCTTCTTTGAGTTGTATGTCTGCATAGGATTTATCTTTATCCCAATATTTCAAAGGATTGTCATCAAAATTTGCTCGAAACAAGGCTTTTAGTTCTTCTTCAAGACGGAATTCCAATGCTTGTTGAGTATTGGAAGGTGCATGTGCCAGATTTACCGGTTTTTGTGGCTTTTTTAGCTATTTTTTGGGATTTTTACGTGAGGCGAATTCACCATGCTGGCTGTGTGGAGTAAAAGGGATAGAGGTGCACGTAGTGGGACGATGCAGAATAGTAGACTTAATCCAGTGTCGACAAGGAGTAAGGAAACTAATTTCGGTATGATTAGAACAATATTCCTTGAAACGTTTAAGGAAATCTACTCCTAAGAGGATGTTATAGGTGGCATCCTTTGGGGCTTGGATGACTACTGTGGAAAGGGGCATAATTTTATGCGTTCCTGTGGTAGTATCTTGCATGGCAATAAATTGGCCAAATACTACTTTAGTTAATCTGGTAATTTGTCCAGATGCGACGACAACCTAAAGAGGTTTGCGGAGGTCTTTCTAGTATCCTTCAGGATAGGAATTAGCTGAAACCATTATGACATCAGAGCCAGTGTTGATCATAGCATGAAATCATTCAGGCTTATGATGCCTGTAGACCAATTCAACCTTGATGTAAGGAACCCTAATCATTGGTTCTAATGGCTTGAATGAGTGTACCATTGAGTTTAATGGTGAGCACTTGTTCGGCCAATGAATAAGTGGTTTCAGCTAGGAATCGCATTCCTAGTAGGATATCGGCCTTTGTTGTAAATGGTTCTGGTTCGATGTGGATAATTCGCTCGGTGGAGCTGAAAAGAATAGGAACATAAGTAATTTTATGTTCTTGGATCTGAGGATGCAAATCCTCGCCTGCATAGTTATGCTGTATGGCTGGGTTGATCCAAATTAATCCATCACGCCATTTAGTGATGTAGATTTTTGTGACTAGCTGAAAATTGGTTAGGCTAGGGACTGGCAACTGTTCCATTAGGTCGACTGAATAACGTCGAGGGAAGCTAACTCTCCTATCGAGAAGAGGTCTCTTCTGGATATCAATTTCCCATGCTGGTTCTAGCTTTAGGATGATTGATCGGGATATCTGTTGAACTTCACAAGCATCAGAAAAGAGATCGTCAACTTCAATTTCATCTTTGTCAAGAAATCTATCAATCGTATGAGTGTTACTTAACATGTAACTGAGCATAGTGCATATGGTAAAGGGCGAATGGGGTAGACTGTCTAATAAATCAGTTCTACTGAAATTATAACAAAGATTTCGAGCACGATTTGTGTCTAGGTCTTTGATGGGAATACCATAACCAGGGTAAGTGGTAAATCCGATGTTCTGGTACTTACCTCTAAGAATCCCGATTAAGGCTTCTGCTCTATTGGCTATGCGATTATGCGTAAGCATCATGGTGATGGGGGTGTCTCGTCCTTTTTGGAAACTAGCTTTCAAATGAATGCGTATTACACCAAAATGAATATAACCAATTTTAGATCGATCTTTTTCTGCCAATGCGCGAATTTTTCGTCTAACCTGCTCGAAGGTGACGAGGGGTAATTCGACTTGGCCGGCAGCAACATTTCCAGGGATAGGCCGCTCCTGTATGTTAGTACTGAAAAATTGGATATTCTTTCTTCTGAACATATCTAAAAAGGTTTTCCTAAATCCTTCATGGGTGCTAATTTTCATGTTTTTAGGCATGATTTTTTGGTATTTTTTCTTATCAAAAAGTACTTCTTTCGCATGCGTACCTGAGGATTCGGCTTCCTCGTGCTGTTCATGAGCTTCCGTCTGATTCATCTTCAGATGAGCTGCTTAAATAAGTTATGACGAGGGTCTCATATTCCGATTCAATGTCTGAATATGGCACTTCTTCGTACGCTGAAATCTATTCAAACAATTCGTTAGAGTATATTCCTACAAAATTTATTTGCTTGGGGCACTCATTAGTAAAATGTCCTTTTTCATTGCAGTTCCAACACCCACAATCCTGCTTCTGAATTTGTTTTGATGTAGGTTTGGCGGTTTCCTTCTTATCCTTTTTATTCTTCTTTTTGAAGAATTTTTTCTTCTTTTTGAAGGGTTTAGAAGATTTCCTAATGTTCTTGCCTTGTTGCTTTCTGGCTTTGAATTTCTTTTTTTCTTCAGCTTATCCGTGTAACAACCAAATTTGCTGGGAAAGTACATTTGATCCTTGCATTTCAACTTCTTTTGGTCTTTCTGAAGTCGTTTTCTTTTGAATGCCTTTTCACACTCATATGCTAGTGTGATCCTTGCAAATTCGTTTCGTGCTCCTAACATATCTGTCCTTTCAGGTCTGTCTGTGGCCTTCCACTTGCTGAAAATCAAGTCACTCCATAGATATGGCAGTTTAGTGAAAAACATATCGTTATGGAAATTTGACAAATTCTGAGTAGCTGATGATACTTCAACTTTATAATAATATTTTTCAAATTCGCAGACATATGCATCAAAATAATTAATGTCACATATTTGTAAATTGTAAAGCATTGTAAGATGTCTTTGCGTTTTTATTCGCTTTTCTGTTAGGCGATGTTGAGTGTAATCTTCTCTAAGAAATTCTCGTTGAATTTTATTCTCAATTGTATTGAGGATAGTTTTTGCATCATTAGTCGTTGTGCCTCCTAAGTACCTATGTTTGGTTTCTTCAGGTAATGCTGTGAACCAATCGGCAACTTTTCCACTTAAGGTCAATGGAATAAATGTCTTTAAGGCATCACCTTCTGTTTGGGTTACTCCTTGGTAGATGAGTAGTGCTTTTACCCATTCTTTGATTACTTCATCAGTGTTTGACACGCATTCGATGTTTAAGACTGCTCCTGCATTTGTTAGTGGATATGCATGTCCAGGATGGGGAAATAAGTGTCTTCCTCCTATTCTTCTAGTTCGAGAAGTTTCATATCTATACCTGTATCATTGAGATTCTTCATCGTCACTGCTGGCCATGTGGCTATCGTAATTAGTCTGTGTTTCGGGATGTGCTTCTGGCGTTCCACTTCTAGCTGTCGCTAAGTCTTGCACAACTAGAGGTTGTCGTGATGATTCTCCTGATGCTTTCATATTGCACTATAGTTGGAGTCCATTGATTCTTCCTAGAATCTCATCTTCTTCATCAGAATTAGCTTGGTCATACTCTTTTTCTAACTCTTCTAGTGAGTAGAAGGTCCTTACCATGTTGCTGATGGATGGGTAACCTGGTTGGGTAGGGTCACACGTTGGGTTAAAGTGTACTCTTCGATGCACTATTCTTGGTTCATCTTTAGGTTTGGTTTTTTCTAAAACCAACTTTTGGACTTCTCCTAATCCTTCATAAATGCTATCTAACTTTGCATCAATGGTCTGTCCTACTAAAGGCGTCTTCCATAATTCCTTATATGGAAGTTCGGTACTTGTACTTGCTTTATCCATCACTTAGATTGGATAATGAGTCTCTAGCTGGGCTTGCTAGGTTTGGTTCTATATACCATACATTATTGGCAAGTTCGGCTTGTTCTAAGATATACCTCCAAGCGTCATATTGGGTCTCGTCTGGTTTAAGACATAGGATATGGCTCTGATACTGTTTGAGACATAGGGTATGGCTCTGATACCATTTGCGGATCTTTTTCCAAAGCTTGTTAATCATTTGAGCTACTAGATGCGGAATTATTTTTAGACTTTCTAGTCTTTCTTCAATTAATAAACCATTGAAAGTTATAATGGTAATTCTAGTTATGCTTTCTAAGAGCATTATCTAAAGCTCCTAAGGCTTCTTTAATCTCTTCTAAGATAGTCTTTTGAAAATTCAAAATATAAAGTATTAACCCTATGTCTCAAATGATATCAGAGCCATACCCTATGTCTCAAACCAGACGAGACCCAATATGACGCTTGGAGGTATATCTTAGAACAAGCCAAACTTGCCAATAATGTATGGTATATAGAACCAAACCTAGCAAGCCCAGCTAGAGACTAGTTATCCAATCTAAGTGATGGATAAAGCAAGTACAAGTATCGAAGTTCCATATAAGGAATTATAGAAGATGCATTTAGTAGGACAGACCATTGATGCTAAGTTAGATAGCATTTATGAAGGATTAGGAGTAGTCCAAAAGTTGGTTTTAGAAAAAACCAAACCTAAAGATGAACAAAGAATAGTGCGTCGAAGAGTACACTTTAACCCAACGTATGACCCTACCCAACCCGGTTACCCATCCATTAGTAACATGGTAAGGACCTTCTACTCACTAGAAGAGTTAGAACAAGAGTAATGACCAAGCTAATTCTGATCAAGAAGATGAGATTCTAGAAACAATCAATGGACTCCAACTACAGTGCAATATGGAAGCATGAGGAGAACCATCACAACAACCTCTAGTTGTGCAAGACTCAGCGACAGCTGGAAGTGGAACGCCAGAAGCGCATCCCGAAACACAGACTAATTATGACAGCCACATGGCTAGTAGTGACGATGAAGAATCTCAACGTTACAGGTATAGAAATGAAACTTCTGGAACTAGAAGAATAGGAGGAAGACACTTATTTTCCCATCCTGGACATGCATATCCACTAACAAATGCAGGAGTAGTCTTAAACATCGATTGCGTGTCAAACACTGATGAAGTAATCAAAGAATGGGTAAAAGCACTACTCATCTACCAAGGAGTAACTCGAATAGAAGGTGATTCCTTAAAGACATTTATTTCATTGACCTTAAGTGGAAAAGTTGCCGATTGGTTCACAGCATTACCTGAAGAAACCAAAGGTAGGTACTTAGGAGGTACAACGACTAATGATGCAAAAACTATCCTCAATAAAATTGAGAATGAAATTTGACGAAAATTTCTTGGAGAAGATTACGCTCAACATCGCCTAAACAAAAAGCATAAAAAAGCAAAAATATCTTATAATGCTTTACAATTTACAAATATGTGACATTAATTATTTTGATGCATATGTCTGCGAATTTGAAAAATATTATTATAAAGCTGAAGTATCATCAGTTACTCAGAATTCGTTAAATTTCCATAATGATATGTTTTTCACTAAACTGCCATATCCATGGAGTGACTTGATTTTCAGCAAGTGGAAGGCCACAGACAGACCTGAAAGGAAAAATACATTAGGAGCACGTATTGAATTTGTAAGGATCATACTAGCATACGAGTGTCAAAAAGGCATTCAAAAGAAAACGACTTCAGAAAGGCCAAAAGAAGTTGAAATGCAAGGATCAAATGTACTTTCCCAGCAAAGTTGGTTGTTACACGGATAAGCCGAAGAAAAAGAAGAAATTCAAAGCCAAAAGGCAACAAGGCAAGAAGATTAGGAAATCTTCTAAACCCTTCAGAAAGAAGAAAAAAAATTCTTCAAAAAGAAGAATAAAAAGGATAAGAAGGAAGTCACCAAACCTACATCAAAACAAATTCTGAAGCAAGATTGTAGGTGTTGGAACTGCAATGAAAAACGACATTTTGCTAATGAGTGTCCCAAGAAAATAAATTTTACAGGAATATATTCTAATGAATTATTTGAACAAATTTCAAGGTACAAAGAAGTGCTATATTCAGACATTGAATCAGAAGATGAGATCCTCGTCATAACTTATTTAAGCAGCTCATCTGAAGATGAACCAGACAGAAGCTCATGAACAGCACGAGGAAGCCGAATCCTCAGGTACGTATTCGAAAGAAGTACTTTTTGATAAGAAAAAAAAATCAAAAAATCATATCTAAAGACATTAAAATTAGCACGCATGAAGGATTTAGGAAAACCTTTTTAGATATGTTCAGAAGAAAGAATATCCAATATTTCGATACAAACATATAGGAGCAACCTATCCCTGGAAATGTTGCTGCCGGCCAAGTAGAATTACCCCTCGTCACCTTCAAGCAAGTTAGATGAAAAATTCACGAATTGGCAGAAAAAGATCGATCTAAAATCGGTTATATTCATTTTGGTGCAGTACGCATTCATTTGAAAGCTAGTTTCCAAAAAGGACTAGACACCCCATCACCATAACGCTTACGCATAATCGCATAGCCAATAGAGCAGAAGCCTTAATTGGGATTCTTAGAGGTAATCTCATAGGATTTACTACTTACCCTGGTTATGTTATTCCCATCAAAGACCTAGACACAAATCTGCTCTAAATTTTTGTTATAATTTCAGTAAAACTGATTTATTAGATAGTCTACACCATTCGCCCTTTACCATATACACTATGGTCAGTTACATGTTAAGTAACACTCATATGATTGATAGATTTCTTGACAAAGATAAAATTGAAGTTGACGATATCTTTTCTGATATTTGTAAAGTTCAACAGATATCTCGATCAATCATCCCAAAGCTACAGCCAGCATGGGAAATTGATATCCAGAAGAAACCTCTTCTCGATAGGAGATTTAGCTTCCCTCGACGTTATTCAGTCGATGGAACAACCCTTTGCTCACACCCACTTGAACGGTTGCCAGTCCCTAGCCTAGCCAATTTTCAGCTAGTCATAAAAATTTACATCACTAAATGGCATGATGGATTAATTTGGATCAACCCAGCCATATAGCATAACTATGCAGGCCAGGATCTGCATCCTCAGATCCAAGAACATAAAATTACTTATGTTCCTATTCTTTTCAGCTCCACTGAGTGAATTATCCACATCGAACCAGAACCCTTTACAACAAAGGTCGATATCATACTAGGAATGCGATTCCTAGCTGAAACCACTTATTCGTTAACCGAACAAATGCTCACTATTAAACTCAATGGTACACTCATTCAAGCCATTAGAACCAATGATTAGGGTTCCTTACCTCAAGGTTGAATTGGTCTACAGGTATCATAAGCCTGAATGGTTTCATGCCATGATCGACATCGGTTCCGATGTCACAATGGCTTCAGCCAATTCCTATCCTGAAAGATACTAGAAAGACCTCCGCAAACCTCTCCAGGTTGTTGTCGCATCTAGACAAATTAGCAGATTAACCAAAGCAGTATTTGGCCAATTTATTGCCATACAAGATACTACCACAGGAACGCATAAAATTATGCCCATTCCCATAATAGTCATCCAAGCCCCGAAGGATGCCACCTATAACATCCTCTTAGGAGTAGATTTCCTTAAACGTTTCAAGGAATATTATTCTAATCATACCCAGATTAGTTTCCTTACTCCTTGTGGACGTTAGATTTAGTCTACTATTATGCATAGTCCCACTATGTGCACCTCTATCCCTTTTACTCCATGCAGCCAGCATGGTGAATACCTCTCACATAAAAATCCCAAAAAATGGCTAAAAAAGCCACAAAAACCCGTAAATCTGCTACATGCACTTTGCAATACTCAACAAGCATTGGAATTCCGTCTTTAAGAAGAAGTAAAAGCCTTGCTTCGAGCAAATTTTGATGACAATCCTTTGAAATATTAGGACAAAAATAAGTCCTATGTAGACGTACAGCTCCAAGAAGCTCAATCTATTGTTCACGTCATACCTATGAGGTATAACCAGACTGACGAACAAGAATTCAAAATCTAGGTTTGAGAACTCGAAGAAAAACAACTTGCTTTTAAAAGTACAGAAGACAACAAAAGTCCTCACAGTAGCCCAGCATTCATGGTTAACAACCATTCTGGGCCAAAACGTGGTAGGCCGCGCATGGTTATTAACTATAAAAGACTTAATGAGTTAACCATCTTTGACGGTTACTTCCTTCCTAACAAGGAACTTCTCATTCATAAGACCATTAATAAAAAAATGGTTTTCAAAATTTGACTGTAAGTCAGGTTTCTACCAGATCAAACTGAAAGATTCTGCGAAACCATTCATGGATTTGTCCCAAGCTAGGTAATCGTTCAGCTTTGCACTCCAAAGAAAGCCAACATCAAGTTCAATAAGAACAAGGTCCTTAGTCCTCCAGAAATCCATGAATTATGGATTTGTCACTGACGGGCGACAGATTTCGCTGTCATCCTTTAGAAACTATAGCATATTCGAGAAACCCATAAAGGCTTTCTTTACAATTCTCCTAGCAATGTCTTCATTTTTGCTGAAGGAAACTTTTCATCGAGATACGATGCAATCAATAAGATAAGTGCAGGAATAAGCCTTCTCACATCGTGTAGAGTGCCAGGAAGCCACCTCACATGCGTTCGCCATTGTGGATTAATCCACAAATAGAAGACACCAGGATGCTGCATCTGTCCACTACGAATTGAATGATGGAAGCATGTTGGACCCTCCACTAGCAAAAGGATATTCTCGAGGATAAAAAGAAACCTCAATTATTGCCACTATCAACGACAGAAATAAAGCTGCAGCAAAAGCAGAAGAATTCTTGTACGAAAAAGTATCTGCTACAGTAAAAAGCAGACTTCACTATCAACAGTGATAAAGATGCTACGCTATCCAAAAAGCAGCCTCCACTACTGTAAAGCAATTACATTATGCATGTTTGTATTAAAAAAGAGAGAGAAATCGAAGCATGCTTAGAGAGTGAATACTCCCTTAGGGAGTAGAGTGATCAAGAAGATCATTGTAAGATTATTATCATTATCAATATAATCATTAGTTCTTCTCTATCTGTGTGTACAATATTTTTCATATTGGAAGAAGATCTGGATTACCATTGGTCCAGCCGTAAGTAGTCGTTGAACGAGTGGTTTGTAGGCGAACAGCCGATTACCCACTAAGGTATTGGTCTTTTCTATGATGAACGCTATTGTGGGTACAAATAGACTTTTACTAATCATCTTATTGATACATGTAATGATGTCAGTGATGGTTCTTTTTGATTGCTCGAAACCTAGATCTAAGGCATGAATCCTTATAGCCCTGAGCAGAAATTTGCTAAGCAAATAGTTAAACGTGCCTTAGATAGATGTCGTATTGAACAAGAGAACACCGAGTTCTTAATTCAGGTCAAGGAGACCTTTATTAGAATAAGCCAGAGAGGAAGAGAAGCCCTCAATGATGAAATGTTTGTTGCCCCCCTTGTCTTAGCTGACGGAGAAATCATTATTCCTAGCCCTAAGAGTATTTTAGAACATGAAGAATTACATTATGCTAATACTTTGAATTTTCAAAAGACTCTCTTAGAAGAGATTAAAGAAGCCTTAGAAGCTTTAGATAATGCTCTTAGAAAGCATAACCAGAATTACGATTATAAATTTCAAAGGTTTATTAATCGAAGAAAGACTAGAAAGTCTAAAAATAATTCTGCATCCAGTAGCTCAAGTGATTAACGAGCTTTGGAATGGTAAGGACCTTCTTAGAAGAGTTAGAAAAAGAGTATGACTAAGCTAATTCTGATGAAGAAGATGAGATTCTACAAAGAATCAATGAACTCCAACTACAGTGCAATATAGAAGCATCAGGAGAATCATCACAACAACCTCTAGTTATGCAAGACTCAACGACAGCTGGAAGTGGAACGCCAGAAGCGCATCCTGAAACACAGACTAATTATGACAGCCACATGGCTAGCGGTGACGATGAAGAATCTCAACATTACAGGTATAGACATGAAACTTCTAGAACTAGAAGAATAGGAGGAAGACACTTATTTCCCCATCCTGGACATGCATATCCACTAACAAATGCAAGAGCAGTCTTAAACATCGATTGCATGTCAAACACTAACGAAGTAATCAAAGAATGGGTAAAAGCACTACTCATCCACCATGGAGTAACCCGAACAGAAGGTGATTCCTTAAAGACATTTATTGCATTGACCTTAAGTGGAAAAGTTGCCGATTGGTTCACAGCGTTACCTGAAGAAACCAAAGGTAGGTACTTAGGAGGTACAACGACTAATGATGCAAAAACTATCATTAGTACAATTGAGAATGAAATTCGACGAGAATTTCTTAGAGAAGATTATGCTCAACATCGCCTAACGGAAAAGCGAATAAAAAAGCAAAAAATATTTTACAATGCTTTACAATTTACAAATATGTGACATTAATTATTTTGATACATATGTCTGCGAATTTGAAAAATATTATTACAAAGCTGAAGTATCATCAGCTACTCAGAATTTGTTAAATTTCCATACCGATATGATTTTCACTAAACTGCCATATCCATGGAGTGAACTGATTTTCAACAAGTGGAAGGCCACAGATAGACCCAAAAGGACAGATACGTTAGGAGCATGTATCGAGTATGCAAGGATCACACTAGCGCACGAGTGTGAAAAGGCATTCAAAAGAAAACGACTTTAGAAAGACCAAAAGAAGTTGAAATGCAAGGATCAAACGTACTTTCCCAGCAAATTTGGTTGTTACACGGATAAGCCGAAGAAAAAGAAGAAATTCAAAGCCAAAAAGCAACGAGGCAAGAAGGTTAGGGAATCTTCTAAACCCTTCAAAAAGAAGAAAAAAATTCTTCAAAAAGAAGAATAAAAAGGATAAGAAGGAAACCACCAAACCTACATCAAAACAAATTCAGAAGCAGGATTGTAGGTGTTAGAACTGCAATGAAAAAGGACATTTTGCTAATCAGTGTTGCAAGCAAATAAATTTTGCAGGAATATATTCTAACAAATTATTTGAACAGATTTCAGGGTACGAAGAAGTGCCATATTCAGACATTGAATCAGAAGACGAGATCCTCGTCATAACTTATTTAAGCAGCTCATCTGGAGATGAACCAGACGGAAGCTCATGAATAGCATGAGGAAGCCGAATCCTCAGGTACGTATTCGAAAGAAATACTTTTTGATAAGAAAAAAAATCAAAAAATCATGTCTAAAGACATGAAAATTAGCACCCATGAAGGATTTAGGAAAACCTTTTTAGATATGTTCAGAAGAAAGAATATCCAATATTTTGGTACTAACATGCAGGGACAGCCTATCCCTGGAAATGTTGCTGCCGGCCAAGTCAAATTACCCCTCGTCACCTTTGAGCAGGGTAGACAAAAAATTTTCAAATTGCCAGAAAAAATCGATCTTAAATCGGTTATATTCATTTTGGTGCAGTACGCATTCATTTGAAAGCTAGTTTCCAAAAAGGACTAGACACCCCCATCACCATAATGCTTGTGCATAATCACATAGCCAATAGAGCAAAAGCCCTAATCGGGATTCTTGGAGGTAATCTCATGTACCAGAACATAGGATTTACCACTTACCTGGTTATGGTATTCCCATCAAAGACCAAGACATAAATCGTGCTCTAAATCTTTGTTATAATTTCAGTAGAACTAATTTATTAGACAGTCTACACCATTTGCCCTTTACCATAACACTATGCTCAGTTACATATTAAGTAACACTCATATGATTGATAGATTTCTTGACAAAGATGAAATTGAAGTTGACGATATCTTTTCTGACGTTTGTGAAGTTCAACAGATATCCCGATCAATCATCCCAAAGCTAGAACCAGCATGGGAAATTGATATCCAGAAGAAATCTCTTCTCGATCGGAGACTTAGCTTCCCTCGACGTTATTCAGTCGATGGAACAACCCTTCGCTCACACCCAATTGAACGGTTGCCAGTCCCTAGCCTAGCTAATTTTCAGCTAGTCATAAAAATCTACATCACGAAATGGCGTGATGGATTAATTTGGATCAACCCAGCTATACAGCATAACTATGCAGGCTAGGATCTGCATCCTCAAATCCAAGAACATAAAATTACTTATGTTCCTATTCTTTGCTGCTTCACCGAGCGAATTATCCACATTGAACCAGAACCCTTTACAACAAAGGCCGATATCCTACTAGGAATGCGATTCCTAGCTGAAACCACTTATTCATTAGCTGAACAAGTGCTCGCCATTAAACTAATTGGCACACTCATTCAAGCCATTAGAACCAATGATTAGGGTTCTTTGCATCAAGGTTGAATTGGTCTACAGGTATCATAAGCCTGAATGGTTTCATGCTATGATCGACACCAGCTCCGATGTCGCAATGGCTTCAGCCAATTCCTATCCTAAAAGATACTGGAATGACCTCCGTAAACCTCTCCAGGTTGTCGTCGCATCTAGACAAATTACCAGATTAACCAAAGCAGTATTTGGCCAATTTATTGCCATACCAGATAATACCACAGGGACGCATAAAATTATGCCCCTTCCCACAATAGTCATCCAAGCCCCAAAGGATGCCACCTATAACATCCTCTTAGGAGTAGATTTCCTTAAACTTTTCAAGGAATATTGTTCTCATCATACCTGGATTAGTTTCCTTGTGGACCCTGGATTAACTCTACTATTCTGCATAGTCCCACCATGCGCACCTCTATCCCTTTTACTCCACACAACCAGCATGGTGAATACCTCTCACGTAAAAATCCTAAAAAATGGCTAAAAAAGCCATAAAAACCCACAAATCTGCTACATGCACTCTCCAATACTCAACAAGCATTGGAATTCCGTCTTGAAGAAGAAGTAAAAGCCTTGCTTCGAGCGAATTTTGATGACAATCATTTGAAATATTGGGACAAAGATAAGTCCTATGCAGACATACAACTGAAAAAAGCTCAATCTATTATTCGCGTCAAACCTATAAGGTGTAACCAGACTGACGAAGAAGAATTCAAAGTCTAATTTCGAGAACTCGAAGAAAAACAAATCGCTTTTAAGAGTATAGAAAACAACAAAAGTCCTCACAGTAGCCCAGCATTCATGGTTAACAACCATTCTGAGCGAAAACGAAGTAAGCAGCGCATGGTTATTGACTATAAAAGGCTTAATGAGTTAACCATCTTTGGCGGTTACTTCCTTCCTAACAAGGAACTTCTCATTAATAAGACCTTTAGTAAAAAATGGTTTTCAAAGTTTGACTGTAAGTTAGGTTTCTATCAGATCAAACTGAAAGATTCTGCGAAACCATTAACAGCATTTAGTACGCCTCAAGGTCAGTACATTTGGAATGTCATGGCTATGGGATTTAAAAACGCCCCTCAAATCTTCCAATGAAGGATGGATAATATCTTCAATGAAAATTCAGATTTTCATCTAGTATATGTTGATGATATTCTGATCTTTTCATCTAACATTGCCGATCATGCTATGCATTTAATGAAGTTTATACAAAAAAGCCATAATCATGGCTTGATATTATCTGCAAAAAAGGCTGAAATTGCCAAAGAACAAATTGAGTTCTTAGGTCTTCGAATAGATCACAGTGCTATTGAGATGCAACCACACGTTTGCGAAAAGATTGCAAACTTCCCTGACAAATTAGTCGATCGAAAACAGGTAGAAAGATTTTTAGGATATATTAACTACATCAGTGATTTCATCCCTAACCTAGCATGGTTAAGAGGACCGCTACAGGATCTGTTGAAAAAGAGAATGAATCAGCAATGGCAAGACTACCGTACTAGCTTAGTACAGCAACTTAAAAAGCTATGTGTTCAGTTGCCAGAACTTGCAATACCCGAAGCAGATCAACTTATCGTTGAAACAGACGCATCAGACCAGTATTGGGGAGGAGTCCTCAAAGCAAAAAAGGCTGATGGTAAAGAGCGTATCTGTAGGTATGCGAATGGTAGTTTTAAACCCACCGAAATCAACTACCACAGTAATGAAAAGGAATTATTGGCTTTAGAACGCAGCTTTGCTAAGTTCCATTTCTTTATTTTACCAATTAGATTCCTTGCTCGGACCTACAATACTAATGTTAAAGTTTATATTTTTAATAGGCTTCCATGTACTCCTGAATATAAACGCCGACACAGGTGGCAGCAGTACTTTCAAGAATATCAATTTGATATTGAGCATATTAAAGGTAAGAATAATCATCTTGCTAATTTTCTTAGCAGGGAAGCTAATGGGAGTAGAAATTGAAGAATCCAAGCACATCAAAGTCCTGCTCGAAATGGCCATTCATGAGCTATGTATTGCCCAAGAAAGGGTAACATCAATTCATCAGGAGATTCAGCAGGAAATCCATCCTCGAATCGCTCAGGCATTATCAAGTCTTGGTGAAATTATGGCATTAAAAGCCATTGAAATGGATGAGGATACTTATCAGACCTTTCTTCGGGCCTGCCAAAGGCAAAAACTCTCCAAGAAGGAGTCTGTTTCTTGTCCACAGAAGGTACATCTCAGCGTACTTTCCAAACGAAAGGAAAGGCTCAGCTGTCCCCAGCGACATCCGTAACAGAGGAAGATAATTTTACCGTCATCGTCCCCAAGGCATACAAGCCTTTACAAGAGCCAACAATGAAACAGGCTTTAAAATTGGAACAATATAGTTCCTATACCAATTGGGTATATTCAGCCTAGAACACTGACAGTCAATTAATTGACACCTCTGGGATATATCTTAGAATTCATTTTCTTGCAGGTAGTAACGAAGATGAAGTCACCAGGGCAGTAATCTATGGTTACTGTGGAAGTATCACTAGTTCGCCAGGAAATCGCGAAATCCTTGGAATTCATAAGTCCATTATTGAAGCGGTTAAGAAATTCCGCAGGAGTTCAAGGTCAGATATGGTGGTTCTAAAGCTATTATCTGCGAGCCCAGAAATTTATCTAGTACCAGTCTTAGGCTGGGTCATAGTTCAGCTTTGCACTCCAAACAAAGCCAACATCAAGTTTAATAAGAACAATGTCCTTAGTCCCCCAGAAATCCATAAATCATGGATTTGTCACCGACGGACAGCAGGTTTCGCTATCATCTTTAAGAAACTACAGCATATTCGAGAAACCAATAAAAGTATTCTTTACAATTCTCCTAACAATATTTTCATTTTTGCTGAAGGAAACTTTTCACCGAGATACGATGCAATCAATAAGATAAGTGCAGGAATAAGCCTTATCACATCGTGTAGAGGGCCAGGAAGCCATCTCACACGCATTCACCTTTGTGGATTAATCCACAAACAGAAGACACCTGGATGCTGCATCTGTCCACTATGAATTGAATGATGAAAGCGTGTTGGACCCTCCACTAGCAAAAGGAGATTCTCGAGGATAAAAAGAAACCTCAATTATTGCCACTATCAACGGCAGAAATAAAGCTGCAGAAAAAGCCGAGGAATTATTGTATGAAAAAGCATCTGCTACAGTAAAAAGCAGACTCCACTATCAACAGTGATAAAGATGCTGCACTATCTAAAAAGCAGCCTCCACTACTGTAAAGCAATTACATTATGTATGTTTGTATTAAAGTAGATGTGAGATGTCGGGCTTAGAGGCCTATATAAGGGGAGCTTCAGTGTTTGCTTAGAGGGGAGTGAAAAAAGAGAGAGAAATCGAAGCATGCTTAGAAAGTGAATACTCCCTTAGGGAGTAGAGTGATCAAGAAGATCATTGTAAGATTACTATCAATATCAATAAAATCATTAGTTCTTCTCTATCTATGTGTACAATATTTTTCATATTGGAAGAGGATCTGGATTACCATTGGTCCAGCCGTAAATAGTCGTTGAACGAGTGGTTTATTGGTGAACAGGCGATTACCCAGTAAGGTATTGATCTTTTCTATGACGAACGCTATTACGGATACAAATAGACTTTTACTAATCATCTTATTGATACATGTAATAATGTTACTAATGGTTCTTTTTGATTGCTGGAAACCTAGATCTAAGCCATGAATCCTTATAGCCTTGAGCAGAAATTTGCTAAGCAAATAGTTGAATGTGCCTTAGATGGATGTCATATTGAACAAGAGAACACCGAGTTCTTAATTCAGGTCAAGGAGACCCTTATTAGAATAAGCCAGAGAGCAAGAGAAGCCCTCAATGATGAAATGTTTGATGCCCCCCTTGTCTTAGCCGACGGAGAAATCATTATTCCTACCCTACGAGTATTTCAGAACATGAAGAATTACATCATGTTAAAACTTTGAATTTTCAAAAGGCTCTCTTAGAAGAGATTAAAGAAGCCTTTGGAGCTTTAGATAATGCTCTTAGAAAGCATAACCAGAATTACAATTATAAATTTCAAAGGTTTATTAATTAAAGAAAGACTAGAAAGTCTAAAAATAATTCCACATCCAGTAGCTCAAATGATTAACGAGCTTTGGAAAAAGATCCAGCATAGGAAATTGATATCCAGAAGAAACCTCTTCTCGATAGGAGACTTAGCTTCCCTAGATGCTATATAGCCAGGGAACAACGATATGTTTTTCACTAAACTGTCATATCTATGGAGTGACTTGATTTTCAGCAAGTGGAAGGCCACAGACAGACTTGAAAGGACATATACGTTAGGAGCACGTATCAAATTTGTAAGGATCACACTTCCTTCCTAACAAGGAACTTCTTATTCCTGAAAGGCTTAATGAGTCATACCCTATGTCTCAAATGGTATCAGAGTCATATCCTATGTCTCAAACCAGACGAGACCCAATATGACGCTTGGAGGTATATCTTAGAACAAGCCGAACTTGCCAATAATGTATGGTATATAGAGCCAAACCTAGCAAGCCCAGCTAGAGATTCATTATCCAATCTAAGTGATGGATAAAGCTTGTACCAGTACTAAAGTTCCATATCAGGAATTATGGAAGACACCTTTAGTAGGACAGACCGTTGATGCTAAGTTAGATAGCATTTATGAAGGATTCGGAGAAGTCCAAAAATTGGTTTTAGAAAAAAACCAAACCTAAAGACGAACCAAGAATAGTACGTTGAAGAGTACACTTTAACCCAACGTGTGACTCTACGCAACCAGGTTACCCATCCATCAGTAACATGGTAAGGACCTTCTACTCACTAGAAGAGTTAGAAAAAGAGTATGACCAAGCTAATTTTGATGAAGAAGATGAGATTTTAGAAAGAATCAATGAACTCCAACCATGGTGCAATATGAAAGCACCAGGAGAATCATCACAACAACCTCTAGTTGTGCAAGACTCAGCGACAGCTGGAAGTGGAACGCAAGAAGCGCATCCAAAAACACAGACTAATTATGACAGCCACATGGCTAGCAGTGACGATGAAGAATCTCAACGTCACAAGTATAGACATGAAACTTCTAGAACTAGAAGAATAGGAGGAAGATACTTATTTCCCCATCCTGGTCATGCATATCCACTAACAAATGCAGGAGTAGTCTTAAACATCGATTGCGTGTCAAACACTGATGAAGTAATCAAAGAATGGGTACAACCACTACTCATCTACCAAAGAGTAACCCAAACAGAAGGTGATTCCTTAAAGACATTTATTCCATTGACCTTAAGTGGAAAAGTTGCCGATTAGTTCACAGCATTACCTGAAGAAACCAAAGGTAGGTACGTAGGAGGTACAACGACTAATGATGCAAAAACTATCCTCAATACGATTGAGAATGAAATTCGATGAGAATTTCTTGGAGAAGATTACACTCAACATCGCCTAACAAAAAAGCGAATAAAAAAGCAAAAATATCTTACAATGCTTTACAATTTACAAATATGTGACATTACTGATTTTGATGCATATGTCTGTGAATTTGAAAAATATTATTACAAAGCTGAAGTATCATCAGCCACTCAGAATTCATTAAATTTCCATAACGATATGTTTTTCACTAAATTGCCATATCCATGGAGTGACTTGATTTTCAGTAAGTGAAAGGCCACAGACAAACCTGAAAGGACAGATACGTTTGGAGCATGTATCGAATTTGCAAGGATCACTCTAGCATACGAGTGTGAAAAGGCATTCAAAAGAAAACCACTTCAGAAAGACCAAAAGAAGTTGAAATGCAAAGATCAAATGTACTTTCCCAACAAATATGGTTGTTACATGGATAAGCCGAAGAAAAAGAAGAAGTTCAAAGCCAAAAAGCAACAAGGCAAGAAGATTAGGAAATCTTCTAAACCCTTCAAAAAGAAGAAAAAATTCTTCAAAAAGAAGAATAAAAACGATATGAAGGAAGCCACCAAACCTACATTAAAACAAATTCAGAAGCAGGATTGTAGGTGTTAGAACTACCATGAAAAAGGACATTTTGCTAACGACTATCCCAAGCAAATAAATTTTGCAAGAATATATTCTAACGAATTATTTGAACAGATTTCAAGGTGCGAAGAAGTGCCATATTTAAACATTGAATCGGAAGACGAGATCCTCATCATAACTTATTTAAGCAGCTCAACTGAAGACGAATCAGGCGGAAGCTCATGAACAGCAAGAGGAAGCCGAATCCTCAGGTACGTATTCGAAAGAAGTACTTTTTGATAAGAAAAAATATCAAAAATCACGCCTAAAAACATGAAAATTAGCAGCCATGAAGGATTTAGGAAAACCTTTTTAGATATGTTCAGAAGAAAGAATATCCAATATTTCGATACTAACATACAGGAACAGCCTACCCCTAGAAATGTTGCTGTCGGCCAAGATGAATTACCCCTCGTCACCTTCGAGCAGATTAGATGAAAAATTCACGAATTGCCAGAAAAAGATCGATCTACAATCGGTTATATTCATTTTGGTGCAGTACGCATTCATTTGAAAGCTAGTTTCCAAAAAGAACTAGACACCCCCATCACCATAACGCTTATGCATAATCGCATAGCCAATAGAGCAGAAGCCTTAATCGGGACTCTTAGAGGAAATCGCATGTACCAGAGCATAGGTTTTACCACTTACCCTGGTTATGGCATTCCCATCAAAGACCTAGACACAAATCGTGCTCTAAATCTTTGTTATGATTTCAATAGAACTGATTTATTAGACAGTCTACACCATTCGGCTTTTACCATATACACTATGGTCAGTTACATGTTAAGTAACACTCATATAATTGACAGATTTCTTGACAAAGATGAAATTGAAGTTGACGATATCTTTTCTGATGTTTGTGAAGTTCAACCGATATCCCAATCAATCATCCCAAAGCTAGAACCAGCATGGGAAATTGATATACATAAGAAACCTCTTCTTGATAGGAGACTTAGCTTCCCTTGACATTATTCAATCGATGGAACAACCCTTCGCTCACACCGAATTGAACGGTTGCCAGTCCCTAGCCTACCCAATTTTCAGCTAGTCACAAAAATCTACATCACTAAATGGCGTGATGGATTAATTTGGATCAACCCAGCTATACAGCATAACTATGCAAGCTAGGATCTGCATCCTCAAATCCAAGAACATAAAATTACTTATGTTCCTATTCTTTTCAGCTCCACCGAGCAAATATCCACATCGAACAAGAACCCTTTACAACAAAGGTCGATATCCTATTTGGAATGCGATTCCTAGCTAAAACCACTTATTCGTTAACCGAACAAGTGCTCACCATTAAACTCAATGGTACACTCATTCAAGCCATTAGAACCAATGATAAGGGTTCCTTACATCAAGGTTGAATTGGTCTATAGGTATCATAAGCCTGAATGGTTTCATGCCATGATCGACACTGGCTCCGATGTCACAATGGCTTCAGCCAACTCCTATCCTGAAAGATACTGGAAAGACCTCCGCAAACCTTTCCAGGTTGTCGTCGCATATGGACAAATTACCAGATTAACCAAAGCGGTATTTGGCCAATTTATTGCCATACAAGATACTACCACAGGGACGCATAAAATTATGCCCCTTCCCACAATAGTCATCCTAGCCCCAAAGGATGCTACCTATAACATCCTCTTAGGAGTAGATTTTCTTAAACGCTTTAAGGAATATTATTCTAATCATACCCAGATTAGTTTCCTTACTCCTTGTGGACGTTGGATTAAGTCTACTATTATGCATAGTCCCACTATGCGCACCTCTATCCCTTTTACTCCACGCAGCTAGCATGGTGAATACCCCTTACGTAAAAATCCTAAAAAATGGCTAAAAAAGCCATAAAAACCCGCAAATCTACAGCATGCACTTTCCAATACTCAACAAGCATTGGAATTCCGTCTTGAAGAAGTAAAAGCCTTGCTTCGAGCAAATTTTGATGACAATCCTTTGAAATATTGGTACAAAGATAAGTCCTATGCAGACATACAGCTCAAAGAAGCTAAATCTATTGTTCGCGTCAAACCTATGAGGTGTAACCAGACTGACGAACAAGAATTCAAAATCTAACTTCGAGAACTCGAAGAAAAACAACTCGCTTTTAAGAGTACAGAAGACAACAAATGTCCTCACAGTAGCCCAACATTCATGGTTAACAACCATTCTAAGCAAAAACGAGGTAAGCCGCGTAAGGTTATTAACTATAAAAGGCTTAATGAGTTAACCATCTTTGACGGTTACTTCCTTCCTAACAAGGAACTTCTCATTAATAAGATCCTTAATAAAAAATGGTTTTCAAAATTTGACTGTAAGTCAGGTTTCTACCTGATCAAATTGAAAGATTCTGCGAAACCATTAACACCATTCAGTACGCCTCAGGATCAGTCAATTTGGAATGTCATGCCTATGGGATTAAAAAACTCCCCTTAAATCTTCCAACGAAGAATGGATAATATCTTCAATGAATATTCAGATTTTTGTCTAGTATATGTTGATGATATTCTGATCTTTTCATCTAACATTGCAGATCATGCTATGCATTTAATGAAGTTTATACAAAAAAGCCGTAATCATGGCTTGATATTATCTGCAAAAAAGGTTGAAATTGCCAAAGAACAAATTGACTTCTTAGGTCTTCGAATAGATCACAGTGGTATTGAGATGCAACCACACGTTTGCGAAAAGATTGCAAACTTCCCTGACAAATTAGTTAACCGAAAATAGGTAGAAAGATTTTTAGGATGTATTAACTACATCAGTGATTTCATCCCTAACCTAGCATGGCTAAGAGGACTGCTACAGGATCTGCTGAAAAAGAGAATGAATCAGCAATGGCAAGACTACCATACTCGCCTAGTATAGCAACTTAAAAAGCTATGTGTTCAGTTGCCAAAACTTGCAATACCCGAAAAAGGAGATCAACTTATCGTTGAAACGTACGCATCAGACTAGTATTGGGCAGGAGTCCTCAAAGCAAAAAAGGTTGATGGTAAAGAGCATATATGTAGGCATGCGAATGGTAGTTTCAAACCCGCCGAAATTAACTACCACAGTAATGAAAGGTAATTATTAGCTTTAAAACGAAGCTTTGCTAAGTTCCATTTCTTTATTTTACTAGTTAGATTCCTTGTTTGGACTGACAATACTAATGTTAAAGCTTATATTTTTAATAAGCTTCCATATACTCCTGAATATGAATGCTGACATAGGTGGCAGTAGTACTTTCAAGAATATTAATTTGATATTGAGCATATTAAAGGTAAGAATAATCATCTTGCTAATTTTCTTAGTAGGGAAGCTAATGGGAGCAGAGATTGAAGAATCCAAGGACATCAAAGTCCTACTCGAAATGGCCATTCATGAGCTATGTATTGCCCAAGAAAGGGTAACACCAATTCATCAGGGGATTCAGCAGGAAATCCATCCTCGAATTGTTCAGGCATTATCAAGCCTTGATGAAATTATGGCATTGAAAGCCATTGAAATGGATGAGGATGCTCAATCTGTGTGTGCCTTATGTGGACAAGAAACAGGCCGCTTCTTGGAGAGTTTTTGTCCTTTCGTAGGCCTGAAGAAAGGTCTGTGCATGCCTTCTGTGCATGTTCACGTATTATATTTTTTTAAAAGATGATATAAGGAATAGACAATTAGATGTGTGCAATTTTCTTTCTAATTTAAAAAGTGAAAGAACATTGATGTTGATTATATATATATTTTTTTTCCTTTTTCTAAATGAATCGTTTCTCTAAATCAACCATATTTTCTTTCCACACTTCATGATGTGGCTTCTTATTGAGCTGAAAATTGGGCAGGTTACTTGTAGTGCAGGACGGTAGGATTTCAACAGCATCAATAAGGTTAGTGATCTTAGTGATCGACCCTTTTGCAGATTCTCCTCTTCCCCGTCACAAGCAACTTCATCCAGTTTGTAACAAGTGTTGGCTACAATACAGGGAAAGAGTAGTCATTTTCTTGACCTTTGGGCCCATTGTTTTACAGTTATTCATTCATGAATCTTGACCCTTGGGCCAACTGAGCTAGGCCCATTATTTTTATACAGTGATCCAATATAATCTGCTAGATTCATCAGTTTGAGTAGCAAATGCTATTGACCAGATCCAAAACAATTAAACATTCCTTTTTCTTTTTAAAAAAGGGGGCCCATTGATGACTTTCCTTATGAAGCCCTCTGTTCTTATAGAGAATGACCTGAAGCTGGGATCAGTGACCATTTTTGCATGTCTTTCTTACTTCTCTTATTTTTCGTTCTCTATCTCTGTCTGTCTCATCCTATTCAATATCTAAGAATGGTATGAGGTAGGACATCATCAATTCCACTTCCACTCTGAATCACAGAGAGAAAGGCAAATGGTCATGAGTTGGCTACTTATGATGGTGAATTTGCATTAGTTAAGGTGTACATTCATATTAATGAAATTTGCATATGGCAAATTGTATGTTTTTATCTTGCAAGCTTTATGATTGGTGTACTCTTAATGAAATTTGTTTTTCATTTTAGGCAAAATAGTTCATACGAGAAGCAGTCAAAGGTCAACAAACCCTAGCGATCATCAAGGAGATGTAGGGATTGAAATACAAAACACTCAAAGGTATTATGTTAATCATTTACTCAATTATATGAATATGAAATTGCTAATGAGCTCCTTTTTTGGGAATAATAAGAAAGAAGAATTGAAGAAATAATAAGAAGTGATCATGATGAACTTATACATGCACTTTAGTGAACTTGTCTATATTCCCCACCATAAACTTCGGGCCATATTTCAGCATGTTCACAATTTGTTCCCTCTTGAATGAATGATTTTATGTAGAGAGATCGTTTTCAATAGTGGTGAACTTGCACATATATTGTAGTAAACTTGGTTGTTCATCATGGTGAACTTGTGCCTTTTGGAAAGTGAACTAATTCAATCCCCTTGTATATTCAGTCTGGTCAATTAATGCATGCTCTTTTTGCTTACATATGAGTAATAAACTTATGCATTTGTTTTAGTGATGTTGGATAAATGTTTTTACAGATATGGTTTGAATGTAAAGATACATTACTGCTAACTTCCAATACTAAGCCACTCAAACACTCATCCAATGTGATCATCTTTCACAAATGTAGATTTAATCTCATATGTATCCATTTTAAGTGTACAACTCATTCAATATAATTGTCCACCAAATATGTATATTAATTGGATGCTTATTAATACAACCCTAAGCTATAGCAAACATTTAGGCTAATTTGGTTGGTCTGGTGTATACTAATATCAATTTATTAAAATTATTTTTGGTTCACTCTGGAAGTAAGCGGTCTCAAGGACAACAAAAAGACAGAAAGGGGAAGAAGCTTCGTGCTCAACCAAAAAGATTGTGCGTTCATGTTAATTTAAAGAGAACAACATCAGTGTATATTGCTACCACTACTGGCGAATCTAATGAAGCTTCTAGTGATGCACACATAGAGAAGTACATCCCTTTAGAGATAGGAACTCCTACACCCACACCTACCTTAACATTTCCCGGTCAATGTTCCCAACCAAGCCTTCAACCTCCCAATGTACACTCTCAAGTGGATCTAGAAACAGCACCTTTAGATGATCAACAAAGTACACAAAGAAGTCATGATATGGGTGATACACAACCAATGACCTAAGAAGAAGAAGGAGTAGTGGCATTAGGCAGCAATTCAATGGGTGTTCACATTACCCAATTGAGAAACAAACCAAAAACAAAGAAAAGCAAACAAAAAGAATTCAACAATTGGATGTCACCCAAGGGTTTGAGGCAGCTAATTGAAAAGCTAAATGACAAGCAAAAGGAAGCCGTCAAAGAAATTGGTTTCGGCGGCTTCTTGTACTTGCAAGTTGACATGATTCCAAGGAAGTTAGTAGTATGGTTAGTTTGCAATTTCGACACTTGCTCATACTCCCTGCCCCTCACCCATGGCAGGTTGATAATCACTGAGCATGATGTCTATATGACATTAGCTCTTCCCAAGGGCCCCCTTGAGGTGACTGAGGCCAAAAGTGAAACGAATTCTAGTACGGAATTCAAAACCTTACTTAAGCGATGGAAAGAACAATAGCCTGACTAAGATAGGGTCCCTAAATCTAGGGAGATGGTTGAGATGATTTGTAGTAAGGTTGATGGGGGAGAAGAGTTTAAAAGAAACTTCACAGTGTTTGTGGTGTCTAGTTGTATTAATGGGAACCAAAGAGGTGAAGTGAATTACTTGGTACTTGATGCATTATTAGATTTAAGTAAAGTGAGAGAATTAAATTGGGCACGATACACAATGGCAGCCCTTGTCTCATCAGTTGATGAGTGGAAAAAGAAGACCTCGAGGTTTTTTATAGGGCCAATACTCTTCCTAATGGTGCATTGAGAATTTCTATTCATTCATTTTATTCATGTACTTAATTAGAATCGTTAAAATTTTACATCACCTAATTTTTCATGCAAGTTTTGTGAAAAGAAAATTGAACTTTTTTCTTATTTTCACAGCTTTGTTTTCTTGATCGGGTTGTTTTCAAAGTACGGACTGTCAAGTGTCAGTTCCCAACCTTGAGAGGATGGACAAATGATAAAGTGAAATCAAGGGAAGAATAAGAATTTGAAGTCGGTTTTGGCAAAGGTGCCCTTGAGGACTGTCTAGATGAGACCGAAAAGCCTGATGAAGCTCAAGTGGTTCATGAAGAGGAACCATCTAATGCAACCCCTAAAGCTGCTGCTCAAGCTGAACATGATACTGTACAGTCAAAGATTAAGGTATATGACCCCCTACGTTAGACTCTTTGCTCTGTACTATATATAACATTTAGGTGTCTATGCAGTTGGTAAATGACCATCCTTTTATGTTTGTGTGTGATATCTAGAAGTAGATATAACGCTCACATATTCTTGTCATGTGTCCTGACCATCAAATCCAAGGTTAAGTTAAACTTGAAATATAATTACTTGTTTAGTATTTTGATTTGATGTGAATTCATAAGGAAATGTCAAAATAGCCCCCAAGTAGGTAGACTTGTTTAAAGTCTCAAGGATGAATGTAACCTAGGACTCAGACTCAACATCGACCTTATGTTGCTTGGCTTGTCTTTGTTTTGATCAGGCACTTCTTGAGGATGCTAAGAAGGTAAGCAATGAGATCATCACCAATACTCGTGTCTTGGCAGGGGTGATCACAGAATTAGAGAAGTTGGTTCCTGAAGCACATGCCTCACTAAAGACTGTAAGAATAATAGCTGTGCAGACCGCAACTGATGCACTGTTTGCAGAGACAACTTTGCCGGGGAAGTCAACGAGTAACAAACCGGTACTCTCACCTGACCCCTATGAGTCGGAAGATTTCTCGTTGGCGGTTGAGGTAATCAAGAAGTAATTTTTAACTGTCCAAAAAAGCAAACATCACTTCCCATAATTTACTCCGCCAAGTTTCAGCGTCGGCTTGTCTGAAGAAGAGAACGAGCGAACAGCCACTCATCTCTTCATCCGTGAAGCAGAGCATGAAGAAGAGAGTGTTACCCCTGCTACTGGAGTTGTGATCAGAGAGCTAGATGTTGATGTTCCATTGTGAGATGTACAAGAAGCAAGCTATGTTGGCAAAGGTAAAGCTATTATGGAGGAAGTGTCAAGAAGACCAAGAATGAGGTCCATGCAATGTAGCACCATGCAAGTGCCAACAGGTATATTTCCACCTTTGTTCCTTGGCCTCTCTCTATCTCTCTCTCTATTTGTCTCTCTCTCTCGCTTTATATAATGAATGTAAACATGGCCTGACATAAGCACAATGAATGTAAACATTGCCTCACAGAAGAAAATCAAGTCCTTATCCACTCATCCACTTTTAGGGGGGAAGGGGGTGGATGACAGTCTAAATATGCCGGTGGACTGGCCCAAAAACCATCAAAATAGGTAATATGATAAAAATGCCATAGCTTAACCTACAATCAAAAACGGGATTTGCACTTATTAACAGAGCAAGCTGAGAGATAAATCAGTCTTAAATGTCTAACTATTATTTCGTGCGGCTCTGATCAGGCGCACTAGATCCTGCTGATGCCTCTGGAGGAAGCCTAGCCTACTGATAATGAGAAACATATGCTTCTAGCTTATTTATTTAGTTATGATGATTAATTAGCACTGAATTATTGCTGATGTTACATTATCTCTCTCTCTCTCTCTCTCCCCCCCAGTAAGAGATACTTACTTTCTTAGCAGCACAAACCTAGCTGGCTAAACTCATACATATCAAAAAACCAGCTATAATTCAAATGACATGCATGATACTTCTTTTTTAGTTTTTTTTTGCCTAAAAAATCACACACACAGAAGAAGGCATGAACAAAGCCACTCATTAGATCAAATGCATGTATATTTTTAACCTGTTTGAGATCAGAAGAAAAATAGTAACAAGGCAAACCCCCAAAAAAAAAAAAAATCAATCAGTTCTACCATATTATTGTTCTTTTTTTTCTTTTTTGGTAACCACATGGTTGTGTTACAAAAACCTTCATCTGTCAAGCAGAGCCTCAAGGAGACAGTGTTGCCTCTACTACTAGAATTGTGATCAGAGAGCTAGATGCGAACGTTCCATTGCGAGATGTACTAGAAGCAAGCTATGTTGGCAAAGGCAAAGGCATTATGCAGGAAGTGTCAATGAGACTAACAACAAGGTCCATGCGATCCTGCAGCATACAAGTGGCAATAGGTATGTTTCCACCTTTCTTCATTGCCGTCTCTCTCTCTCTCTCTCTCCTCCTCTGTGTGTCTTTTTTTTAGAGTTTCTTTGTCCTCTCTGTTTCCGCCCTTTTTTTCGAGAGGGGTGAAAGGGGTTGGATGCCATTCTAAATATGCTGGTGTAGTGGCCCAAAAAGCATCACAATTCTGAGCTTTTTTTTTTGGGAAGCACCCCGTTGTCTTACAAAAATGGCAAATACTCTCATTTAGTAGCACGTAAGTGTTTATAGAATGATAGGTGTGTAGTATGTTGCTACAAATTTTTGGATTTGTTTCAATGACATTTGACTATAACAGTTTTAGGGAATGTGGTTCTGGTTTCAAGAGTAAGGGTTTTTGGATTAGTTTTAATGACATTTGATTATGATATATACATGTCTACCTAAATACTATGCAGATTTTATATGGATTAATCATAATCTGATTTATTTTGACATGTGTGCTTGGACTTTATAAGTATCTTTTTGGATGAGATGAACTTTTAAGTAATTTTTTGTACCACTTTGGTGAACTTTTATAGTTAATTGGTCGACTTAAACGAGTATTGTCGTTTACTTGTACATTCTTTTCATAAAGGGATGGTTTCTTTTATGATAGTTTACTCCTTTTATACTAGAACTTATGAGCTGCTGGCTGGGCATAAGATCTAGGGTTTTTATGGTCTTAGCTACATAGAAAGATGTGTAGTAAGATGTTGCTTGATGAGGGAGTTATTGGCATGGTTGCTTTAAGGCAATATGCTTACAGTTAAAAGTAACCGTGCAATGAAACCTGAGTATGATGGGCAAAGGACACCCTACACCTTTTTTAGTTGTTACTCTGGGGTATGGATGTGAATAAGGATATCCTAGAGTCATGATATGCATGGAATGTCCTGTCAATTTGGGTTATACTGAACATCATATGCAAGAGTTTGAATTGCCATATTTTGCCTGAGTTTCTGAAGTTTTGTTGCTAGAGTGATTGTGGTTGATCATTACAGTTCTTTTAGTAGCAAAGAATGTCTGAGAGACAGGCAGATACTAGCATTGAGGTAAGAGAGTACATAACTAACAAGCTTCTACTATTTCAGGGTTCGAATTGTGAATGAGCAATCTCATAGAGTCTGTATCTGCTATCTTTTGCTATGGACTTTTATGAAGTTACTTGCTAGAACACTGGGACTTCTTTGTTAGTGGGTATTTCAGGTTTTTGGAAAGTCTACCTTTGCTGCCCAAGAGCCCATTTAGCTTGTGAAGAATTGTGAGTATTTAAGCTAATTAATGCAGTTTGTTTATCATTTGGATAGGATTGGAGAGTGAACTAAAAATGAATATGTCTTGTTAAAGAATTTCATATTTGACATAGTAAGAGTTGAAATAACTCAATAGGTCTTCTATCATGACACACTTGCTGGCCCTATGATGCAAACACAACGTTACATGCATTGCTACTTCATTTCTCCTTTATCATTATTTGGGATTTCCTAAAAAATCTTAGATGCATTGCTAGTTACTATTCTCCATTTAAAGTACTACTTTATGAACTTGACTAATATCAAATTTTGTTTTGAAAGGAGATACAGGAAACAGAATGTTAGAAAGGCACAACTATCCTCACCGGGAAAGGAAAGAGTTCGCACCTTTTTTGTGCTCTCCTTATATGCAAAGGAACGTGAGTATCTTTAGGGCAATAGCCTATGAACCGAAGCTATATGGAGATTTTGTGTTTAACTCGTCAGAAGACCAAAGGTAACTACACACTGTTTACACTTCCTAGTATGCATTTCATTAACCTGATCCCAAAGGATTGTCTAAGCTAGGTGATTATTAAATTAGGCATTGACCATCAGTATTTTCTCTAGCATTCTGCTTTTGAGATTTGTGGACATGGTAATTTAAGGAATATATGAATGTATATAAAAGATCAATAAATTAACCATTATTAATGTTTATACTGCATTGATTGATTTTAATGGGTTTACGAAGGCTAAACTGCTAAAGCTACTGAAGAATGTGCAAACATTTGCTCATGTTATTGCTTTGGAAATATAGTAGTTTGTCATTAGCAATTTCTCTGGTTCATTTTTCCCTTCCCCATCCTCCTCCCCTCTCTTTTTTCCCTTTTAAATAAATGAAGATGTGGTTGTAGCTGTTGTTTATGAGGTTAAAGTTGAGAGAATAGCAAACCACAATTATGTGCCTTCATGAAATTGGTTCATTGACTGTAGAAAGGATATTAACCAATGCAATCCGTAAAATACTTTAGTTTTGTTTACCATGAGCCAGTCAACTAGTGGATTGAGTAATATATGAAATGGTACAGAACTAATCTGTCTATTTTTATCTTTGCTATTCTGCGTTGATTTTTATATCCATCTGATAACTAATAGACGTGGGTGATTGATTCACTCTTTGATGTCCTGAGTTGTATAGCCAAGTCGTTCATACGTGAATAGCTTTGAAATCATCAAAACCATTTTCTATGTACAATCCAAGCATAGTTCAATGTACAATTTATCTATTTATTTTTGTAACCAAGTGTTATATGATGATACGTACTATGCGACTACAAGACGTGCGCTTTCAAGTCGTGCTGGGGATAATGACGTTGACAAAACCGTCATCAATATTTGGGCACATATACTGCATGTACATGAGCAGTACAGAGATCGATCTAGCGTTCATTGGGTTTTCTTTATAAGTGAAGCATTGGTAAGTCAATTAAAAAGATTCTTATAAAACATTTTCACATGTATATATATGCTTTTACATATGAACGGTTAGTCAAGTAAAAATCCTTTTTTTTTTGGGTTTTGCCTTGAAGGATCTGTACATCAACACAAAAGATGAAGCCAAAGCAAAAGCTACATTCTTTCATAGGCTGAATGAGGAGGTGTCATTGACTCTGCATGTCAAATTCAAGGAAGTTGACTTGGTAAAATTTACTCAAACACATTACTTTTAAATGTATTTTTTTGTAATTGTTTTTGCTGGTAGCTACTATTTGGAAATTAGGTTATCACCATGATGGGTATGTTATTCTACATTGATAAAAAAAACTTTATGTTGGGTTTTCAAGTGTTTTTCCATTGTGTACACAAGAAAAGACAAATTGTTCTTTGCTTTAATTTCAAGGACAAAGCTATGGATATAATAGACCATATGAAAAAAAAAAGCCAAAAGATAGTTGCCTATACGAGTTCTTCACAGATCATTTGGTGAGGTTACACATTGTTGTTTTGTTTAATTATTTTTCAAAGGAAGCATATAATGATACTATTTTTTAAAAATCATATGCAAACCAAGCAGAGTACACTTTTGGGCGAATATCTTATCAAGGAATGGAGTGATGATAGGAGAGGCACTTCCATTCAACTGTTTCAAGAAAGACACATAGATATGCCTTGAAAAATCGACAGTTCCAGACAAGATCATAATGAAGGTATTTATGTTATGAGGCATACGGAGGAATAAAAAGGTGTGGCAACCCATTGGGATGTGGGATTGAGGAAGAATGAGGTTAGCATACTGTAGGCTTTCTCATTTAAAAGTGTTTGATCTTTCATTACCTATTGTCATCATTATTAAATGAGAGAGAATCAATTGGTAATATTTAACGGATGTCTCATGAACCCCTTTGCTTTTTTATTTTTTGGTTTTTTTGTTTTGGGGGGGGGTCATCATTCTCATGGGTTTTTTACATGTATTTTTTTCCCGGGGGGTGCTTAGCTCAAATGCACGGATATTGGATACTGTTCTGAGTTCTAAGTTCTCTGTGTTAGCATCACATGTTGTCACTGTCCTTTTGCCTACCCTGTTCGGTTGGGTCACTTGGGTGAGATGGAATACTGGTATTGTATGTGGTAGAGAATGGTATGCAATGTAATAGTATTGCATATTTGCATTGTGTTGGCAGACACAACCTCCGTTTCTTCTATTATTTTTTGGGTTGGCTATTCATATTTTGATGTTGAGTAAAATTAGCGCCCACAATAGATCATAAAAAGTATAGTTGGTGTATAGAATAATGCTATATATGTTTATAGGTGATTCAGCTGATAGGGGTGCTGTCCTAGTTTGGTGTCAAATTAAAACTAAAATGGATTTATTCTGATTGAAGGATTTTCATTGAGGATATTATATAAATTTTCATTAAGGGTTTTCCCCTCTCCCCAAAAATTAAAAAATGCATCAAATTGATATCAATTGTTTGGGAACTATGTTTTCTTATTCCTCTCTTATTTTTAATTTTTTTTCCCTAAAAAGAATTGATAAAATTTGTTTATGTATAGCAACTCGATGTCAGGTCATCATCTATTGTTTCTACTTATCTTATGAGATTCTAATACAAGTTAATGGATCCTCTTGCTGCCCCCTCTCCCCCCTTCCCCCCCTTCCAATCTTATTTTATTGGAATTCATAAACTAAGGGTGCAATACTGCCACAAGATCGTCACATCATCTGCCAATGCCATTGCTCCAGAGGTGAAGAACATGGTAGTTGTCTATGAAACTATAATGCTCAAAAGTTCAAGGAAGTATTGGTAAGTTCCAGGATACTACTGCTTATGTTTGGCTATTCGGTTTGAAAACTAATAGATATATGCCATGAATGTAGTAGCTTAATGAATTCTACCTATACGAGGAATCCATCAATATATTTTATTGCCTTGCTAAAGTAGAAGATAGTCCAGAAGGATTTTATGCTAAACTTGCTGTGCCTATTGCTTGTTGTGATGTAGCATGACAATGCATTTATCATTGGAAGAATATTGTAGCGAAATTACTACTTTCTTTGTTGTTTATCATTATTTCTTTGTTGTTTGCTGACTAGACATTAGTCTAAACCACATGATAATTTGTCAGTACAGGGTAATCTGTCCAGTTTAACACAACGTTTTCATCTACAATGATGTTAGCCTCTCTCTATGTTTGTTCTGTGCAACATTTAAGCCTGATCTGGGTGGTGGTGATTGTTAGTATTATTATCTAGAAAATAAGACTCTTTGCACATGCCTTTAACGAAGTTTCGAATGCCCTTTTGTTAGATTTGTGTCTAAATTGAGATTTGAATACATGTAACTTTATGTTTTCCGGTTGGGTTTGTTGGTCCTAGCCCTTGGTCTAACCTGTTAGACAAAGGAGTCTCAACCTTTTACGAATCAGGCCTCAATTGGTCTGATCTGATACGGCCTGATTGTACTAAGGATGATCAACATTATCATACCCAGAATAAAGAGAATGAAAAAATAGGTTTTGAAGCAGTAATCTCTCGGCTTGCCTCAGTTGAGCCTCTGAATCACTCATAAGACACAACTGGCTGTTGAAAAACAGGTAAGTTTTACTAAATATCCCTATTCCTATAGTCGTAAGTCGTAACTCCTTTGTTTGGTAAACTCTTTATCCATCATATCAGAAACTTAAAGAGTTATAATCCTATCTACATCAACCTTTGTATCCTAGTAAATATCTATATGCTTCTCCATAATCAGGTGTCCAATAGCATAGCTAGTAAAATCCTTCTCCATGTTACCAAAGACCTATGTTCAAGCTTCAAATCTCACCCATATCAACCTTTGTATCTCCCTTGCTTATATTTATAGGGGTCCAATGGGTGACGAAACCGAATGAAGCAAATTCCAAAATAAATCTGCATGTGTACCCAACTCCTGGTCATCTCAGGTACCAGAACAGCTAACCTCTGCAGGAGTTAAAGTTTGCGTCTGCTTTGGTTTCAGGTAGTAAAGGATGGGGTCGACATCTTAACCTTGATAGTAGAACCAGATGAACCGCCACAAGATATGATAACTTTTCTTGACGTATTTGAAATCTTCACTTTCCTAGCAAGAAGGGCTCAGATACATTTGTTCAAGCCTGAGGATTATGCAACTTCTTCATAATTTCATCTTCTAGATAACGCATTCTGCATCTTATTAGGAATTTGGGATTAATGATGCAGTTGAATTTAACAATATTAGCTGACGGGTTAGAGTCCTAGTTGTGGCTATTTTCAGAACTCTATGACTGTTGTTAGAAGACCCGGAACCTCTGTTGGTATAGGGTAATCTGTCCAGCTTAACACAGCTTTTCATCTATAAGTATGTTAGCTCTCTATATTTTTGTTCTGTGTAACTTTTAAGCTTGATCTGCATGGTGGTGATTATTGGTATTATTATGTGGAAAATAAGAGTCTGAATTTTCTATGTGTCATTACTGACATAGCAATTATATTTGATGTTCCTGGTCAACATTACGAGATGATTCTGACTTCTGGGAAAAAAAGATGTGGCAGGTTTTGTGAGAGACTTTGTTCCTAGTGGGTTTGCCTGTCTGATGATTGAACCACCAAAGACTCAAATTGTGAAGTTGTTCCTGCTGAAGACTTTGTTCCTAGTCGGCTTGGGGATAGTTTAATTTCTTTTTTGGTACGTACATGACTAAATAGAAACCTTCTCTTAGAAAGTAACTTTCCACGTTTACATAATTATAAGACACACTTTTGTTACATATTTTTCAATTACTATTTGGTCAATGGAATAGCTTAGGAATTGTAGCCAACCAATATACAGGCAGGATTATCTCAAGCTTTTTGATCGAATCGGGAGAGTGAGCTGCTTCCTCGCCATATAATGCTTATGAATTTTTCAATTTGATCTCTGGTATGGATTCAGATTTTGAAAAGGAGGGAGAAACTAAAGAGACTTATTGACTCTGAAACTCAAATACTCAAACTACCCTGATGAAGTTCAAACTTGTAGCCTCCTTATTGGCAGCTTGAATAGATTTGAACTATCGGAAAGCCTGCACAAGAAACGTCGCATTGGATGATTGATAAATGTTCTTGCAATTTCACTTCTTCATGAAACATTAAAAAAACTCAGATACAGACAGAAACACATTTACAGCACTGAAAATAAGCTTAGTACAGCAGAGAGGACAAACATAGATAAGCATACCGTGGTCGGAATTCCAGTGAATGCGTAAAACCCCAGCAGCATAGAATATGCTATCTGAGTTCAAAACTCCAAAAACAGGTTTCTGATTTGCATACTCAAATATTAAACTGTTGCAGCTAACACATGGAATTTCAGAGTCTTTCCATGGATATGAAAGTAGGAGCAAAGTTGCAGCTAACACATGGAATTTCAGAGTCTTTCCATGGATATGAAAGTAGTTGCCTTTGCTCCTGCTTACTTTGTAATGTGAATCCAGGACTATATTTACCCCGCCTTGAATGAATCTTCGGTGAAGGGTACGTCTTTGCTAAATGTTTACTATTTAAAGCTTAAATATTCATTTTTTTTATATTTTAAGCGTTCACATGCTAAGCACTAACATTATAGAATTTCAATGTTCATCTATATATCTATTTTCTAAAGATACAGGGAACATATTTAGTGGTAGGAAATAAGCGTTCACCGTGACAAATAATTTTGAAAAAAAAGACATGCTAGTTGACCAATTCAAGGACAAGAGATCATAAATTAAATGTATAACAGATTACAAATGCCCAAGTCTTCACAATCTTAAAACAGTTCTATGAAATTATCTAAATTTCCAAGCCAATTGACCAATTTAGGTATAAGAGATCATAAATCTAAAGAGATTACAAATGCCCATATATTCATACAAGCTATGCGCATGAACATTGCAATCAGACCCTTTTTCCCCCCTTTTCATCATGCAACTAGAATGAGTATGCTGTCAGACCTTGCTGGTGACAAAATTGGGTTTTGCTTCCCAGATGGTGGTTCCATCACAAGTACACAGCTTCTTGTAGTTGTCACCTACTCCGGCAATTCTGTCAATCGTCGCACCTACAATCCTTGCATCTGACTTATTCTCAGTTGCATATATTACAATGGACCATCCAATCAAATCTCTTAGGAACTGTGGAAAACGATTAACATCACGCAACTTACTAATAACTTCCTCAATAGTACTACCATCAATAGAAAATGCTTTCTTGAAACGCCCCACAACAAAATCTTCCATAAACGCCGCAAAGTGTACCATAAAGTTCCTAAAAGCTTCCCTTGACCCCCACTAATTCCTAAAGAATATTATGGAAATAATAAGAAAAGCCTGTAGAACACAGTTCCTAAGAGATTTGATTGGACGGTCCATTGTGGTATATGCAACTGAGGACAAGTGTATATGAGATTATTGAATTGATAGCAAAACAAAGAGCAAACACCATGCAGGACTTTATTTTCTTTCAAAACAAGCCGAGTAGTTGAGCTAATTCAGGAGCTTTCATCAGTTAGTGTTGCAAACCAGCTTTTGATGAAAACTGAGAAAATTCAATACCAATAATAAAAAAGAAAATTTTTTGTTTAAAAATTGCAAATTTCAACATAAGTAATGCCACATTGAGGATTGGATAACAAGAATTATGATGAAGAAACTGAATTAGATATGCAAGAAATTTCACACTGCCATGATACTGAAATGGCACAAAAACCAGCAAAGATTAGATCATCTAGAATGTATGCCAGTGACATAATTTTAAGCTACTTCAGGCATTGCATCCTTCTCTAGTCTCAACCCTTCTCCGTTTAACCCTTCTTTCCTTAACATTCTCTCTTGCTCTAGATATTCCATTAGCTAAGGCAACTGCACTATGGGGTGGAGTTTTACGAGGCTCCCTATACCCTTATTTTGAACAAACAAAGACCTTCCAAATCTTCCCCGACTTATTCTTTGTAGTGGAAGACTTCTGAACACTAAACCCCAGACAATTGGCATATCACTTGTAAAATGCTAGAGCGTCCTCAATGTTTTTAAACCTTATTTTCAACTTAGGTATAAAGG
The DNA here is from genome assembly GCA_029747015.1 of Carnegiea gigantea. NCBI lineage: Eukaryota > Viridiplantae > Streptophyta > Magnoliopsida > Caryophyllales > Cactaceae > Carnegiea > Carnegiea gigantea. The sequence continues at coordinate 127,070 of JAKOGI010000480.1, read as the reverse complement.
ACGCTTCCTCACAAACTGGAACCCACTCCCCTCCAGCATCAATGGATGAATTGGTCACCACCAGTGTAAACTCATTCGAATCTATTTTTTATCAAAAAAACACAACAATCAACATCACTAGACATGTGATGCCACACATCATTATAACTAAATACAACAGTAAGCAAAAAACATGGTTTGTTGTATGAATGCATCTTGAAACTACAACATTTTAGCATCAATTCACCATAGCATACAAAAAGCCAACAATAGCACCACATACTTCCCAAAATGACAATAAGCAAGTTGAAACAAAAAAAGAAAATATGCATAGGTGACATTACAAGATGTTCTTGTGCTCTCTACCGCGCAAGGATCACTTTGCAGGTGATCAGGCTCAAAATGCTGGGAATGTTGGTCTTTGTCACTAATACTTTGATCATCAACATTACCACGGGAATAGTTTGTGAAGTGGACATCTCACTGCACGAATGTTATCAAAGGTATCATCATCCAAAAAACAAAAACGGACATAAAACAAAACCTTAACTCTAAAATTTACCAATGCAATTGCATAAATTAATTAAAAGATGGCTGCAAAGTTCACTAAAAAGTCCATGACTTAATTCACAAGAACAAATGTACAAGGCATGGATGTAGTTCACTTTTAAGAATTGGACATGTTCACCACGATGAATAGCCATGTTCACTAAAATATATGTGCAAGTTCACTAAAGTACACGTATAAGTTCACCACGAAGAATATATCCAATATTATTAATATGAATGTACAAGTTTACTAACACAAAAGTGACTAAGTAGACTAATATATAAATTCATTAAAATATGGGTGCAAAGTTCACTAAAAAATCCATGACTTAATTCACAAGAATCAATGCAGAAGCCGTGGACTAAATTCACATTAAGAAACGTACATGTTCATCATGATGAATAGTCATGTTCACTAAAATACATGTGCAAGTTTACTGAAGTACACGTATAAGTTCACCACGATAAATATATCCAATTTCATTAATATATATGTATAAGTTTACTAGGACAAAAGCGACTAAGTAGACTAATATAGAAATTCATTAAAAGATGGCTACAAAGTTCACTAAAAAGTCCATGACTTGATTCACAAGAATGAATGTATGAGGCATGCACTTAGTTCACTTCTAAGAAACGTACATGTTCACCATGATGAATAGCCATGTTCACTAAAATACATGTGCAAGTTCACTATACTACACGTATAAATTTACCACGATGAATATATCCAACTTGATTAATATGAGTGTACAACTTTACCAATGCAAAGGTGACTAAGTACACTAATATATCAATTTATTAAAATATAGATGCAAAGTTCGGTAAAAAGTCCATCACTTAATTCAGATGAATGAATCTACAAGGCATCGACCTAGTTCACTTCACCATGGTGAATAGCCATGTTCACTAAAGTACATATGTAAGTTCACTAATATATATGTATAGGTTCACCAAAATATACTTACGAGTTCACCAATATGTATGAATAAATTCACAAACAAATATGTATATGTTCACCTAAATCTATTTAGATATTAACCAGAATATATTTACAAGTTTACCAAAATACATGTATATGTTCACAAAAATATCTATAGAGGTTCAATAAAATATATTTACAAGTCGACCAAGATTAATATTGACGTTCGCATTTAGAAAAGGACTAGGGAATATTCCTAAAATAAATGATAAGTTAGGTAATGATCACAAGTCCGTAAAAATTGATAAATTAACTCAATTGAATCGAGAGCACCAAGATGCTGGATTATAGTCGCTAGTTGGCGGCTCACATAACATCAGATGAATTAACTTCAAAAATATTTTGGTAATCACAGTTAACATAATCATACACACATATTATTTCAAAAGGGCAATCAATATTTGTTCCCTCTAGCATAGTTCCCTCCTATGGCAAATCTCATCTATGTAAAAGAACCATCTTATAATTGATGGACTGTGGCATTTAATGATAGTGCTGTAGATGAGCTCAGTCTAGTACATTATCCTACTTTACAAATATATGTCAAATGTACACACTACACAAAAGGCAGTAGCCCACCTAAAAGCACTTCCAATCGAAACAACATTAGATGGTTTTATATGCCCAATTTTCAAGCATCGCTGAGCTTTGCTTGAGCATACGTGTATTGATGGGCATATTTTACATGCACAAGGGGCATAGACTGCTATTTACCAATGCTATTCATTTACTCACGGGATTCAGGTGAACGGCATGTGAAAGGGCGGAGATCATAACATGAATGGCACAGCGGAGAAAGCTATGAGAACCATTGGCAGAGGATTGTGCCTGCAAAAGACGAAATGCATATTATGAAAGAGTTATCCATGGGGCAATCATTTAACCTAAAGTACCTCGGATAATCAACAATTATACGGACTATCGACACATCATTTTAGACTAAAAATACGCAAAGAATCTAAGAAATATAGTGTTCGAAGGAATACCTCTTTTTCTTTATTTTTGGTTCCTCATAAGGATATATTGTGAGGAAATAGATATATCATAAAACCACCTAGTTTTAATTATCCGCTACAGTTTGACTAAACAAAAGTAGACTTGCGAACCCCACCTGATTTTGATAACTAATCAAATAATTAACCTATAATATGCAACTATTTGCAGGAAACACATTCAACTTCATGACCAACTAGCTATATGACTAATCCAGTGGTCTATGACAATTTGAAAACGTTGCTTAACTGAAGAAATCCGTGTGCTTCATTGAGAGAATTATACCCTTTTTGGATGATGAACATATCTTAACTACAATGAATGTGACTACAGAGTGAGAAAATAAGATCTCAAAGGGATTCTAGCACACGGATTTCTTCACTGATTGACAGAACCAGCCATCCCTAACCCACTAATGAGTAAACCTAACCACCACCAATAATAGTGAATGAAACCAAATATCACATGACTATTAGAAAAAACTTACCTAAAATCCTAGGTTTGGATGAAGAACCCGATGTTACACCTGCAAATTAAGGAAAAATTAGTTAAAACTTCAAAATATTACAAAACGAACAAATTCCACCAATTACCACTAAAAATTCAACCATAAATCCCCAAACGCGATTAGAAATGAACAAATTTCAGCTTAACTAACCTTAATTGCCCCTTCAACCAAAAAGAAGAGCAATAAATCGTGCATACTTGAAGAGTAGTTCAAAGTTCACCACCGGATCGAAATTCATGCAATGAAAAGCAGACAAATTTGCAAATAGAACGGAATCGACCAAAGATTTTGCTCGAAGCTTGGTCAAGAAACAGTAAAGAAAGAGAGAAGAGAACGACGAGCAAGGTAAGCTGGGAAGGAGGAGAGAGAAAATGCTTCGTGAAATTGAGACCTCTGAAATTGGGAATCGCATTGTGGGCAGAGACAAACACATGAAGCCCTCACATGAGACACTTAAATCTGGACCGTTGGATGTCGATGAACGGTCCAGATTGTCTCTTCTCACTCTGCTCATAGGGAGCCTCCTCTCACCTAAACCGCGCCTTATATATACATATATATATATATATATATATATATTATATATATATATATATATATATATATATATATATATATAAATAAATTATATATACATATATAATATATATATACATATATATATATACACACACACACACACACACCATATACATATATATATAAACATATATATATATAAACATATATATTATATACATATATCTATAATATATATATATATATTATATATATATATGTATATATACATAACCTATATATATATATATATATTATATATATAATATATATATATATATATATATATATATATACATATACATATATACATATATATATATATATATATATATATATAATGTATTGTAAGGTCCGCCTTCTTTATTTACGATAATGTGGCTGCCTTACCTTCTGCGTTACAAAATTCGTATTTTGATTAACCCTATAAATAAAATTATTATCGATGTGCTTATGTGAACGATAATTTTATTAAAAATAATTGCTATTGTTATTATTGATTTTATTGACTTTGCTTATTTATAAAATTATTGAATCGATGCTGACCCGAGTTTTTAAAATTGTTTTTTGTTTTATTTAGTCGATTCCCGAAGTTTAAGTAGGATGCCACTTGTAGGGCAATTTGACCTGAGCTTAGACCGATCGATAACGAAAATGGGAACGGGATTTAATTAGCGTGGCTTTTGGAACAAAAAAAGGGGGCCGAAGCCCCTTACTCGATCAGGAAAGGCACGAAGGGGGGTGTTCTCCGAACCCCAGCCCCGTGACCCACCCCATGGGCGAGAGAGGAAGAGAGAGCGGGGGGCCGACGGTCGGCGGCGGCGGCGTACCGGTGAGTCCGGCGCCGGCCGACCCACGCCCCATTGCAAAGAGAGAGAGGGGTCAAGCGAGCAGAAGGAACGAGGGGGGGAAACGCGACAGGGCTTCAGACGCCAACGGATGGTGCAACCAAGGCCGGTGAACCGGTGGCGGTTAAGCCCAGTTCCGGCAGCCACTAGAAGCAGCAAGGATGAAGGGCTAAAATCAGGTCTGGGTTGGATTGCTTCGGGTTTGAGAGCAGCAGTAAAGAGGGACGAAATTCGGGTCCTTAAGTGTCCAAATTCAGCCCAAAGCCCCAAAATCTGGTCCTCTAGCTTAGAGTCCCGGTGGGTGTTTCTCGCCTCCTAAGTATTGGTAGTTTCGAAAGCGTTTTAACCCTTTAAATTGCGATTCATGCTAAGTTTAGTTAGTTTATGCCTGAAAATGACTTTGAATCGTTAAATGTTAGTTTGGTTGATTAATACTCGAAAGTGGCTTGAATCGATACATGTTAGTTTAGTTAGTTCACGCCTGAAAACATACTTCAAAATGAGTTATGCATGTTAAGGTTCGATACAAGTGAATTCAGTTATTACGTGCTTGAAAATATGGTTCAAAATGAGTTATGCATGTTTAGGCTCGATTCAAGTGAATTTAGTTAATGCATGCCTGAAGGGTTGACTTGAATAGTAACTTCGATATGATAAATGAATGTCTAGAATCGTATTATGCTTAAATGACTTAAATAGGTGCGAATAGTAACTTTTATATAATAAACGAATGCCTAGAATCGTAATCTGCTTAAATGACCTAATTAAGTTCAAATAGTAACATCGATATGATAAATGAATGCCTAGAATCGTACTATACTTAAATGAGGTAAATGGGTTCGAATAGTAACTTCGATATAATAAATGAATGCCTTGATTCATATTATGCTCAGTTGGCTTAATTAGGCTTGAATAGTAACTTTGATATGATGAACGGAACCCTTGGTTCGATGTTTGCCTAATTGGTTAATGTATGCCTGATTAGTAATTTCGATATAATGAACGAACGCCTTGATTCATATGAGGCTTAGTTGGCTTAATTAGGCCTGAATAGTAACTTCGATACAATGAACGAAACCCTTAAATCGATGTTACTTAACTAGTTATTTTCTACCTAAATAGTAATTTAAAATGGCATGGGCATGACATGCTTAATTCCTAAACGTAAGTCATGAATATAATCGAGTTTCATGCCTCGTTAGTTTAATGCGGTTCATTAAGTGTCTGCTTCAAGTCGATGCGATATAGATATATATGTGTATGTGTTTATGTATGCTATAATGCACCGCTGGATGGTGTTGCTTGCCCAGGTAAGTGCATAAACCCCATCACACGTCTCTTTATAAGATTGCATGATAATATGTTATGATTACTAAATTGAAAACCGAGATGGTAGTTGGATGGTTTGGGGTAGAACTATGAGTGGTTCGAGGTTCTTTGTGGTACGGTGCTTGTGAGGAAGGAGCCTAGGTTGTGAATTAACCGCAATCGTGTGGATTGCGAGGCCGTGTGTGGCTCATTGTGTTGTTGAAATGATTATGATGTGCTTAAATGTAATATGTGCAAATCCCTCCCCTTTTATGTTAATAAGATGTATTATACGTGTGAAGGTGTTGTTTTGAAAAAGGATGTTTCTCGTGTTTCAAAACAATAATAGCCGTGACTATTAGCAATCAATGGCCTATTTTAGCTATACGAACTTCGTTTTGGGAGCAAACTCGCTTGAACGGGGGAATCCCTAAAGAATTTGATCGAAAAGAAAGTGCGATGTGTGAAAAAACGATTTCGCTGTGAAAAGCGGCAAAATTATTAGCCGTTATAGCCCATACGCTTTCAATTGGCTAAAATAATGTGCTGCACGACAATATGTTATGAATGATTATGTTAGCCTAGGGGATAAGTCCTGGTACTAGGAGACCCTAGAAGACCCTGACGAGGGCAATGGGCCAATATGTTATATGAAGTCGTCCCGGGAGTAAGAGCTTAAGCGTGAGCGTTAGGTCTCACCATGGGGTTAAGAACAGATCTCACCCAATCAGCACCTTATAATGATCTTGTGCCGGATGTATTTTCAGAATAAGTAAAGAAAAGTAATTGGCATTTTGCCATTTTAAGTATTTCAGAAGAAAGAAAGTTTCAAGGCCATTAAGAGGCCAATTGAATGAAATGTGAAAAGTTAACGGGTTATTATGCGACCAATACAAAAGAGATTTCCTTTAATGAAAATGAGCCTCAAAGAGGCTAGGAAAAGAGTTTTTATGGGCCTCAAGAGGCTAGGCAAAGTGTTTTTAAGAAAAGAAGAAAAGTGTTTTGTGCATGCCCTATGCTTTTCTTATGAATGAAATGTGAATGAGATTTCAAGCAAGGCTAAGCAAAGCGTTTTCACAAGAAGAAAGAAAGATGCTTGTGCATATCATATGAATGAGATCTAAGTAAGGTATGCTAATGAAAATAAAACATTATGTGCATATTCCAAGTATAACTTATGAATGAGATGCTAAGTAAGATACGATTATGAAAAAGAAAGCCTTATGAGCATATTTCATGCATACCGTATGAATGAGGTTTGAATGAGACTTGAAAATTGTGTGTGCCTTATGTATATTATATGAATGAAATGCCATGAAAATATGATTGTGAAAAGAGGTAACTTTATGCGTACATCATATGAATGAGGTTTCATGCATAGTTTAAATGGAATGCTAAGAAGTTATGTTATGGAAAAGAAAGACCCCTATGCATAGCCCTCGATGGTTGCTTACGTGCTTAACTGCTTGTTAGTAAAGGAACTTAGTCATTCATGGAGCTAGAAATATGTTTGAGTGGTTAAAATGAAGTTTATGTTTAATGATCCTTCCATAAGGGTTTTATGAATGCCTAATATGATGGTAAAGTATGAATACGTGATTTGTGACTATTAAAGATATTACTTCCTGCAATGGTTTTGGTTTTAAGGGGGTTGGGGGACACTCACTGAGCGTGCGATTGCTCATCCCACTACTCTTTCCCCTTTTTCCCCAGGTTTTATTTATGACCCGAAGAAGTTGAGTCAGTTATGTCAAGATGGAATCTATTCTTGCTTGCAAGGTGTCATGTGTGCCCATTTGAAGGGATCTTACGTGTTTAATGAAGTCATGTAATGTATTCTTCATTTGTAAACGTATGTAAACCAAGTATTGTAGTTCATGTAATGCACATGGTGCGAAGGTCGCTCTGTATGACCGTATGAGCCAACCATCTAATCAGTTGGATGTCTTCTTGGTTAAAGTTAGTTATGTTTTGGGATGTAAACCCCAATACTCTGGTTGTGTGAACCATTGAGTTGTATCTTTCATTTCTTCTTTATTAATGAACTATTCTGTTTGGTGTACTCCGATCGAGCGGCTCGTCGAATTATGAACTCTGGCGTGTAGCCGTTGAGATTCTTTTAAATGTTTTATGCTTCCGTTGATTTATAGGGGTTTATTGTAAGGCTTTTATCCTGGAAACGATCAGTTTTTAGAGGAAACTTTGTCCGTTTCACCTCAAAAATTTGGTAGGAAGTAAGAAAACGTAGCACTCCTGACCCAAGGGGCTGGCGGTGTTACATTAATGATATCAGAGCAAAGGTCCTGCGATCATAGGCGACGACCTGAGTCTTGCATCTCATATAGTCAGCTAGGAACACGTTGTGATAGTGTGACATATGTCGTGCTTTGTATATAAATGTGAGCTTTGTATGATCGTTGCTGCACTTAACTAGTTATGTATGGCTCGTGAAGCTCGATTGTGTAAAAGTGGTTAGTTGTGCGTTAGTATAGGAGTCCTATAGCTCTCCTCACACCTTCAGGTGACGTTGTGAGTACTTCATTGGTGCAATATATTCCTAACGTGCTACTTGACATCATTGATTGACTTTTAGGTGATCCGGTTAAACCAATCGGATGTATGTGAGTCGTGTGTTAAAATGTGAACCTAGTTAACTTGCATATCCTTAGGTGAGCTAAGTGATAATTTGAAATGTTTTCTTCGTGCACTCTGATAGGACAATCGATAGTTAAAGCACGTTGATTTAAACTCGAACGATTCAAAAATCACTCTCTACGCTCATCTTTGCCCCTGAAGTACGATTTGCTCCTCGGGCCCCATAATGGAGTGAGCGGACGCACTCGAACGTTGGTAGAGAGAGCTAGAAGTAGTTAATCATCCTTTTATTAAAGACAAAGAGATACGAAATAGTTAAGCTATTTCTCATCCTTTGAAACTCAAGATTTTGAGATGCTAATGTTGTCTTGACTGTCGAGCCAAGTTTATTTTACACCGAAGGATTAGATTTCAGTTAGTGATGATGAGGGAGTTTAGATCCATAAATATGCGGGCTTATGCATGTCAAATGTTGCTTGTAAATGTGTATGTACTAAGATCTGTACAACGATAGAATCCTCCATAATGGGCTAGGAAAGGAATGATGGGAAATTAGCTGCTATGATTGATAATCCTGCTAAATGGTACCTTACTGTTGTGAATTTTGAATTGCCTGAGTGAAATTAGGGGATATTTTCGCATGCATGCTTGAAAAACTAAATGCCTGTGGTAGGATCTCGTTAAACATTGCATAAATATACCTATTGTTTCCCTTTCTTGCCATTGTTGCCTAAACCATGTATTACTTGCATTCTATTATCCGAATTGTTATTTGTGAATGGAATGACGATGTTTTGGCTCGAACGAACCCTAATACATCTAGAAAGTGAAAGGGATAAAGAACCTAGCAGACTTTGGAATTGTACATAGTAAATGATCCCTACTAAGGTAAATGACCTACACTGAGACTCCTATGATCACCTGTGGGATGGGTGTACCTCATAAGACCTCAACACATACCTATAAGACCAGTAACGTCAACCATTCTCAAACAACCCTAGCAGCTGGACACCAATGCTTCCTAAATTGGACGATGTTTAGGGTAAGCCATTGACCACAGGTTGCAAAGGGGGATTGTACGCGTATATACAATTCTAGGTGTTTTTTCTATGTGACGACCCCGTCAGTTTGCACGTCTTAAGGATTTCTTATCACTCCAGGTGATGCTATGTGACGTCTCTATTGCCTTGCTATGAAATGAAAACCCCCTGGTTAAGTAACTCAATTTTGAAATGCTTCGATTTTGTATGCTAGTGAACGAGCTTGACTTGAGTCGGACCGGTATGTGACTTGATTATTTAGATTATCTAAGCTTGGTGATTCATGACATGGAATAACTTCTGACTTATTGCTTGCATTCTATGAATTCTATGATTCCACGTAATAGCTGAATAACTGCATACACACATATTGAAGCATGATGAGATGACCTTAGAAACCTACATTCACACATTCTTGCCTTTGTCTGATTGATCAGAGTAGCACAGTAGAAGCATATAGGCCCCTAAGCCATAGACCCAAGACCTATCCTTTTACTATAGGTTGCAACCTAGGGTTTGCATTTACATACGATCATATAGGTACATTCTTACGTGACAATGAATGAGTTTAAGTGTCTTCGAGTATCAACATGGCATACGTGTAGTGCTAAACTCATAGGAGCTTATATAGTTACTTTGGACCTGTTATTAAATAGTCATTGATGTGGTTTGTCAACGAATTGTTTAGTAAATGCACTTCATGGTGTTTGCTTGGCTTGAGTTTGGTCAGGCATCTGAACGAAGTAGCCGAACAATTTAACTTGTGTGATTTGTCAAACAGTATGATCTCTGTGCCATTGTTTACACTCCACAAATTTTATTATCTTATGGTATAGCTTGAGTGGTTGTATACACATGTAATTAATGCATGATGTAATGACAGTAAGAGGCTGCATTCACATGTGTTCACCTTCATATATTTCATGTTTTAGGAGGGAAGCATGATAATGTATCCAAGGTCATATTTAAATTCTTTATTCTAAATTTGGTGCGTGAGTTGCATAAAATGACCACTAGCATGATTGATCCAAGTGCCATGGCATGACATGATCGTGCTATCTTGTACCATATGGTACGTGACATTCTTATAAGGAAAGGAGTTTAGATTCATGTCTATGACCATGTCATCTTACTTGCATGTTCTCGGTAAGTAGAGATAATCAGTTCTCTGTGAAGAGCCTATAGTTGAACTTTCCATTAGCTAACCTATTGTGATTATCTCGTCTACTTATTATCTTTTTAGCTACACACTCTGGTCGGAAATCTTTTGTTTAGTTTATTGTAGCTCAAACATGACACATGAGTTTAGGAGCTCTTGAGTAATTCCTCTACTAACTCCCATGTTGCTTGCTGTATTATGGCAGGTAACTCACATGCTTGAGCAACTGTTTTGAAAATATATGCATGCAAATTAAGTACGTAGAAGCCTTCCTTTCCCCCTTGAAAACTACCAGTCCCGGTGGGCGATCTCTACTCCAAACAACGTGCTTACAAGTAATATACTGAACCCCCACTGCCCATCAGCCTGCATTCTTAGCATGCCATTTTTCTTCCAAGTTCCTTCTTGCTTGCTAATTGATAGCACCATGAATTACTCTCAGTAATATACAGGTTATATCCTTGCAACAGTGATTGATGTTGCTCATAATTATTAGTCTTTCAGATGCTGAGTTATCTTCCGTCCTTGCTACCTTAGTGTCTTTGCTACTTTGCTGTGATACGGAAGCCTTGGTTCACTGACTTGATTTTGAAATAAATTCGATTTCTTCATGTTTCAAAATGAACTTGTTTAAGTTGAATGCCTTGATATGACCTCGAAATATTATGTTTAAGTTGCCATACATGAAAATCCTTTAAATGTCCGCTTGTGTTGATGCGTAAGTATAGAGTAGTCGTTGCGATTCTAGTATTGCTTAGGTAAAAATTTTTAAGGATGATGTTCATTTAAAATAAGTTTGATATGGTTATCCATGCCAACTCATTTGCCCCTCTTCGATGCGATTTTCCCTCAGCGCCTAAATAGAGTGAGTAGACGCTTGAAGAGGATTGGCGAGGAGGAGACTGGATACCATAAGCTATTTTGTTTTGATTTAAAAGAAGTAGTGTCTGCAAAATGAAACCCTTTGGAAACCTACCGCGTTGATCCTAGTTGCATGCATACATTGTAGGAAAAACTAACTTAGGCTTAGAATTTTAAGGACGAAATTCTTTTAGGGGGGAAGACTGTAAGGTCCGCCTTCTTTATTTACGATCACCTGGCTGCCTTACCTTCTGCGTTACAAAATTCGTATTTTTATTAACCATATAAGTAAGATTATTATCGATGTGCTTATGTGAACGATAACTTTATTAAAAAGAATTGCTATCGTTATTATTGATTTTATTGACGTTACTTATTTACAAAATCATTGAATCGATGCTAACTCGAGTTTTTAAAATCATTTTTCGTTTTATTTAGTCGATTCCCGAAGTTTAAGTAGGATGCCACTTGTAGGGTGTTTTGACCCAAGCTTAGACCGATCGATAAAGAAAATGGGAACAGCATTTAATTGGTGTGGCTTTTGGAACAAAAATAAATAAATAAACATGAGGGGGCCGAAGCCCCTTACCGGATCAGGACAGGCACGAAGGGGGGGTTCTCCAAACCCGAGCCACGTGACCTGCGCCATGGGAGAGAGAGGAAGAGAGAGCAGGCGACTGATGGATGGTGGTGTCGGCGCACCGGCGAGTCGGGCGCCGGCCGACCCACACCCCATCGCAAGAAGAGAGAGGGGTTGAGCGACAGAAGGAACGAGGGGGGGAAACGTGATGGGGCTTCAGACGCCGACGGATGGCGCAACCAAAGCCGATGAACCGGCGGCGGTTGAGCCCGTTCCGGTAGCCACCAGAAGCAGCAAGGATGAAGGGCAAAAATCAGATCTGGGTTAGGTTGCTTCGGGTCTGAGAGCAGCAGTAAAGAGGGATGAAATTCGGGTCCTTAAGCATCCAAATTCAGCCCCAAAGCCCCAAAATCGGGTTCTCTAGCTTAGAGTCCCGGTGGGTGTTTCTCGCCTCCTAAGTATTGGTAGTTTCGAAAGCGTTTTAACCCTTTAAGTTGCGATTCATGCTAAGTTTAGTTTGTTTATGCCTGAAAACATAGTTCGAAAGTGGCTTGGATCGATACATGTTAGTTTAGTTAGTTCACGCCTGAAAACATAGTTCGAAACGAGTTATGCATGTTTAGGTTCAATTCAAGTGAATTCAGTTATTACATGCCTCAAAATATAGTTCGAAATGAGTTATGCATGTTTAGGTTTGATTCAAGTGAATTCAGTTAATGCATGCTTGAAGGGTTGACTTAAATAGTAACTTCGATATGATAAATGAATGCCTAGAATCGTATTATGCTTAAATGACTTAAATATGTTCGAATAGTAACTTCGATATAATAAACAAATGCCTGGAATCGTAATCTGCTTAAATGACCTAATTAAGTTCAAATAGTAACATCGATATGATAAATGAATGCCCAGAATCGTACTATGCTTAAATGAGGTAAATGGATTCGAATAGTAACTTCAACATAATAAACGAATGCCTTGACTCATATTATGCTCAGTTGGTTTAATTAGGCTTGAATAGTAACTTTTATATGATGAACAGAACCCTTGATTCGATGTTTGCCTAATTGGTTAATGTATGCCTTATTAGTAATTTCGATATAATGAACGAACGCCTTGATTCATATGAGGCTTAGTTAGCTTAATTTAGCCTGAATAGTAACTTCGATACAATAAACAAAACCCTTGAATCAATGTTGCTTAACTAGTTATTTTATGTCTGAATAGTAATTTAAAATGACATGGGTATGACATGCTTAATTCCTAAACGTAAGTCATGAATGTAATCGAGTTTCATACCTTGTTAGTTTAATGCGGTTCATTAAGTGCCTGCTTCAAGTCGATGCGATATAGATATATATATGTATGTGTTTATATATGCTATAATGTACCGCTGGATGGTGTTGCTTGCCCAGATAAGTGCATAAACCCTATTACACGTCTCTTTATAAGCTTGCACAGTAATATGTTATCATTACTAAATTGAAAACCGAGATGACAGTTGGATGGTTTGAGGTAGAACTATGAGTGGTTCGAGGTTCTTTGTGGTACGGTGCTTGTGAGGAGGGAGCCTGGGTTGTAAATTAACCGCAATCGTGTGCATTGCGAGGCTGTGTGCGGCTCATTGTGTTGTTGAAATGATTATGAAGTGCTAGAACGTAATATATGCAAATCCCTCCTGTTTTATGTTAATGAGATGCATTATTCATGTGAAGGTGTTGTTTTGAAAAAGAATGTTTATCATGTTTCAAAATAATAATAGCCATGACTATTAGCAATCAATGGCCTATTTTAGCTATACGAACTTCGTTTTGGGAGTGAACTCACTTGAACGGGAGAATCCCTAAAGAATTTGACTGAAAAGAAAGTGCGATGTGTGAAAAAAAGATTTCGTTGTGAAAAGCGGCAAAATTATTAGCCGTTATGGCCCATACGCTTTCAATTGGCTAAGATAATGTGCTGCACGATAATATGTTATGAATGATTATGTTAGCCTAGGGGATAAGTCCTGGTACTAGGAGACCCTAGAAGACCCTGACGAGGGCAATGGGCCAATATGTTATATGTAGCCATCCCGGGAGTAAGAGCTTAAGCATGAGCGTTAGGTCTCACCATGGGGTTAAGAACAGATCTCACCCAATCAGCACCCTATAATGATCTTGTGCCAGATGTATTTTCAGAATAAGTAAAGAAAAGTAATTGGCATTTTGTCATTTTAAGTATTTCAGAAGAAAGAAAGTTTCAAGGGCCATTAAGAGGCCAATTGAATGAAATATGAAAAGTTATAAGGGTTATTATGCGACCAATACAAAAGAGATTTCTTTTAATGAAAATGAGCCTCAAAGAGGCTAGGAAAAGAGTTTTTATGGGCCTCAAGAGGCTAGGCAAAGTGTTTTCAAGAAAAGAAGAAAAGTTTTCTGTGCATGCCCTTAGCTTTTCTTATGAATGAAATGTGAATGAGATTTCAAATAAGGCTAAGCAAAGTGTTTTCATAAGAAGAAAGGAAGATGCTTGTGCACGTCATATGAATGAGATCTAAGTAAGGTATGCTAATGAAAATAAAATGTTATGTGCACATTCCAAGTATAACTTATGAATGAAATTCTAAGTAAGATACGATTATGAAAAAGAAAGTCTTATGAGCATATTTCATGCATACCGTATGAATGAGGTTTGAATGAGACTTGAAAATTGTGTGTGCTTTACATGTACATGATATGAATAAGGTTTCATGCATAGTTTAAATGGAATGCTAAGAAGTTATGTTATGGAAAAGAAAGACCCCTATGCTTAGCTCTCGATACTTGCTTACGTGCTTAACTACTTGTTAGTAAAGGAACTTCGCCATTCATCGAGCTAGAAATATGTTTGTGTTAAAATAAAGTTTATGTTTAGTGATCCTTCCATAAGGGTTTTATGAATGCCTAATATGATAGTAAAGTATGAATACGTGATTTGTGACTATTAAAGATATTACTGCCTGGAACGATTTTGGTTTTAAGGGGGTCGGGGGACACTCACTGAGCATATGGTTGCTCATCCCACTACTCTTTCCCCCTTTTCCCCATGTTTTCTTTATGACAGGAAGAAGTTGAGTGACCTATGTCAAGATGGAATCTATTCTTGCTTGCAAGGTGTCGTGTGTGCCCATTTGAAGGGATCTTGCATGTTTAATGAAGTCATGTAATGTATTCTTCATTTGTAAACGTATGTAAACCAAGTATTGTAATTCATGTAATGCATATGGTACGAAGGTCGCTCTGTATGGCCGTGTCAGCCAACCATCTAATAAGTTGGATGTCTTCTTGGTTAAAGTTAGTTATGTTTTGGGATGTAAATCCCAATACTCTGGTTGTGTGAACCGTAGAGTTGTATCTTTCATTTCTTCTTTATTAATGAACTATTCTGTTTGGTGTACTCCGAGCGAGTGGCTCGTTGAGTTATCAACTCCGGCGTGTAGCCGTTGAGATTCTTTTAAATGTTTTACGCTTCTGTTGATTTAAGGGATTTATTGTAAGGCTTTTAGCCTGGAAACGGTCAGCTTTTAGGGGAAACTTTGTTCGTTTCGCCCCAGAAATTTGGTAGGAAGTAAGAAAACGTAGCGCTCCTGACCTTAGGGGTTGGGGGTGTTACATTGATGCTATCAGAGCAAAGGTCTTGTGATCATAGGCCGTGACCTGAGTCTTGCATCTCATATAGTCAGCTAGGAACACGTTGTGATAGTGTGACATATGTCGTGCTTTGTATATAAATGTGAGCTTTGTATGATCGTTGTTGCACTTAACTAGTTATGTATGGCTCGTGAAGCTCGATTGTGTAAAAGTGGTTAGTTGTGCGTTAGTATAGGAGTCCTATAGCTCTCCTCACACCTTCAGGTGACGTTGTGAGTACTTCATTGGTGCAATATATTCCTAACGTGCTACTTGACATCATTGATTGACTTTTAGGTGATCCGGTTAAACCAATCAGATGTATGTGAGTCGTGTGTTAAAATGTGAACCCAGTTAACTTGCACATCCTTGTGTGAGCTAAGTGATGATTCGAAATGTTTTCTTCGTGCGCTCTGATAGGACAATTGATAGTTAAAGCATGTTGATTTAAACTCAAACTATTGAAAAATCTCTCACTAAGCTCATCTTTGCCCCTGAAGTACGATTTGCTCCTCGGGCCCCATAATGGAGTGAGCAATTTGCTCATATTTGCCCCTGAAGTACTCGAAGGTTGGTAGAGAGAGCTAGAAGCAGTTAATCATCCTTTTATTAAAGGCAAAGAGATGCGAAATAGTTAAGCTATTTTTCATCCTTTGAAACTCAAGATTTTGAGATGTTAATGCTGTCTTCGCTGTCGAGCCAAGTTTATTTTACACCAAAGGATTAGCATTCCGTTAGTGATGATGAGGGAGTTTAGATTCACAAATACACGCCCTTATGCATGTCAAATGTTGCTTATAAATGTGTATGTGCTAAGATCTGTACGACAATAGAATCCTCTGCAATAGGCTAGGAAAGGAATGATGGGAAATCAGTTGCTATGATTGACAATCCTACTAAATGGTACCTTACTGTTGTGAATTTTGAATTGCCTGAGCGGAATTAGGGGATATTTTCGCATGCATGCCTGAAAAACTAAATGCCTGTGGTAGGATCTCATTAAACATTGCGTAAGTGTACCTATTGTTCCCCTTTCTTGCCATTGTTGCCTAAACCATACATTACTTGCATTCTACTATATGGATTGTTATTTGTGAATGGAGTGACGATGTTTTGGCTCGAACAAACCCTAATGCACCTAGAAAGCGAAAGGGAGGAAGAACCTGGCAGACTTTAGAATTGTACATAGTAAATGGTCCCTACTAAGGTAAACGACCTACAATAAGACTCCTATGATCACCTGTGGGATGGGTGTACCTCTTAAGACCTTAACGCATACGTACAAGACCAGTAATGTCAACTGCACTCAAACACCCCTAGCAGCTAGACACCAATCCCTCCTAAATTGGACGATGTTTAGGGTAAGCCATTCACTACATGTTGCAAAGGGGGATTGCACACGTATATACAATTCTAGGTGTTCTTTCGATGTGACGCCCCGTCAATCTGCATGCCTTACAGATTTCTTATGACGCCAAGTGATGCTATGTGATGTCTCTATTGCCTTGCTATGAAATGAAAACCCCCTGATTAAGTAACTCAGTTTTGAAATGCTTCGATTTTGTATGCTAGTGAACGAGCTTGACTTGAGTCGGATCGGTATGTGACTTGATTATTTAGATTATCTAAGCTTGGTGATTCATAACATAGCATAACCTCTGACTTGTTGCTTACATTCCGTGAATTCTATGATTCCACGTAATAGCTAAATAACTGCATACACACATATTGAAGCATGATGAGATGACCTTAGAAACCTACATTCACACATTCTTGCCTTTGTATGATTGACCAGAGTAGCACAGCGGAAGCATATTGGCCCATAAGCCATAGACCCAAGACTTATCCTTTTACTATAGGTTACAACCTAGGGTTTGCATTTACATATAGTCATATAGGTACATTCTTACATGACAATGAATGAGTTTAAGTGTCTTCGAGTATCAACATGGCATACGTGTAGTGCTAAGCTCATAGGAGCTTATATAGTTACTTTGGACCTATTAATAAATAGTCATTGATGTGGTTTGTTAATGAATTGTTTAGTAAATGCACTTCATGGTGTTTGCTTAGCTTGAGTTTGGTCAGGCATGTGGCTGCATTAGCCGAACAATTTAACTTGTGTGATTTGTCAAACAGTATGATCTCTGAGCCATTGTTTACACTCCACGAATTTTATTATCTTATGGTACAGCTTGAGTGGTTGTATACACATGTAATTAATGCATGATGTAATGACTGTAAGAGGCTGCATTCGCATGTGTTCACCTTTATATATTTCATGTTTTAGGAGGGAAGAATGATAATGTATCCAAGGTCATGTTTAAATTCTTTATTTTAAATTTGGTGCGTGAGTTGCATAAAATGACCATTAGCATGATTGATCCAAGTGCCATGGCATGACATGATTGTGCTATCTTGTACCATATCTTACATGACATTCTTATAACGGTGCAAAGGGGTGTAGATTCATGTATATGACCATGTCATCTTACTTGCATATTCTCAGTAAGTAGAGATAATCAGTTCTCTGTGAAGACCCTATGGTTGAACCTTCCATTAGCTAATCTATTGTGATTATCTCGCCTACTTATTATCTTTTCAGCTACACACTCTGGCCGGAAATCTTTTGTTTAGTTTATTGTAGCTTTAACATGAGACATGAGTTTAGGAGCTCTTGAGTAATTCCTCTACTAACTCCCATGTTGCTTACTGTATTATGGCCTGTAACTCACATGCTTGAGCAACTGTTTCGAAAATATATGCATGCAAATTAAGTACGTAGAAGCCTTCCTTTCCCCCTTGAAAACTACCAGTCCCGGTGGGCGATCTCTACCCAAAACAACGTGCTTACAAGTAACGTACTGAACCCCCACTGCCCATCAACCTGCATTCTTAGCATGCCATTTTTCTTCCAAGTTCCTTCTTGCTTGCTAATTGATAGCACCATGAATTACGCTCAGTAATGTACAGGTTATATCCTTATAACAGTGATTGATGTCGCTCATAATTATTAGTCTGTCAGATGCTGAGTTATCTTACGTCCTTGCTACCTTGGTGTCCTTGCTACTCTGCTGTGATATGGAAGCCTTGGTTGACTGACTTGATTTTGAAATAAATTCGATTTCTTTATGTTTCAGAATGAACTTGGTTAAGTTGAATGCCTTGATATGACCTCGAAATATTATGTTTAAGTTGCCATACATGAAAATCCTGTAAATGTCTGCTTGTGTTGATGCGTAAGTGTAGAGTAGTCATTGCGATTCTAGTATTGTTCAGATAAAAATTTTTAAGAATGATGTTCATTTAAAATAAATTTGATATGGTTATCCATGCCAACTCATTTGCCCCTCTTCAATGCGATTTGCCCTCGGTGCCTAAATAAAGTGAGGAGACGCTTGAAGAAGATTGGCGAGGAGGAGAATGGATACCATAAGCTATTTTCTTTCGATTTAAAAGAAGTAATGTCTGCAAAATGAAACCCTTTGGAAACCTACCGCGTTGATCCTAGTTGTGCGCATACATTCTGCGAAAAACTAACTTAGGCTTAGAATTTCAAGAACAAAATTCTTTTAAGGGGGGAAGACTGTAAGGTCCGCCTTCTTTATTTACGATAACGTGGCTGCCTTACCTTTTGCGTTACAAAATTCGTATCTTTATTAACCATATAAGTAAGATTATTATCGATGTGCTTATGTGAATGATAATTTTATTAAAAAGAATTGTTATCATTATTATTGATTTGATTGACGTTACTTATTTATAAAATTATTGAATCGATGCTAACTCGAGTTTTCAAAATTGTTTTTCGTTTTATTTAGTTGATTCCCGAAGTTTAAGCAGGATGCCACTTGCAGGGCGTTTTGACCCGAGCTTAGACCGATCGATAACAAAAATGGGAACGGGATTTAATTAGTGTGGCTTTTGGAATCAAAAAAAAAAAAAATAAACGTAAAGGGCCGAAGCCCCTTACTCGATCAGGAAAGGCACGAAGGGGGGGTTCTCCAAACCCCAGCCCCGTGACCACGCCATGGGAGAGAGAGGAAGAGAGAGCGGGGGGCCGACGGACGGCGAGCCGGGGCCGACAGACGGTGGCAGCGACGCAACGGCGAGTTAGGCGCCGGCTGACCCACACCCTATCGCAAGGAGGGAGAAGGGTCGAGCGAGCAGAAGGAACGAGGGGGGGAATGCGACGGGGCTTCAGACGCCGACGGATGGCGCGACCAAGGCCGGTGAACCGGTGGCGGTTGTGCCCGGTTCCGGTAGCCACCAGAAGCAGCAAGGATAAAGGGCTAAAATCAGGTCTGGGTTGGGTTGCTTCGGATCTGAGAGCAAGAGCAAAGAGGGACGAAATTCGGGTAGTTAACCGTCCAAATTCAGCCCCAAAGCCCCAAAATCGGGTCCTCCGACTTGGAGTCCAGGTGGGTGTTTCTCGCCTCCTAAGTAGTAGTAGTCTCGAAAGCGTTTTAACCCTTTAAGTTGCAATTCATCCTAAGTTTAGTTAGTTTATGCCTGAAAATGACTTTGAATCGCTAAATGTTAGTTTAGTTGATTAATACTCGAAAGTGGCTTAAATCGATACATGTTAGTCTAGTTAGTTCGCGCCTGAAAACATAGTTCGAAACGAGCTATGCATGTTTAGGTTCGATTCAAATGAATTAAGTTATTACATGCCTAAAAATATAGTTCGAAATGAGTTATGCACATTTAGGTTTGATTCCAGTGAATTCAGTTAATGCATGCCTGAAGGGTTGACTTGAATAGTAACTTCGATATGATAAATGAATGCCTAAAATCGTATTATGCTTATATGACTTAAATAGGTTCGAATAGTAACTTCGATATAATAAACGAATGCTTAGAATCGTAATCTGCTTAAATGACCTAATTAAGTTCAAATAGTAACATCGATATGATAAATGAATGCCCAGAATCGTACTATGCTTAAATGAAGTAAATGGGTTCGAATAGTAACTTCGATATAATAAACGAATGCCTTGATTGATATTATGCTCAGTTGGTTTGATTAGGCTTGAATAGTAACTTTGATATGATGAACCGAACCCTCGATTTGACGTTTGCCTAATTGGTAAATGTATGCCTGATTAGTAATTTCGATATAATGAACGAACGCCTTGATTCATATGAGGCTTAGTTGGCTTAATTAGGCCTGAATAGTAATTTCGATACAATAAACAAAACCCTTGAATCGATGCTGCTTAACTAGTTATCTTATGCCTGAATAGTAATTAAAAATGACATGGGTATGACATGCTTAATTCCTAAACGTAAGTCATGAATGTAATCGAGTTTCATGCCTTGTTAGTTTAATGCGGTTCATTAAGTGCCTACTTCAAGTCGATGCGATATAGATATATATGTGTATGTGTTTATATATGCTATAATGCACCGCTGGATGGTGTTACTTGCCCAGGTAAGTGCATAAACCCTATTACACGTCTATTTATAAGCTTGCACGGTAATATATTATCATTACTAAATTGAAAACCGAGATGATAGTTGGATGGTTTGAGGTAAAACTATAAGTGATTCGAGGTTCTTTGTGGTACGGTGCTTGTGAGGAGGGAGCCTGGATTGTGAATTAACCGCAATCGTGTGGATTACGAGGCTGTATGCGGCTCATTGTGTTGTTGAAATGATTATGAAGTGCTTGAACGTAATACGTGCAAATCCCTCCCCTTTTATGTTAATAAGATGCATTATGCGTGTGAAGGTGTTGTTTTGAAAAAGGATGTTTCTCGTGTTTCAAAACAATAATAGCCATGACTATTAGCAACCAATGGCCTATTTTAGCTATACGAACTTTGTTTTGGGAGTGAACTCGCCTGAATGGGGGAATCCCTAAAGAATTTGATTGAAAAGAAAGTGCGATGTGTGAAAAAAAAGATTTCGCTGTGAAAGGTAGCAAAATTATTAGTCGTTATGGCCCCTACGCTTTCAATTGGCTAAGATAATGTGCTTTGAACAATATGTTATGAATGATTATGTTAGCCTAGGGGATAAGTCCTGGTACTAGAAGACCCTAGAAGACCCTGACGAGGCTAATGGTCTGATACGTTATATGTAGCTGTCCCAGGAGTAAGAGCTTAAGCGTGAGCGTTTGGTCTCACTATAGGGTTGAGAACAGATCTCACCTAATTAGCACCCTGTAATGATCTTATGCCAGATGTACTCTCCTAATAAGTAAAGAAAAGCAGTTGGCATTTTGCCATTTTAAGTATTTTAGAAGAAAGAAAGTTTCAAGGGCCATTAGGAGGCCTGTTGAATGAAATGTGAAAAGTTATAAGGGTCATTATGCAACCAATACGAAAGAGATTTCCTTTAATAAAAACGAGCCTCAAAGAGGCTAAGATAAGAGTTTTTATGGGCCTCAAGAGGCTAACAAAGTGTTTTCAAGAAAAGAAGAAAAGTTTTCTGTGCAAGCCCTGTGCTTTTCTTA
>JAKOGI010000480.1:10000-97500 GCA_029747015.1 Carnegiea gigantea | reverse complement strand
CTGATATCATGAAACAACTAGGAGGGAGATGGAAGTTTTCTTCTCATATCTTGGCTGCTAAAGCACTGCCCTTTTAACATAAGTATATGCCCACATCTTCTAGCTAAACACAGCCTCTAAGCAACCCTAGCTTGTACAACAAGTTACCTAATAGGATACAAAATCTTCACGAATTAAATATTACAAGATATTTGTTCCTAATGGTGAATGATATGAACTCTTTGTATATGTCTTCCTTGCGCGTCTTCGCATTTTGCTTGTTGTTCTTTATTCTTTGTGAATCGCGACCTCTTAGCCCCATGGTTTAAAGTTGCTTACTCTTAGGGCACAATGCCATTAGCAGAGTTAGAAGTCGCGGTCCTTTAGCTTGAGGTCATATTGTTATCTGCTTAATACCATAAAAAAGCATCTAAGATATCATGTAGTTGAGCCTCGATGAAACAGTTTTGGGTTGTCATATGGGGTCTTGATTTTCCACCATGGATGAAGATGTTTTTATGTAGCTGCTAATACCCTCCCATCCAAGAAAGCGTTTGCAAAGCAAATCCTTGGGTTTGATGCTATAAATGTTAGATTTGTAGGGCCTTTGCTAGGACATACTCACATGATGTGTTTGGGTGTAGCCTGGCCAAAGTAGTATCAGGTGCGAGTGCTGAGATGGGGTAGCTGCTGTAGTTCAATGATGCAATCAGTTCAAGCTACCATGAATATAGAAAAAACAAATTGGGGGAGGTGGTTGTTGTTTTGTGGGGATGTTGGAATGCAAGGAATGACTACATATTCGATCAGAGTGTTCAAAATCCATGTCTCATTATGCGTAAGGCTATGGAGATAATGGTGATGGAATATCATGATACTCAGCTCGGGATGGAGGGGATGGTGATAAAGGTACAACCCAATAGGACTCCTGCTCTAGATTTGGTTAACATTAATTTTGATTGCGCAAAAATGGGGGACTGGGGGTTTGGATGGGGATTGATAGTGAAGACCTCAGATGGCAATGTGATGCTCACATGAGTGAAACAAGGTATAGAGTTCCCCAAGGAGGAATTGAAGAAGCCAAGGCGTGCCTTTTTGCTTGCAATTAGGACCGTCAAATAGGTCAGGTCGGGTCGGGTTCGTGTTCGGGTCGAAGTTAAACGGGTTGAAACCCACCGACCTAATCCTGACCTGTTTAATAAATGGGTTGAAAAATCCAACCTGAAACCGTTTAACACTTAAACGGGTCAACGTGATTTTGACCTATTTAACCCATTTAAGTTAAACAGGTGAGAATCAGGTACCACTTACCGGTTTAACCTGTTTAACCCACTTAAGTTTCAAACTTTAAATGAACATGTGTGTGAGCCTGAGACTGCAGATGGACACTTTGTAAACAATACATAATTATATGAATTCTTGGTATACCAACTACTCAACGAACCAGCTTCTAAGGAGATCAGTAAGTCCTAGAGATCAGTAGCGAGGAGATGGGGCGAGGGGAGTGGAGAGGAGATGGGGAGATCGGATCAGTAGAGAGGATATGAGAGGGGCGACTGAAGGCTAAAGCAACTCAAACAAGCTCTAGCTCTGTGAGGAGGAGTGGTATTGTGAATGAAGAAGGCAAGAAGCCTTTTATATCTAGGGTTTTCACTTGATAGGATGGGCTTTATGGGCTTAGGAACAAAAAATGTGAAAAATATAAAATTTGAACTCCTCACCTCCTGGCCAAGAATCTGAAAATTAAAATTTTAATGGCCCCCAAAAATATTCAAAAAAACTACACATAATTATATACCGATAAACGGGTTAGATGGGTTAAATGAGTTACTGTAAATGGGTAAACGGGTTGACCTATTTAACCTGTTTATTTAAACGGGTTAAATAGGTTTTTTTTTGTGTCGAAAATTTCAACCTGAACCTAACCCGTTTAATTAAACGGGTTAATCGTGTCAACCCATTTAATTAAACGGGTTGAAAATCTTTACCCAAACCCGCCTAATTTCGTGTTCGGTTCGGGTCGGTAATCATGTCGGGTCAGCTTTTGACAACCCTACTTGCAATACAGTGTGGGAGAAGGGTTTGTAGAAAGCTATTTGGGAAGGGTATCTCAAGCTTGATATCCAAACTTAGAAAGAGTTGTTAATTTCTTTAATTTTTTTTTATTTTGCATTTGTTAAATAGGGGAGGGGGGAATGAGGGCGCATATCATAACACATCTTCAACCTTTTGATCCCACTTGTAGGGTCTTAGAGGAAGATGGGCTGGATTATGTCTTAGATTTGACAGTCAAGGACTTATATACATATATCTAATGAGCCTTAATATAGTTCCCTTTTTTGAACCAAAAAGATGAATAAACATAAGGTGAGTTATGGGGTTTTGTTAGGTTGTCCGCCTTTTCTCAGCTATCCAATAGACTTGAATCATATCCTTCTTATTTAATATGTGTAAAACATTAAGAACAAATATCAATGTAAACTCTTGTTTGGGTAAAGTTTGGGGTACAGTTTACATTTTTTATGTACTTTCCATTCCCATTATTGGAAGAGTCCTAAAATATCATTTTGATTACACCTTTGGTGCTCCAATATTATTGTTTCTATCTTTCTAATTTAATAGAATAATATACATAATAAAAGACTTTGATTTCTAACGTTATGTACAAATGTAATTGCAGATTTCACGACATTCGAATTATGATATGAACAACCAATCAATCACCATGACAGTCACTAAGTGTGATGCCCACATTTACAGTTTATACTTTATCAAATATTAATGTATTTATCATAATAAGAATTAACAAATTTCTCAAGTAAAGAATAACAAGCTTACAATTTAAAATAAAAATAATTATACGTATGAATCTCACACATCACATGAGTGTGAATACTAGTTTGTAAACCAAAGAATGTCAAGAATTTTGGACTAGAAATGTCACCGAAAGTACTTTTAGTTAAGACAAGCCAGGGAAGACCCCCTCTTCAAAAAGGATCAAAATAGACTTCAACAATGAACAGTTAACAATTTGAAAGCAAAAGGAAGAAACAATTCTCATTTACTAGTTTTCGACTTAGCTTTATATCAATATTGGAATTAAATCCCACTTTAGGGCTAGCCAATAAAAGAAATGGATCCCCAAATGGTCAAAGAGTGAAGAAGAATTGAAAAAAAGGTGGTTAGACAATCATATAGGGTTGAGTCCACTACTATCTTCTGTAGATATTAAGATAGATATTACAATAATAACTTTCCTACAGTGATAAGATTTATGTAGATAATAATATCTTTCTAAAAGATAAAGTAATATCTCCTTGATATTATCTAGAATATCTTTGATACTACTTGATACTCCTCCATGTGAAAGTAAATGAATCCTCGAATTGGTATTATAAAATTGAGTCAGGAGCTGTAGTTTACCTACAATATCGTGGTTGACGTACTTGATGATGACGCCGCAAATTGTCCACCTTTTTGTAGTACATTTGGTCATGAATAAAGTTCTCCTAAGGAAAGAAAAAAGGGGGGGAAAAGCCAGATATAAGAAATAGAAAAACAAAAAGAACTAAGTTGAAAGGCAGAATAATAAGAGTAAAGATCCAATCTAGCCAATGACAAAGAAAGACCTAAATAGAGATAGAATGGTGGCTCAACAACAATACTAATAGTGTTGGAGGATGTTATCATGCTATTGACATCAATCTTCAAAGGCCATGAGGGGGTGTGATGCAACTAATAGTTGCTATAAGTCATGGTTACAAGAGAAGGAAGCTAAGCTTGTATAGCAGATATTAATGGAGATGACAATGGTTCAAAGTAACATCTTTGAATTAAACTCCATGCATATCAATTCAGCCTTAAAGGCCTACAAAATAAAAGTGGGGGCATATAATATGGAACCTCAATCTTGTGAGAAATAAATGATAGGAACATGTAGTTAAACTTTTATTTTGTATTGTGCATGTAGAAGGAAAAGAAAGAGAGAAACAACTGTATAGGTGATTAGACAACTGTATAGGATTAAGTGTACCTTTACACAGAAATTAAGGTAGAGATTACTATAATAACTTTCCTAACAGTGATAAGATTTCTAGAGAAAATAGTATTTCACATAACATAATAATCTTCTTAAAAAATAAAATAATATCTTCTTGATATTATCTGGATTATCATTAATAAAAAAAGAAGCTCACAATTCACATATCTATATGCCAAAGAGGTGGTGGCATAGTGGTTTCCACTCTCATTTTCCACACTTTCTACTAGAGTTCAAGCCTTGAATGAAGCATTATATTGCCTTATGGGAAATTGTGGGGTTAGGCTTACCCTCGGCAGTTTGGGACCTACCATCCTCCTCTTGGTCTGTTGTGGCCCACTGAATTATCTTAAGATGATAGGATGCTATTAGACCTGCCCCACTTACCAATCTAATTAAAAAATCTCACATCTACATGATACAAACGTACCCAAAACAAACACATAAGTTAAAAGAGTTTTATTTTTAGCTTGTTTAGCTTAGGCAACAAAGTCAAAAATATGTAGGTTGTCAACTCATGAACTCAAGCACCTCAATTCATGAGCTCAAGTCAAAATTTCTGAATATTGCAGGGAGTTTTTATCATAGGAAATCTCTCAACTCATGGACTCAAACCCATTGCAACCTTAGACTGAAAAACAATTCATTTAGTTCATAAACATGTTTGAAATGAAGGAATTTCATATCTATATACAAATAGTTTCATGTTGGGTCAAGTTCAGGCTACGAATTATTAGGAATAATAAGTTTATTCTTATGATCTTATGAAGAATATTTTTCTCACATCAATTGTATTTGCAATCAAAATTGAATTGCCAATTTTGAGTTTAAGTTCTCGTTGACAATAATCAATGCTTATGAGTGTTGACGAGTATTGATGAATAATAGAAAATTCTAACTGGGAGATATGACTTAAGCGCTAATGGGAATTTACTTTAGAAACTAACAAACTTTCGTTTTAGCTTTACTTTATAAACTTTCATTTTTAGTGTATTTATAAATTCCAAACTTTCATAGCCGTTTCACAATTATTCTTATTTCATATATCAAAACTTGACTTTCAACAAATTGTTTCTTTTCTTGTTTCATAGACTAGCCTTTTTTGGGAATCTACTAGCCTTTTTTATCAGATTAGCTTTACCTTTGCAATTATTATCTATTCTTTAGGGCCTACATTTTTAACTTACCATAAGTAATTTATTGCTAATCATTGTTGATGAGTACTGACTGACGAGTACTGATCAATGTTAAAATTATAACTAGAAATTATAACTAATTCCTGACCAATGCATGAGGATCCTGATCAGAGGTTATCAATATTGAACGCTAATTGCTTGAAAAGATACAATTTAGTAGGAATGTCAAAGAGATAATAGTCCTCTATCACGCCATTAAAAAAGTCTTTTGAAGATATTGTTATGGGTAATATTTTTGTAGTAATAATTTTTGCCACTGATCAATGAAACATTGAATTAAAGATTAAGTATCATAGAAAGCATATGAAACTAAAATTCATAATATTTTAAACTGAAAATATTCTTTAATTTAATACTAGAAAAGGGATGTACATAAGAAGAATGTATTACTTTGATTATTAACAGAAATTAAAAATATGCAAAAGGCTAGATGAGATAGACAAAAGAAAATTCCTTACTTTGTATATGACTCCCCACCCCCGTCCCAAAAAGGTATGCCCCCATATGGGGGGGGGGTAAGGAAGATGATCATGAAATGCAAATACAATGAAATCACATATAATATAAGTGGATAGTGCTTTTTTTTTTGGGGGGGGAGGGGGGAGATGTACAAAGTGGACAGAAAATTAAGAAGTTAGGTTTGACTATTTAAGAACCTATAAATGCCAACACAGTACAAAATCTCAGAAGTAAACATCCAGCTTTTTGACAAACTAGAGGAGAACTCTCTTGCTTGCTCCTGAGCGTATCACCCAACACAATCCAGTGTTCGGCCTTGGATTTCAGCATCATGAATTCTCCCAGAATTATCCTTTGATGCTTATATTTTCCTCTTTAACCCTAGTACTTATATAGTTCTCTCTCTTCTCCTCTGTTTCTAATTATTTTGTCAGTGGGCTTGTTTGGAGTTTTTTAGGGGCAGAGAAACCTACACACAAAAAGTGAAAAAAAAAAAAACTTAATCAAAGAAAACAAGCATTTTAGTCAATTTATGCATCAGGGCAAGTTTTTCAGGTGTAGTTTTTCCGATGCTAATTATTTCTGGCGAGTTCCGATGAGCTTGATCTTCTATAGAGTTATTCAAAATTGAGTTGTTTAAATACAAATTTCGCGCCTAAAACAAATTAGATAAGAAATTGAGGAACAAATTTTATTTTGAATTAATGTAGTATGTGTACGTACAATATCTGAATTGAATACAATGAAATAGTCTTCTGATTCAATCTCCTAGTAACTTGAATTGATTCGACGGTGTGATCACTTCATCTGGATTGATTCAGAATTAGGTGAAGAATTCTGAAGTGGTTCTTAATCTTGATCCACAAATAGTTGATTGCTGACTCTGAAACTTGCAAGTTCTAATCCTCCTCACTTGATAGTTGAATATTGCTTACAATTTGAGTCACTGAATTCTACAAATGCTGGATGTGGAATTTAGTTGGCCAGATTAATCGATGTGAGGGTAAGGCTGCTTGATCTCGATCGATGAACTGAATGAAGAACTTTGAAGTAGATTTCAATTTGAGATTGCAGAAGACGTTGAACGAACTTACTTTGATCCTTATTACTAGGTAGCTGGAGACTGTTTGTACTTTGAGCTCTAAAGCTTGTAGTACGCTAAATGGCAAGCCCTTAAGAATGAGGATGGAGGACCTCTATTTATAGGTTCCAAGGCTAGGGTTTGGAATTGTGCTTTGGGCTTTGGCCCATATTTTATGCATTATCTCTTTATTTTAAAAAAATAATTATTATATATTGCATCACTAATGACACGTGACAATTTTTGATTGGCTAGAATTGATGCCATTTAAATGGGCCCGCTAAAGCCAATTTTGCACGTAGCATTATGTGTTGTGTTTTCACTACAAAAACGGTGTCTAATTTCGATGAAAAAAGCGACGACCTTGGTACCCGATAGAGCGCAACAGAATTTCAGGCACATTTTCCAAAAAATTTCAGATCTGGTTTTTATGTTTCGGCTTGGGCATCCCGTTGAGTTCGTGTCAGCCGCGAAGAGAGAGAGAGAGTGCTGCGAAGAGAGAGAGGGAGCAACGAAGAGAGAGAAAGAGGAAGATCCATGGTTTCCGGTGGCCGGTGACCGGAAGACGAAGTTGCCGTCGTTTATAATTCACCGGTAAATCATTTATTTTTAGTTAATTTGTTCTTTAAAATTGAAAATTTTGAATTAATTGGTGTTTTTTATGGTGGTTGATTTGTTATGAATGGGTTGAAGAGTTGCTGCCACCGCCGCCTCCGCCGCCGCTCATTCCACCCCCGCCGCCCCCCGTTCCGCCGATAGTCCGATTATTTTTTCGGGTATTTAAAGGTTAGTAGAATTGTTGTATTTTGAAATTATATTAATTTGATATGTGTTGTTAAATTTTGCGAAATTTAATTTAAAGCATATTTGTATAGTTTATTTAATTTATTTTGTTTGGTAAAATATGGATGTGGAAAATATGGATGTGAAGTATGTTAATTTTTTATTTGATTTGTGAAGTATATTTATTTGGATAAGTGGAATAAAATATATTAAGTATGTATATTTATAAAAATTGTATAATTATCATAAAATGTTGAAGTATGTTAAGCATGTATAATGTGTTTTATTTTGGTAAATGATTTAAGTTTGTTAAGTATGTTTATTTTTGTTCGATTTGTTGTATATATTAATCTTTGGTAACTATGCGAAGTATATGTTTTTTTTGAAGTATGTTTAATTTTTTGTATGATTTGTTTGATTTGTTAAGTATGTTTGTTTTATTTTTTGGTTAATAGTATTTTTTTGGGGGGGGGGCTTGTTTATTTGGAAGAAGTGTCAAATAAATAGTTTAATTTGTGTTTGATTGTTAATTAGGTTTATTTTTATAAATAAAATAGTTATGTCAAATTTATTTTTTTGTAGCATAGGTTTTTGTGAAAATTTATTTTCGGAATATGGGAATATAAAATGTGAACTAAATATGAATGCAATTTTTTTTATTGGTGTCACTAGTGAATATAAAATTTATAGTAAATAATTTCATCTTGAATTTAATTTGCAATGTATGTTGATTTGGATAAACGAAATAGTTGTAAGTAGTTATGGATTATGGAACAAAAATGTTATTAAAATTTTGTGTACAGGTTCTTCCAACTAAGTCAACTTGGACACTGATGACGAACGGGGCTCCCAAAATGACAACGATGATCCCATGAACCTATCTGACTCTGATTAGTTTATTGGATCCGCCTATAGATTGAAAACAATTGTGGATGTCATGAATAATTTCGAATTTAGTACTTTCAATTTTCAGAAATCAAAATTCGTATTTGGTAATCATTATATATCTTGTTTGTGGTGGTTAAATTCTGCAAGGCCTGTGCAACTATCCGACGGAATTTCCGACGAGAAATGTCCATTGGGAAAATCGTCGAAGCCCGTCGGAGTCTGTTGGAATAGAATCTCCAATGAGTTGTTTCCCGACGGAACTGTTTCCGTCTGAATTTCCGTCAGAGGTGGAATTTTTCGTCGGAATTTCCCAAAATTTTCATCGAATTTCCCAAAATTTCCGTCGGAAATTCCGTCGCAGATTCTATGCATTTTTTGTAGTGGCAAATTTTTACCTCCTACAGATATCCCCTTCTAGAGTTGGACGTGCACATGAATTTTGAGTGTTTGAAACGGTTGAGTCTCAAAAGCTTGGAAGATGTTGATTGAAGCTTTTTTTGTGGGCTTTCTCTTCTTCTTTTTTTTCCTTTTTTTTGCCAAATAACTTGGTAACTTGGTAGATAATCTAAGTTGATTTTTTTTTGAGATAATTCTGCTTGTAAATTTGTGATGAAACTCTATCAACAACTTGTCATAAAATTTATCAACAGTTTAAAGGGTTGAAATTCTATCAACAATTTGTAATAAATTTTATCAATAATTTAAAGAGATAAAATTCTATCAACAATTTATGATAAATCCTATCAATAATTTAAAGGTATAGAATTCTATCAACAATTTTTTCAAAAATTGCTACAAATTCCCTCCTCTGTCTGCTGTCAATTCATCTATCTCTCCCATTCAACTTCTTCCTTGGCTAAATCAGTTGTTTCTAGTCCCAAGCCATCTGAGATGGGTTCTTCAAAGAATGTTGTTTCTCTCTCCTCATTTATTTTTAAATTTTTTTTGCACAAAATTTTTTTGGTGGTCTTGGCAGCGAGGGCCTCTCTCGAAACTTTTTGGTGCCCAATTTATGAAAAAGTGCCCATAATGTTGGTCAACTGCCAACAACACCTCATCATAATTTACCACTCTTTTTTTTTCGCTAACATTGTCGAGCATGCATGAGCTTGTTCACTTCATTTTTTTCATTTTCCTTTTTTTAGCCTCTTTGGTCTTTTTTGTGACTAATGCAAGGATTAGTCTTTAATTAGATCATTTGAATATTTTTTTTGTGAATTGTTGCTGTAACTTCTTTGTTTTAGAACTTAAACTAATGCTTCCTTTTTTCATTTGTTTTTCATGATACTGCTGAATTGACTATTCTCCCAATTAGACCGCGAAGTGATATTCACTTTTAAGGCGAGAAATTATTTCTCCACATAGATTTGATTTTTTGTAGGATTTCCTCCCTTAATTTAGTTGGGGTCAACTTGGATTTCTTCCTTCTCGCTGCAACTTATCCAATTAGATTGTGAAGTAAGTTATACTTTTAAAATGAGGAATCGTTTCTCTCAGTAGATTTGATTCTTCACAGGAGACTTCCTCACTTAATCTTTTCGGTATCGACTTGGATTTCTTCCTCAAACTACGACTCATCTAATTAGATCGCGAAGTGAGGTCAACTTTTCAATCAGACATGAATGACTTGAATCCTCCGATTAGAGATTGAAGGCTTGAACCCTCCGATCTGACAACAAAGGCATTCAGACAATGAAGGCATAGCTCCTTCGATCAGACAACAAAGGTGTGGCCCTTTCGATCAGATAGCGAAGGTGACTCTTCCTATCAGAAATGAAGGCTTGGCTGTACTGATCAGACAGCGAAGGCATGACTCGTCTAATCAGACAGCAAAGGTGACTCCTCCTATCAGACAGTGCAGACTTGACTCCTTCGATCGGATAGAGGCTTGACTTATCCAATCAGGCAGTAAAGGTGACTCCTCCGATCAGACAGTACAGGCTTCTTCGATTAGACAGAGGCTTGATTCCTACAATCCGACAAGAAAGGTATGGTTTTTTCGATCAAATAACAAAGGCTTGACCCCTCTTATTAGACAGCAAAGGCAGATGCCCACTTCAATCAAATAGCAAAGTGAGATCAACCTTCAATGCGAGGAATCGACTTGAAAAACAAGGTTGCCCACTTCAAGGCAGATGCCTACACTGCCAATGTCCGACTTGAAGGAAAGGACTACCAATTTAAAGGAACACATCTATATCACTAATGCGAAGGAAGATGTCATCCTATTATTGTCCCCAACTTTAAGGGGTTCTAAGAGTTTGCAATAATTTGGTGACAATTTAAAATCTATTTATATGATTTGAAAATGTGCTTAGTGACTTACAGGTTAACACCTTTGATAAGATGACTTGATAGTTTTTTACTTTGATGACTAAAAGTCTTGAACTTGATAGCTTGGGAGCCTATTTAATGACTTAGAGTTAATAATTTCGTTGACTTAAGAGTTTTAAACTCTCAAGACTTGAGAATCTTTAAGTTTGACAACTTGGACCTTAGAACTTTCTTGATTTTGGAGTCTAGAACTTTGATGACTTGGTAGTATTTTAATTTTGATGTCTTGGGAGACTTAAACTTTGATGACTTAAGAGTCTACTTAGTTACTTGCGAGCCGGTAACTTTGTTGACTTAGGAGTCTTGAATTTTAATGACTTGATAGTCTCTTACTTTGTCAACTTAGGAGTTTGCAAGAACTGCAGGAACTAACTTAGAAGTCTGAGAGGTTGATGACTTAGAAGTCTACAGTATTTTATGACTTAGGAGTCGTGGTTCAACGGGCTTGTGAGTTTATGAGTATGATTTGGAGGTCTCACTTTGACAGCGTGGCCATTTGTGATGATGACTTGGAAGTCTAGGATTTTGGTAGCTTGAGAGTCTTTCACTTTTAGGACTTGGGAGAATTTGCAACGATGACTTAGAAGTCTGCCTCCTAAATCCCAATTTCAAGTATGCTTTTACTGAAGCTTTTTTAATATGATTAGATGATTGATCAGATTCTTCGGTATCTTCTTCGTCTAATATGATCTTTCCTTCTTTTACACGTTGCACGATTTGTCGCCTGAATGCTTTGCACTTCTCTGTAGGATGACTAACAATCCTGTGATACTTATAGTATCTGGGATCATTAGTTCATTTGATTTCTTCCAAATGTTTTTACTCTGGAAACTCTATAAGCCTCTTTTCAACAAGTTTATCAAAAACAAGGGTTCCTTCTTTTTAGAGTCTCTGAGCATGAAACTTTCATTTCTTGACGACTTCATTGATTCCTCATCATTGAGTCGTCTTCCATAGTAGGCAATTGTAAGCTCCATGTCATGAGCTCATGTTGCCAATTCTTAGGATGTTTTAGGCTTGTTCACTTGCAAGGCATAAAGTATATCCAAATCCATCCCCTGGGTATACATCTCAACAGCCGAAAATTTGGGTAAGTGGTCTTTACATTTCAGAGAAAGAGCACGCCAACGGCTTATGTAATCAATGACTGGCTTCTTATCCCATTACCTTGTGTTATAGAAACAATTTAAGAATTTATTCTTCATTTGCCTCCATCTATAAATGGTCTCAAAGGCTAGGTCTGTATACCAGTTAAATGCAATTCATTTAAGGGATCACCTGAACTGTTTCACCAATTGGTTTCTTTTAGTGCTAGCGCTACTGCAGGTTTCGATAAAGTGAGCGATTTGCTACTTGGGTTACCCTTGCTGTCAAACTGGTTGAATTTGGGAGGATGATAGCCGTGGGACATACGAAGTGCATCGATCCTCTTTGTATAATATTTCTTACACAAGTGAGTTTTATGAGAATCCCTTCCCAAATGAGCCTTTACCGCATCAACTATCAAACTTTGAATTTGCTCAACTGACATTGAGTTTAAGGTTGAATCGTTCTTTGACTCCTTTCTATGATTGGACTCTTTGTCAGAATCTTCACCACTAAGCCTTTGTTCAAGGCTTTAGATGACCGCTTTCACGGCTTCTTTTTCAAATCAACAATCTACTTTTTTTGACGCTTGATTTGAACATCCTTTTCTTCAATCTCCTCAGAAAATCTTTCCAGAGTTGCCTTCTTGTTTATAATTCTTCCTCCAAGTTGATAACCTCTGTTGCCATGATTGGCATGACGATAGTGTCAGAGGATTCGACTTCAACTTCTGAGAAAAGAGAATCTCTTAGAGATTTTGGTGAAGAATCGCTACTACCATAGTCATCATCCTCCTCACTGGAAGGCTGGAAGACGGGATTGGTGTAAGCTTAGAATTCATCCAGTTTGAAGGCAGCGAGGGATTTTAGCTTCAAATTAGGGAGACAAGTAGTTTGATTGACCCTATCAGCAGATAAGGCAAAGCCAGAGTAAGTTTTATGTGACTGCAAAGTTAAAGCCACGACTTATTGCTTTAGGGTGATGGAGGTAACAGCTTTGTTCATGCTCCTAGTTATCACTCCAGTGGTCCAATTGTCAAATGCAATCCTAGCCTTTGTAGATCCTTTAGATGTAGATCCGATATTCTCCTTCTTCAAAGGTTAAAGGATGACGTTCTTGGGAGTCATTTCTTCTTCAAAGGAGTGTAGAATTTATTTGCCTGGAGAAAGAGATAAGAGGCAGAGACGTCCCACCGAGCGTGCCAAAAATTTGTAAACACAAATTTCACGCCTAAAATAAATTAGACAAGAAATTAAGAAACAATTTTTATTTTGTATTGATGTAGTATGTGTAGGTACAATCTCTGAATTAAATATAATAAAATAATCCTCTGATTTGATCTCCTAGTGACTTGAATTGATTCAAGGATGTAATTGTTGGATCTCGACTGATTGAGAATCAACTGAAGAACTCTGAGGTGGTTCTTGATCTTGATCCGCAAGTGTTGATTGTTGACTCTGAAGCTTATAAGTTTTTATCCTTCTCGCTTAGTAGTTGGATATTGCTTGCAGTTTGAGTCTCTAAATTCTACAAATGCTGGATGTGAAACGTAGTTACCCAAATTAATCGATGCGAGGCAAGGTTGCTTGATCTTGATCGATGAACTGAATGAAGAACTCTAAAGTAGGCTTCCATTTGAGGTTGCAAAAGATGTTGAACTAACTGACTTTAATCTTTGTTGCTTTATAGTTGGAGGTCGCATGTAGTTTGAGCTCTAGAGCATGTAGGATGCTGAATGGTGAGCGGTAAGCCCATGAGATTGAGGGTGGATGAGCTCTATGTATAGGCTCCATGGCTAGAGTTTGGAGTTGTGCTTTGAGCCTTGGCCCATATTTTAGGCATTATCTCTTTATTTTAAATAAAAAAATAATTATTATCTATTACATCAATTATGACACGTGGCAATTTCTGATTGGCTAAAATTTGATTCCATTTAAATGGACCCGCCAAAGCCAATTTTACATGTTGCGTCATGTGATTTGTTAGCAAACTTTTACCTCATACAAGTTGAACTGAGTCAATTCAGAGCCTATGATCAAGCATTCAAGCTAGGCATCCGCAAATGTTGAAATCTATCAATAGGGTGGTTGATTTCCTAGTTGCTAGCTCGTATGATCCGCAGCATCTGGGGTAATTTCACTATTTTTTGCTCTTTTTGGTTGTTTTCTTACAAATATATCTATTTTCCTAATTTAAAAAAAAGGTGGGATTGATTCTTTTATCCCTGAACTGGGTTTTATGTTGATTGAAAATTGATATTTTTTAAAATTATTTTTTATTTTTCCATTGAAGTTTCACGGTGGTTCAAATTTAAAACATGAAATTTTTGCTAAATGTTCTTTTTTTTTTGGGCCTCAATTTGTTGCAGCTGAGAATTATTAGGGGCATCATATTATTAAGGCTGTTAATCATGCAATGGCCATTTGGCAAATTGATTATTTATTGTTGTTTAATGTCATTTTTCAGGTATTTGATTTTTGCCTATCAGTACCTTATTAATCACTTTTAGATTCTGTTATTAGTTCATTACTTAACTCTGTCAATTTCACTTTCAGTTTTTTCCTTTTTCAGTCTTGTGTGCATATGGCAGTTGTTACTGTATGTCCACCATTGTTCACTAATGGTATGCCTAGGAGCTTAAACTTTTCTTTTTTAAGGTCTTTTAGAAAAACTTCCTCTTCCCATCGTACAAAGCTATGTACATCTTGACATCATTAGAATTCATCCATGCACAATGGGCAGTTGTCATAGTCGTCTTATGATACTCAGACTTGAGTACAGTGTTAAGACATATGGCTGAATATTGGGCTTCCCCATTTTCTAAAAGTCCTGTATTTTTGGTCTCAAATGAAGTGTGTGCGTTCATACCCATCTTGGAATGTTGGGTGTTTGACGTGGATAGCTGAGGTGAAATGTAGAGCTCAAGTAATGCATGATGTAATAAAGTCATCAACTTATATATCAAATGTCTCTAATCTCAAAATTTATATTTTTTGTATCATGAATGTTTTGGGATGTACTACACAAAGGTGCAACTAGGCACTCCAGTGCAAGAATTCCATTGCGTCATTGACACAGGAAGTGATGAATTGTGGATTAGTTGCAGCAAGTGTGATGGCTATCCTCAAACAACTGAAATTCAAGTGTTGTCATTTCCTCTTTTTTTGTGTTTATCACTAGTCACGAAATTTGTGTTTTCTATGTCATATTTATTTGCATGGCAGAAGTAATTGATTTTCTATAGGATATTAAGTGGCATGCCTTTGACCTTCAAGCTCAGCCATAGCAGCATTACTCTCTTACTACAATAAACGATGCAGTGCAGGAGCTGAACTCAGGAATGCATTTTACGACAGTTCCAGTGAATGTGCTTATCGTTTTCAGTGTGGAGATGGCAGTGGGACTCAACGGTATTATGTTTCAGATGTTTTGCATCTAAAAACTGTTTTTAGGGGTACTCCCACTTATAACAATTCAGCTAATATTATCTTAGGGTAATATTGTTTTTCCTACTGCTTCCTTTGTTTGTTAGTCTCAAGTTTCGATACCACCTTCTTGAAGTATCCAATGTCTTAAACCTGTATTTGATTTGTAAGTGAAAAATTTGAGGAAAACAGGTTAACACACCAATAAGTCATTGCTAGATTATTGAAATGTGTCGATTTGTCAACGTTTGATCACTTTGCTGTCTGTGTCTGTATTCATTTCTAGCCTTGCATTATGTAACTCTTTGCCTTAGGGTTCTGACTTTGTGGTGTAGTTGTAGTGCATCTCTAACTGAGGAGCTACCCAAGATAACCAGCGGGGTTCATAAAATTTCAGGCTTGGTCAATAGAGATTGTCTGTTGTCACCCAATTGTCTTCAAAAGGGATCACACATGTGAAATTTTCACACTGTTTGAGGGGAGATGATAATGGTGCGGGAGTTTTGGTTTTTAGAACTATTATGGAGCCCAACATTATTTATACTCCTCTTATGCCATCATAGTGGCCCTGTTTGGTAAACATGCATATCTGACAGAGTATATGGTCCCACTATAAGTAGCCTTGCACTTTTTAATTGTATAACACTCGCAGACCTAGACCCACTCCTCAAAGTAAGCCTCCATATAAGACAAGCATTTGACTGCATGCTTATAAGGAATGCTAGTCAATTGCTAGTAATTACAATCACAAGTCCCTGTATTGAAGTCAACCACAAATAGAGTCCAGCCATCATGCACCTGTCATATGTTATCCCCATGGAATCTAAACACTCACTCTCAAATTTAGCAAGTTTTGTTTTCACAAAGGGAACAATCCTACCAATCTAGCCCTTGGGTTCAGCCTTCCTCTTAACAAACCAATCAGTTTATATCTATCTAATCTTCTCGTATACATTAAAAACAGGCAAGTCCTTATACTCATCTAACACATTGTTGAAAGAATCAACAAAATTTGTTAACCTATTTGGTGCCTTTGTAGTAGTTTCAAATGTATGTCTGCACTAATATTCAATTAGCTCACCATTGCCCAAGTGCAAGCCACAGGTGATTCCTTGTGCAAAGATTCAATGGCTTTGTTGTAGTTGACTGATGTGTATGCCTTTATAGCTCTAGACAGAAGCAGACTTAACTTAGGGGTAAAGTGAAGCTTCTTGAAGTTTCTTATAAAGTGAACCAAGCATATTCTCCTCCTAGCTATACGGAAAATATCCCTTAAAGCAGCTATGACTCCCTAGCAAATATGAAAACTTAATAAATAAAACCAAAGTAGAAGAAAAAAATACACTTAAACTAACCAAGAAAAAATCAAATTGATTGGTTACCTTCAATTTGTCAACTATAAATATATACTAACCACTTGAATCATCTCCTATGATGCCCTTCAAGCAATTGAAGAAATAAGATCAATTCTCTTTGTTCTCAACATCAACAATAATATAAGCTAGTAGGAAGCAGTGGTTCTCAGCATCTATTGCAATTATAGTCAAGAGAATCCCCTTGTGTATATACCCTTTAGGTGAGTTCCATCTACACCTATGAACTTCCTACACACACCCGAGAACCCCTCCTTCCAAGCATTGAAAGACACAAACATACTTAAGAAACATGCATTGCACCTTCCTTAATTGGATCATGCCATTTAATGTAACACATGCTTCCTGGGTTTGAACTTTTAATTATCTTAGTGTTTCTTGCAAGTAAATTAAAACCCTCCTTATGTTTCCCTTTGATCAACCTAAGATTCTTCACTTTTGCTCTCCAAATAGTGTTATATTTCTTTTGTAGATTGAACTTTCTCATCAAGATTTTGCTCATTCCTACAACTGAGATGTTTGGCCCTATCTTCACATCATCAAACAACTTCTTAGCAATCCAAGAGCTAGTGGTAGCTGGGTTATCAAAAGGTCTTTTACAACAGTGTTTACATTTTATGGTTTTCACTTGGCAAGTTACTCCGTCAGGCATGAGAGAGGCATATATTCTCCAGCTACATTTCTTCCCCTTACACTTCCTAGTATACCTATTGGGTTCATTCATTAAATATTTCATGTAAATATCCTCCTGAACCATGTAATCCCTAATTACATCTAAAAATGTAGCTTTATTAATGAACATGTCCTATTACCTTAATGTTATCTTACCATTATCTTCTAGTTCGCAGAATCTGCCCTCATACACTCTCTCCCATTTATCATCATCTCCAGGATTAGAGTCAAAGATTTGGTCCTCATTAATTACAAACTCATCTGAGTGACTGTTCTCTAACACATCTGACTCAGTGCTCTCTAACCCATCTGAACTAGTGGACTCACCTTTAAACTTATCATCATCCTCATCATCACTTTCCCCATCCTCATCATTAACCATAACATTCTTCCCATGTGGTTTTGCCCTAACTTGAGTTTCAATGAAGTTTGCCTTAAGGGAATAGGGAGGAGGTAAACTGGATGAAGAAGGGTTTAGGGATACTGAAGCTAGCTAGGTTGAGGGAATGTTTAGGACAACTGAAAGAGTTGATTGCAGTTGACTCTCATTAATTTTTGCCATAATTTGGTCCTAAAAGTCATTAGCAGGATCACCATTTACTTGACTTTGTTGTCCGTCTTATGATGGCATTGGTTAAGTACTAGTCAATGGAGTTTTCACAACATTACAATCAATATTCATGCCCCCTAAACTCCTACATAGTTGAATAAGTAATTTATCAATCATTGTAGGGCTCTTCCTCTCGATAATTACAAACTCAATCATCTTCCTTCCCTTCCGCTTATCAAATATTTTCATCAAATCATTATCATTGTTCATAGGCCACTTAAGACTTGGCTTGTTAGGGGGTTGTGAACTTAAAGAAATAAACTGAGGCCTTCTCTCAATGGGGCACTTGTTTAAAAATGCATGTGCAACCCTAACTAAGTCCATGATGCTATACTCATCCTTATTCCTATCAAATGAAACTGACCATCCTCTATACCTCAAGATAGCAACAAATTTTATCTCCCCCACTATATCTACATCAAACATGCCAATTCAACACAAAACACATGTAGTTATAAATCCTACTCTAATAACCAAACCCTACACATACATAAGTAAATGCATACAAAAACATGTAGAAATTAAACCTCAGAAGATCACATCCAATACAAGGTTAATCACATAATTCAACCGTCTATTTTTTGAACCAAAAATAATTAGAAAAAAACCCCTATGCTTTTTCTTTGAAATCATATAATCAATCCTTATATAAATCAACTTCAACATATCATATACCCAGCTAACTTACATTCCACAGCACATAAATCTAACCTCCACACATGTAAATAAAAAGCCCCAGACCATCCATCAACAAGTCATGAATTTTTATTCACTACACCACTCAGAACAAATGAACATTATCCGTAAAATAACTTAAAGTTGCCACTTTTGGAGTTAATTTTAAGCTCTTACAACTTCACAACTGCAGACCTCTTTATCTTCAGCTCTCAATCACATCCAAAGCTGATCAACAATCTCAACAAATATTGTCAAATTTTCTACAAAATTATCTCAGTCACACGATTCGCTAACTAAGAGGTTTGAAGATGTTCTCTCATTTACTTCTCAATTGTTCAAGACCTCTTCTTTTCGTTTTTAGAAACCCAGATCACCAATAGAGAGATAGAGATAGAGAGACAGAGAAAGAGAGAGAGGGGGGGACAAAGAGTGGCTTTTAAAATGTTTGAGGAGGAATGAAGTTCAACTTTACTAAAAGCCATTATACACTGAAGCCGCCAAAAAAATTTTAAAAGTTGACTGAGCATTAAATAAGGGCAAATCGGTCAACACACTACCCTTTTTGGACTTTCATCGGGAAAACATCTATTTTTGAACTAACTGAAAATCCATGGATAATTATTTTTAACTAGAAAAACACAAGGTTAAAAAAATAATAATCCAAAACCTGAGGGGGGCCAAGTGCAAATTACCCATAAGGCATGATATATCTATCAGTTACAACTACGAAGTGTTTCATGTCATAATTTCCTAGTCTTAACTCGTCTTTCGGCTCTTTTCTTTTCTTTTTTATAGGGTTTGAAATATACGCAATACAGAATTCCCAGGTGGTGGATTGTTCTCTCTTAAACTCTCTTTATGTAATGGAAAATCCATGTCATCAAAGTAGCAAATTAAGGTGTGACTTCTGAGCTACCACCGTCGATAATGTATTTGAATTGAAAAGTTTTAGTATGATTCATTTCTTTCTTGTGTTCAATTGTGCTGTCCAACCTCAAATCAAGAATTGGTCTTGCTAAGTTGGAAGAATCCAGCATGCATACAATATGTTCGCACACTAGACTAGCTCTAAGCAAACTTAGGCTTGCTGCTCCCCTTGATAAGCTTTTAACCTGACAACTTATCTTAAACTCAATCCTACTTAAGTTGGAGATGAGTTTTGATCTCGCCAAGATCAAATAGCTTACATGAAAAAGTAAGTAAACACAACAAATTGACTCAGGGAGATTATTGCCAAGCATGATAGTAGAGATTGACCCGCCAACTGTGATGGCAGCTATAGAGAGAGAAAAATGGTGCAATTAGCCAAGGAGAGAAAATGAAAGGAAATCCTACTTCAATCTTCAATTAATAGTAGCATTGCATTAGCAATTTTGTTCATTATAGATAAGGGGATGGCAAACAAGTGAGGCAGAGACTCCAAGGAGGATAAGAAAGATGGGGGTAGAGGAGTGCAACTGAGTGGGGGTACAATTACTAGATTTCACTTTTTTGGATGCTAATTATTTAAAACTACCATTGATAAGATGAGAAATTGGATCCCTTCCGATCCTTTGTCCAAATCTAATGCGATTTGTCTTAAACCCATACTTTTGTTTATTGAATTTGAATCAAATTTCTTTTTTTAATCAAATCATACTATTGATCACGTCGAATTTGCCTCAAATATGGATTTGCCTACTATCTCTAACTTTGAATGATTCAAGAGAATACTATAGCACATTAACACTCTTATGTTCCCTATAGAACTTGACATTTACTTATTTAGTGATCTTCAAAATTGAGGGTGTTGAAAAAACAAATAGCTAACCTTTTCAACTTCAAGCACATTCAATGATTCAAATTGGACATTGATTAAACTTGGAGGACATACATCATGGTTTACAGCTATTGATAATAGCTTCTGACCTACGATGGCCTTTGTAAGTAAGAAAATATACATGAATAGTTAACTGTTAAATTCTTACATATATGAATCTCATACCTTGCATGGGTCGCTAAAACTAGTTTATATAATGTGCATGCGTGCTTGTGTTTGTGTGTGTGAGAGAGAAATTTGGATGAAAGTTAGGTACAAAATTTGACATAAAATGAAATAAAATTACTTGGTTTAAATTTTATTTTAACATTAGTTTTGTGTAGCTCTGGCAAAAACTGACCAGACACAAAATCCTATCCAAATCTGCTCAAGAATTTTGGATTTTGAACACGATTTTTCTCGATCCGAACCCCAAAAATCTGCAAATTAACATGTCAAATCCGATCCGAACTCTAACCCACTTGCTTGATCTGAATACCATGTCCTTATTTTTTATCGTTCTTTAATTTTTTTGTTAACAATATATTTAGAGAGACGTTCTATAACTATCAGATCATTTTACAAATTAAACAATAATACCGTTTCTTTATTAACTTTATTCTCATAAGATAACATTACATGCAACTTAAATGGCCAACTTGAAAAAAATTGGTTAGAATAAGAGTGATGGAATTAATATGACTTATTAAGTGTGAACAAATTTACCTTAATTTAGCAGCGGAATGCAATTGAACCTTACCTTGAATTACTGGTCATAGAAGGAACTCACAATACGGAGATCCTTCATAATTTCACATCCTAAGAACCCTAGGTTTTGTGCAAAAAACTCACTTAGAAAACCCTCGATGTTTCGCTAATGATTTCCCTCTTTGA
Source organism: Carnegiea gigantea (assembly GCA_029747015.1). NCBI lineage: Eukaryota > Viridiplantae > Streptophyta > Magnoliopsida > Caryophyllales > Cactaceae > Carnegiea > Carnegiea gigantea. Next base: position 76,205 of record JAKOGI010000480.1, on the reverse strand, counting down.
CTGACCGTAGAAGAATAGCCGAGGCATTAGGGTTTCTGAGTTGACTTAAGCCGTCAACCTATTGGGCTGTGTATTATGCCCTAAGTCCAACATCTCCCACTTACCCATAAGGGAGTGCTTATTTCTACCTTAAGAAAAACTTATTTTTCTTTTATTTCTACACAATCTTCATACTGGGTAAATAGACTGTGCAATAAGCATACTTATGAGAGATCTATGCTATACATCTGTTAGGAATATATAGCCTCTCATCAAGAACCGTACATGAGTAGTGGAACTATGCGAGTACCCTAGATCATTTCAATCTCATTAAGATGTCTTATTTTGATCTCATCAAACCATTATATTTCATATTCACAATTATAACCCATATGTCATAACTAGTGCACCGATGAATAGAAGATAATGAGATTCCGTGAATGATCTTCCTCCTCACAAGACTCTCGACCAAATCCAACTTGTTTTTCTAGATATGTCCCACCAGACTGAATTACTCATGATCCTTTGGCAACACACTAAAATAATGAACATTGAATTGAGTCTCAAGTCACTGATTGGAGCCCTGAGAGTACACATATAAGGCCATAATCTTATGGGGTCTCACACAAATATAAGTAGAGTTCTAACTTATATTGACTTGATTGATCATCTCTTGCATGCATGGTATAAAACATGTGCTACAACATTCTCTCCTTTCCCATGGAGCATATGTCTTTTGGTTGTTAAACCAAAATGCTGTACAGATGGTATTTGGATACCTTATTGTCCAAACTGAGTTCCCAAATCTACTCATCAACTTGAACTCTCATCTGGCCTCTTCGGGGTAGACTAGGAAAAATCCATTTTTACCCATATGTTATAATGACCTTTTGCCATTATCAAGGCGACATTTATGATTTTAAGTCGACAGGTTCTTATAATTATCCTTCTGATAATTCTATTTAAAATCTTGTCTCATCTCCCATTGATTCGCTAATCCATTGAGGTGGTTACCCGTGTGAGAGGGCTAACCTCAAGCCTACCTGACATACTTTTCATATTCAAGAATGCTCAACAAGCATTATATAATAAGAATGTGCATTCAAACATTCCAACTAGTGTATGTAAATAAACTTATTTCAAAAATGAAAATGTTAAACAATTATTCATGAATGCATGGAATAAACAACAGAACAAATATAAGTCAAGTACATTTAGCACCTACGAAGTCCCTGAGCCCTAGTGTGTTCAACAAACACATCTTTTGCAGCAGACTTACTTAGGGGATCTGTGACCATACTCTTCCTAGAAACATACTTGACATCCACTTTCTTGTGTGTTACCATGTCATTGACAAACTTGAACTTAACATCAATGTGTTTGGTCCTGCTATGATCATTAGGGCCCTTAGTACATGCAATTGTGGGTTGACGATCATAGTAGACTAATACTGGACTAGTACTATCCACCTCATCCATTAGGTGATTTAAGAACCTCTTCAACCAAACAGCTTCTTGTGCTGCTGTAGAGAAAGCCACAAATTCAGCCTCCATCGTGGATAAGGCAACACATGATTGCTTCTTGCTACTTTATGATACAGCACCAGTGCTAAGCAAGAAGACATATCCCGAGGTAGATTTTCTATCATCCAAATCTCCTCCATAGTTAGCATCTGTGTATCCCTTAAAGTACAGATCATCGCCTTGATGGCACAGTGCATAATCAGAAGTTCCCTTCAGGGACCTCATGATCCTCTTGACTGCCTTCCAATGTGTCAGTCCTGGATCAGATTGATATCTACTAACCAGGCTAACAACGAAACAGATATCTGGTCTAGAGCATAATATAGCATGCATTAAGATGCTAACTGCACTGGCGTAAGGGACTCTGCGCATTTGTGCTTTTTCTTCTAGAGTCTTTGGGCTCATTCTATTGCTCAACGCTTTTCCTTTACTTATAGAAGTATCCACAGGCTTACAACTTAGCATGTTGAACCATTCAAGAACCTTTTTGATGTAATTCTCCTAGGAAAGAGATAACAATTTCTTTGAATGGTTTCTCGAAATCTTTACTCCGAGGATATATGCTACTTCACCCATATCTTTCATCTAAAAGTTAGATGATAACCAGGTCTTTACCTCGTTAATAAGCTCCATATTATTCCCAGCTATCAATATGCCATCTATATATAATGACATAATTACAAAGTTGCCTTTGAACCTCTTAATATAGACGCAATGATCGTCATTAATCATGGTAAAACCACTAGATGTGACCACATTATGAAAGCGAATATACCACTACCTTGAAGATTGTTTTAGGCCATGAATAGACTTTAGAAGTTTACAAACCTTGTGTTCTTGGCCTTTTTTGATGAAACCTTCATACTATTCCATAAAAATTTCTTCATTTAATTCTCCATTAAGAAAGGCAGTTTTACATCCACTTGATGCAATTCTAGGTCCAACTGGCAACCATCGCTAGAATTAGGCAAATAGAGATAAACCGTACAACAGGGGAAAAGTCTCTTCGTAGTCAATTCCCTCTTGTTGTGTGTACCCCTTTGTAACTAATCGGGCCTTATGCCTCTCAACTATGGCATCAGCCTTGTGTTTGAGTTTTTGTTCCCAATAGCTTTGTGTCCCTTGAAGGTTAACTAGTTCTTGCACTTTGTTAACCTTCATTAACTCCATCTCATCTTCTATTGCCTTGATCCATCTATCCTTTGAAGCGGTGAAAAGTGCCTCTTTTACATTTCTTGGCTCATTTTTCTCTTGTAGGAGTGCCGTGAAGAGTTCTTCCACCTCAATGTCAAAACGACGCTGAGGTACACTTCTACAGTTACTTTGTCTTAATTAAGATTCATCAAATCTCATTTCGCTCCTATGTGGATCAATTTCGCTCCCACTTGAACTAGGATCGATAGGCTCGCTCCTACTTGGAATAAGATTAGGATTACTTTCATTAGCATCTGATGATGGAGGGGGTCTTTATGACGAACCAAATCATCATCAGTTACAATGCTCCCACTCGAATGAAAGGATCCTAATAGGTCGGGGTCGTCAAATAAAAATAGAGACAAGTGTTGGCTTATCTCGCCCTTCTTTTTTTCTAGGAATGTGACATCTCTTGATTCAAATTTAGTTACGCTACAACTTTCCTGCTTCCCCATGAACACCTACCCTTTTGATGTTTCAGAGTATCTAATAAAGATAAACTTCTTCCCTCTTGGGCCCAATTTGTCATATTTCTGAGAGGGATCGTGTGCCTAGGCTGCACAACCCCAAGGTCTTAAACCAGTTAGGTCGGACTCTCTACCAGTCCATAACTCATATGGTGTGGTTGCAGCTGATTTCATAGGCACACAATTAAGAACACAGGCTGCAGTCATACGAGCATCTCCCCAATAGGGGATAGGTAATTGAGCCTGTGCCATCATTGATCTTACCATCCCAAAGAGCATTCTATTCTTCTCTCCGCAACACCATTTTGTTGTGGAGTATTTGGAATAGGTAACTCATGTACTATTCCTTTTTCATCACAATATTCATTAAACAGAGTCGATAGATATTCTCTACCTCGATTGGTTCTCAAGGCCTTAACCTTTTTGTCTAACTGATTTTCTATTAAACTCACATATTTCTTAAAGCAACTCATTGCCTCAGATTTATGTGAGATCAAGTAGACATGGCCGAAATGATTGACATCATCAATGAAAGTGATGAAATAAGAAGCTCCGCGCCTTGTTTGCACATTCATTAGACCATAAATGTCCGTATGAATCAACTGAAATAGAAGTACGCTCTAGTAGCCTTTCCAAATGATTTTCTTATTGATTTCCCTGCTAGGTAATGCTCACAAATAGGCAAGCTAACTTGCTCAATGTGTACCAGCAAACCTTCTTTTGTAAGCCTTTGTATATGATTTTGGCTAATATGGCCTAATCTAGCATGCCAAATATTCATATCATTCCCATAATTATGTGAAGAAATAAGTAAGGAAAAACTAACATTCAAAATAAAGGAACCAACATACCAATCCATAACAATTAAACCATCACTACTAAAACATGAACCAAGATATGTTCTTTCTAAAAACAACCTAGCTTTAGTGTCATGAAAATGCCAATCAAAACCTAAACGCAATGAAACCAACATAGAAATAATATTTTGGTGAATCTCAGGAGCAAATACGACATCATATACGATAAGGTCTTGGCCATCATGCAGAACTAGCTTGCATGTTCTGATTCCTTTGACAGTCACCTTGGTGTTGTTGCCCACATTTATCCACATTGACCTATATGGGACCCATCAGAAGTCCAGATCCCTTGCTATATGGTCTGTGGCTATTGAATCTACAATCCACATAGGATTAGTTTCAAAAAGAAAGACAGAACTAGCAACAGTAAGGTCCCTCACATGAGCATAGTAAAGTACCTTTTTAGGCTCACTACAATCACGAGCATAGTAACCCATTTGGTTACAATTGAAGGACTTACTTTTGCTAGATTCTTTCTTTTTCCATGTTTTTTATCACCTTGTTGGTCACGCTTAAGCTTCTTAGTTAACCTAGCCTTGCCCTTCCAACTTCCTCTATTCTTAGGCTTAAAACCATTTCTCGAGTTGGAGGTTGATACGTGTACTTCTACACCCATCATTTTAGCAGCCTCTTGCCATTCTTCCTCTAACTCAAGATGTTGCCCCACATCCTCAAAAGTTTTTACATACTCATTGTTAGTGAGGGTCATCTTCATATGATCCCAACTATAGGGAAGGGAACGGATCACAGCCTGAACCCGCTGCTTATCGGTCAACACATGGCCCGCATCTTCCAATTCGATCATTAATCATGTTTGACATTTGCTTTAGATGTTTCTTCATAGGAACTTTTGGGCGTTTCTTATAGGTTTCAAACTTGATTGTGGGTGATCTAAGTCTGGTAACCGAAGTGGTTACAAGTTTGACAACTTCCCACAGGTCTTTGGCATTAGCATGGACCTTGAACTCCCTCATGAGATCATTATCCATGCTGCTCAGCAATGTAATGTGAGCTAGAGAGTTATTTCTTTTTCCATGCTTCGCAGGCTTCACGGTCCTGCCTATGCTGGGCTGTGTTGCCTGCCTCGGGCTCATTCATGACACATTTAGAGTGTCAAGAACCTCTTGTTCTTCTAGCACAGATCGCACTTTCATGCTCCTAATTTCATAATTGTCAGCATTGAACTCTTCACCTCTGTTAAGCTCTGCAACAATGTTCTTGGAGGCAGTCGACATTATGCTTGTAAAACACAAAAGTTTTATGATCAGCATAAAAGTACACAAAAGTCGAACATTTATTTTTGCATACACATAAATGCAACTTAAAGGCGATTAATAAAGTTAATATAAGCAAACATGAACCCACCCTAGAGTCAAAAGTTCACATGATGTTCCCAATCATCGTTTAGGAATGAACATTAAACTTAATTAACTTTAATGATCCATTCAAGTCAATATAACATTTTGATGTTGAAATGTTCTCAAAAAACGTATTTTTCAAGATATTTCAATGTTTGTTCCTAATATTTTTTAGGATGAGTACACAACTTTTACAAGTAATTTTGAGAATAATTATGTCATGTGAGACACATTTGACATTATATAGCCAAATCTCATGAATTTTATTGAAGCGCCCACATTTAGACTTCATTAAAAAAAATTCACTGATAGAAATGCTTAAATATAACATTAATAAGATTTTTACATAATAATTACATGAAAAACTTTACAAAAGGATAATGAAAAAGGAAAAATAAGAAAAGTCAACCCTTTGGTCAACTCCTTTTGGTCAACCCAAGTTATTAGTCAACCTCAGTCAATGCCATACAATTTTTGACTCTTCAAAAAAAACTCCTCTTTTTTTCTGTCGACTGATGCTGATCGTGGTCAGGGGGCCTCACGCCCCTCCGATCTCGAGTCACCCGACCTGTATCAAAATCGGGTCAAGCCAAAACCCACGCAAGAACAACATCCCAAATCATGAATTTTCGGTTCGTTTTTCATCAAATTGACCAATGGAGTCTGCCTTCAATTAGTTTTAGGATCCATTTGAACCTCTAATTGCTCAAAACAAGCAAGAACAGCCCGCAAAATCGAGCAAAAAATGGTTGAAAATCATGCACAATTTCTGCTAGCAGGTTCGTGTAATTCTGGCCAAAATTCTTCCAAATTCTGGCAAATTGGTGGCTAATTTTTGAGGGGTTTTTCTCACAACACTACGGGAAGCAAAAACGACAAATCAATTACATGCAATGATACCCAAAAACGATCCAAAAATCAATTAAAGCACATGAACCCCACCCCTAGGTTTGATGGAAAGCATCTTGCTAAATTCGCCCTAAAAACAAGCTAATTTGCAGCCTAATTCTTAAGGGCTTTTGCACCAAATCACAAACTAAACATCAATCAAGCATCAATTGAGGAAAATTGGATTGAATTTGACCCAATATCAAGTTGAAGTGCTCGACATGAAACCCTAGTGCTGCAAGATTCGATCTTTGCCAAAAATTTGGTACAAAATTGCTCGCAATTGATCAATAATCAAGGGTCCCAATTTGAAAAACTGGTAATTAATAAAATTCATACATCAATTTTGGAAATCATAGGCTAAAATAGCATGAAATCGAGTTTGAAATCGCAAACCCTAACCCTAATGTTGCCGACGACCTTTTCGCAATTTCCAGCCGATTTTTGGCATGGGTTGAGAGCTTTCACTTAGAATTTAGTGTTGCAAGAGATTATAGCTAGAATTGATAAGCAACGATTGGAAAGTGCATCGATGAATACGAACCCTAACCCTCAAAATTTTCGGTGATGATTCACCAAATTCTAGCAAAATTCCAATGAATTTATGGTCGATTGTAGAGGGTTTTTGGTCTAAATCTGATACAGGCCATATATTAATCGTTAGATATTTTGCAATTTACAGCTTTCCTTTTTGCTATTATTAGCCAAATCTTAAGGCTGAGCTAGCAAGTTAGTTATTCTTGGGGCTAGCAAGTTAGTTACGTTGGTAAGCAGATGGATACCCATACAGCTATATTACAGGATGCTTGGAAAGGAAGAAAATATATCAGACAATTTTCCAAATTCTTCTTATTTCTCCCTCTCTCTCTCCCTCTAAGCTCTTTTCTCTCCCTCTTAATTGCTGGTTTGTAACGAATTTATCAAGGTTCCAGGTTCTGAATTATTTGGTAACCTCCTTGAATCGTTATCATTGGTATCAGAGCAGTAGTTCTGGGCTTTGTTCACACCGGCACAAACACGCCAGAAAACTGCCATGGAAGAAGGAATCAAAGCTCTCATGAAAGAGCAGCGCTGATGGATCCAGTAACAAATCACAGAGCAAAATCAGAGGATCGAAGCATAGCAACAGCAAATGATGGGTTAACTACTGAGTCAACTTCAAATCCAAGATAAGAAGATCCACAGCAACTTGGGTGGAGGAACTGAAGTTGGAGCTAAAAGAAACCTGCATTTCAACCCCAAAGTGGAATTCCCCATTTTTGAGGGGACAGATCCTAAAGGATGGATCAAGAACTGCATGAGATACTTTTCTCTCTGTCGAATCAATGATGATCAGAAAGTGGACATTGCAGCTCTACATCTTAAGGGCCCAGCAGAGGTATGGTTTAGTAGTTACATTTTGGGAAGAAAAACAGTATTGTGGGAAGAGTTCATAGTCAATGTTTGCTCGAGATTTAAAGACGATCTGGGTAGCAAAATGGTTGAAGATTTCAATTGTTTACAAACAAATGGGCGCTCTAGAAGATTACTTGACCCGATTCGAAGAACTCAAGGCTCTTTTGCTGTTAAGAAACCCCTCAATGCCTGAAACCTGTTTTTTGGAAAGTTTTATAGGTGGGTTAAAACCTACAATTAAATCATTTGTACGAGCATTTAATCCCCAGAATTTATATGCTGCTGTGGAAATTGCAAGGCTCCAAGAGGAGACTATACATGCTCTGAAAATAACGCCAGATAGAAGGGTAAAACCAAACCCTATGCTCAATGCTAAACCATTGTTACCAACCCCTAACTCAGCCAACAAAGCCAACATGACTTCAGGAGTCAATCAAAGGGATGTCGGCAGTAACGCAATTGGCAAAGACCCCCCAAATTTATTCCAGCAGCTGTAAGGGTTGAGAAGATGGCCAAGAGTTTGTGTTATTATTGTGACTAACCTTTTGACAAAGGGCATAAATGTGGAAGTAAAACCACTCAACTTTTCTTAGTTGAGGCACCAGGTGAGGAAGGGGAAGAAAATGATGAAATACATGAATTTGCTGGTGAGATTGATTTTGCCTCAGAATAGCTAGAGCCTCAAGTGTCTATGAATGCTATGAATGGAGCCATGGGTTTCCACACCATGAGGATAAATGGCCACATGGGCAAGAAAACTTTGTATATTCTTAGAGACTCAGGCAGTACACATAATTTTCTGGATGTGAATCTGGCCAATTGGGATGCAAAATAGACCTTATACCATAGCTGATGGTAATTAGCTCCACTGCCGATATGTCTGCAAACGTTTTACCTGGCAAGTACATAGGACATATTTTGTATCTGATGTACTGCTAATTTCCCTTGGGGGATGCGATTTGGTACTAGGTATCCAATGGCTGGCTACTCTTGGCACCATCAAGTGGAATTTTAAGAACCTAAAGATGGAATTTCATCTCAATGGGAGACACTATGTTCTGAGAGGGCTGAAAACTGGAAAGGTACAGATGATGACCCAGGAACATCTGCCAAAAGCACTTATGAATGCAGCTCACTTGTGCATATTGCAATTAATTCCAGGTAATCCACCTTGTTGCCATACGTTGGAGGCTACTACATCTGCGCCAATACCTGGAGAATTACATCCTTTACTGCATCAGTACCAAGACATTTTTCAGGAACCCCAGGAACTACCACCTTCTAGGGGTTATTTTGACCACAAGATCCCATTAAAGGAGGGTCCTTCACCCATTAATATAAGACCCTATCGATATCCTTTAAAGCACAAGGATCTTATTGAGCAATTAGTACAAGAGTTGCTAGACAAGGGGGTAATACAAATAAGCTCTAGTCCCTTTGCTTCTCTAGTTGTGTTGGTGGGAAAGAAGGATGATTCATGGAGACTTTGTGTTGATTATAAGGAACTAAACAAAAGCACCATTAAAGACAAGTTCCAAATCCCCATCATAGAGGAACTAATTGATGAGCTTGCAGGGTTATCTATTTGCACCAAACTGGATTTGCGATCAGGGTATCATCAAGTGAGGATGCATGAAGATGATGTTATTAAGACTACTTTGAAGACCCATTCTGGGCGTCATGTATTTCTAGTTATGCCCTCTGGGCTAACCAATACACCTACTACATTCCAAAGCCTCATGAGTTTTGTGTTTAAGGATTATCTCAGGAAGTTTGTCCTTGTGTTTTTTTATGATATCCTAATATACAGCCCCAACTGGGAGACTCACATTACACATGTGCAAAAGGTGTTGCAAACCATAAGAGATAATATTCTCTATGCCAAACTCAGCAAATACTGCTTTGGCATTCCCAAAGTCGAGTATCTGGGTCATTACATCTCAGGCAAGGGAGTGGAGACTGATCCTAAGAAGATTAACACAATACTACAATGGCCACAACCAAATAATCAGATAGAGCTCAGGAGTTTTCTCAGCCTTACAGGGTATTATCGAAGATTTATCAAAAGTTATGCCCATATCTGCAAACCACTAACAGATCTGTTGAAGAAGGATGGGTTTGTGTGGTCTGACGAAGCATCGGTAACTTTTTAAAAATTAAAGGAAGTTATGACTTCAGCCCCTGTATTGGCTCTCCCAAATTTTGACTTGACATTTGAAGTAGAAAAATATGCTTCCAGTCATGGCCTTGGTGCTGTCCTTCAACAAAATAGACATCTTATAGCTTTTATCAACAAGAAGTTGGGTCCAAAATAGGCGCAATTATCTGTATACGATAAGGAGCTGTTAGACATTGTCTTTGCCGTACAAAAATGAGAGGAATACCTCATAGGAAGACCGTTCATAATTAGAATAGATCAGAAGAGTCCAAAGCATCTTTTAGAGTAGAAGATCTCCACCCCTTTTCAGCAGTTTTGGCTCTCAAAACTAATGGGATTTGATTATGAGATCCACTATAAGAGTGGGTCTGAAAATTTAGTGATAGATGCCTTGTCTCAAGTACAAGGTTCTGAAATCTTGCTGCTAGCTCTGTCTACTATACAATCTAATCTAATGATTCTTATTGAGAAGGCTTGGCAGATTGACCCAACCTTGCAACTCATTATACAACACAAACAACAAGACTCTAGTACCTTTCCAAAGTTTCAACTTTGCAATGGACAATTGCGAAGGCATGGCAAGTTAGTAGTGGGGGCTGACCCCAACCTGAAAGCTAAATTGCTACAATGGATGCACAATTCTCCCACTAGAGGGCATTCAGGTAGAGATGCTACATTAAAAAAGCTCAAGTAGTTATTCTATTGGAAGGGCATGAACAAGGAAGTGCAGCAATTCATTAGACAATGTACTACTTGTCAAGCATGCAAATATGATACTTCAGCCCAACCTAGGTTGCTGCAGCCACTACCAATTCCAGAAGAGGTATGGGTTGACATTTCCATGGACTTTATAGAGTGTCTACCCAAATCACAAGGAAAGGAGGTCATTTGGTTGGTGGTGGATAGATTGAGCAAGTATGCTCCCTTTATAGCTTTGTCTCACCCTTACTCAGCTGAAGACGTGGCAGAAGCCTACCTAGACAACATCTTTGAACTGCATGGAATCCCTAACAGCATAGTAAGTGATCGAGATGCTATCTTTGTGAGCTCCTTCTGGCAAGCATTATTTTCTGCCTTAGGAGTGGATCTCTTGCTTTCTTCAGCTTACCACCCTCAAACAGATGGCCAAACCGAGGTATTAAACAGGTGCTTGGAAACATATCTAAGGTGTATGTGCTTACAAAATCCAAAGGAATGGGTTAACTGGTTAGCTCTAGCTGAATGGTGGTATAACACCACCTTTCACTTTGCTTCTCAAATAACACCCTATGAAATGGTTTATAATCAGCCCCCTCCTTTGCACCTACCATATCTGCTAGGAGAATCACCACACCTAGCAGTGGATAGATCCATGCAAAAAAGGGAAATAATGATCAGCTTACTAAAGAAGAATTTAGAGAGGGCACACCATAGAATGAAACAACTAGCTGATAAGGGGAGGTCTGATAGAGTATTTCAAGTGGGAAACTGGTTTGGCTTAAGTTACAGGCCTATAGACAGTTCAACATTCAGCACAGGAGCAACACAAAATTGGGACCTAAGTATTTTGGTCCATTTCAAGTTGTTGATCGAGTGGGACAAGTTGCCTACAAACTAAACCTTCTTACTACCGCACAAATTCATCCTACAGTACATGTTTCCCAGCTTAAACAATTCTGGGGTCAGCTACCACATCTCCCTTACATCCTTGATTGGCTGCAAGGAAGTAGCACTGAAACCCCAAAGATGCCAGAAAAGATATTGGCCAAAAGGTTGGTGAAACGACAGAATAGAGCTACTGTGTAATTTTTAGTGTAATGGCAGGGACTTACTCCAGACCAAGTTATTTGGGAATTTGCTGACTCTTTCACTGATAAATATCCTCAGTTCCAACCTTGAGCACAAGGCTCTGTAAAAGGGGGAAGTATTGATGCAAGCCATATATTAATCATTAGATATTTTGCAATTTACAGCTTTTCTTTTTGTTATTATTAGCCAAATCTTATGGCTAAGCTGGCAAGTTAGCTATTCTTAGGGCTGGCAAGTTAGTTACATTGGCATGCAGATGGATACCCATATAGCTATATTACAGGATGCTTGGAAAGGAAGAAAATATATCAGACAATTTTCCAAATTCTTCTTATTTCTCTCTCTCTCTCTCTCTCTCTCTCTCTCTCTCTCCCTCTCCCCCTGTAAGCTCTTTTCTCTCCCTCTTAATTGCTGGTTTGTAATGAATTTATTGAGGTTCCAGGTTTTGAATTGTTTGGTAACCTCCTTGAATCGTTATCAAAATCTATTGGGCAAAGCAATCCATACATCAATTTGCAAGAAAATCGATTGAAATCATTGATTCAAAAAATCAAATTTAGGTTTTAACATGCGAAAACCCCTAGAATTTCAAACTATGATTTCTTGCTAAATACTCAACCAAAGTATGCATATAATATGTCAAATTAAATGTCTCTTCATGCTCTACTAGAATCCAAGATTTCATGAAAAATTATCAAGAATTGCCCCCGAAATAATAGCATGAAGTTTTGGGGTTTGTTAAGCAATGATGCAAAAAGAAAGAAAATTAACACACGACCATTAACATGTTTGGGGCATGCAATATGATAAATATTCAACCAGAAAACAAGTCAAATGGCTTTGAAACCAATGCAGGAATTAATACGACTAATTAAATGTAAACGAATTTACCTTAATTCAGCAGCGGAATGTGATTGAACCTTGACTTGAATTACCGGTCGCGGAAAGAACTCACAATACGGAGATCCTTCACAATTTCACAATCTAAGAACCTTACGTTTTGTGCAGAAAACTCACTTAGAAGACCCTCAATGTTTCTCTAATGATTTTGCTCTTAGACTAACCCTTCTTTTACATTAGAAGAACAGTAGAGGCATCAGGGCTTCTGAGGCGACTTAAGTCGTTGACCTATTCGGCTTGCACCCCTTTTTGGGTATATTATACCCTAAGTCCAACAAAGACAAATATTAGAAGTTATGAAATTATTATATTTTTAGTCAAATGAATAGATCTAATAATGTTTTAGACAATATTACTTTAAATTTAAACCTGTGATGTTATCAATAAAAGATAATTGTAATATCTTCTACTTCTCTAATTCCCTTTTATTTGATTTTCATTTTAATTGATCTTGAACTATGATGCTAGTGGTGAGCAAGGGGTCAGCCATGTTCATCTTGAGTCGACTCATTAACAAGGTGTACCCGATTGGGTAATAATAGGCTAGTTAACAAAATATCAAATTATTAAATGAATTACTAGTGGGTCAAACCACTCTAATCCATTAACGTGCTCTAGATGGGTTGGCTCATAAATGACCTAGCCTATTGAGGACCTTTTTTCAATGCATGGGCCGATCCACCCAATCAAAGAGACCTCGACTATTTGCCCACCCGAACATACCTCCATATACCATAATAACAAGTTTTAATACTTTTATTTTCTTTTAAGATATTACAGATGCCATACTTTTTATTAAATGACGGCAATTTTAAGGAACAAATATGCTGACTTTTTTACTTTTGACAAAGGAAAAATAACCGACCAAAAATGCACTCTAACTTTTTGGGTCGATCCAAAACCTACAAAATCAAAATACGTCCATCCATATTTTACCCAAACCCAAAATGAACATGATCCGTATTTAACCTGTCTACCGAAATTGACAAATCTAGTGTGTGCTACATTAACCATGGTGTGTTTTTTTGGGGGGTTGCTGAAACTTTGCATTAGGGGGAGTTGACTAGTGATGGAGTGAGACTAGTAATAGAGTGAGGCTAGTGAGTGGGTCGTATGTTACTCTGTTAGGAAATTAGAGCAAGCTAACAGCAGAAGCAATAGGATGAAATAGATATTCAGAAATTAAAGGAACGATAACAGGAACAAAATAACAACACACAAGATTTACGTGGAAACCCAATGCGGGAAAAAACCACGGACGACGACGAGCACAATCAATCCACTATATGAGTAGGGAGAATACAAAATGATCACAATCACAACAAGTGATTTGATCCAACAGTAGAATTATAACCTCTCTTGTAATCTCTCTTACAATTCTCTACCTCTCAATGTGTTTAGGGATTCAGGAGTGATTTTAGATCCTAAGTATGACCCCCTTTTATAGGGTCTAGAAAACCAGGGTTTCACCCTTAGAGACGAAACCTAACCACCAGGAGAAACTGCACGTCGTGACAAACCCTAACCACCACCATCGCGCCCAGCAGAGCAACACGTGGCACAACCGTGCCACGTGGCACGGTCACACCGTGCCCAGGTGGCATGACCGTGCCATGCTCCCCCGTGCCAATATTCTGCCTTCTCTCGGCTTTGCGCTCCTTCATCCTGACACGTCCGTGTTTATGTAGTACAGTCCCACCGTCCCTTTTCTTGGATTTTGGGCCACGAACCTAACAATCTCCACCTTGGACCGAAATCTCCAATTACCAACTCTCTGATGCCGTCATCGCACCCCGAAGTGTGACGCCTCCCAAGGGGCAATGCCCCGAAGGGCGCTCAAATACTGGGAATGCCAACTAAGTCCAAGCAATGCTTGAACTTAGCTCTGGGAGATGACTTATATGAACCTTTCTTCATATAACCTGTCGTAGTAGATGCCTGCAAGACATAGAGGCTTCCTTACCTCAAACCCTTCAGTAGAATCCGACTACCCTTTAAGACCTCCAGAACTCCACCTTCAACTAAATATTTGCACCCCTTGGATTCAAGGGTGCCCAAAGAGATGAGGTTACACTTCAAGTCAGGAACATGACGAACATTCGATAAAGTCCTGACAACACCATCGTGGGTCTTGATTTTAACAGTACGGATTCTAGTTACATTACATTGGGCATTATTGCCCATGTGAACAACAGTTGAGTCAACTGGATCATATGTTAAAAACCAATCCTTGTGAGGACACATATGATAGGTACACCCAAAATCAAGAATCCAATCAGAATCGCTCCCCCTTTCAGTAGAGGTAGTAAACAGAACGTCACCATCAGAATCAGATTCAGCAAACGAAGTTTCAGCAGGCTCACGAGAATTATCTTCTTCTTTCTCCCTCTTCTTTTGCAGTTGCCAACAGTTAGCAACAATGTGACCCAATTTACCACAGTGATTACAGGTCTTACCAGCATGAGGATTTTTAGGCTTAGAACAGTTCTTACTCCTATTACCGTTCCCCTTTTCAGTTGTTTTACCCCTTACTACTAATCCCTCAGCAAAATCAGCATGAATGTCAAGATCAAACTTTTCCTTAGACAACAGGTTTGATTTAACATCCTCAAACGATATAGTATTAGAATTACTATATAACATAAACTCCTTAAAGTATTTATAAAAAGGGGGTAACGACACAAGCAGCAAAATAGCCTTATCCTCATCCTCAATTTTCACATCCAGACTCTCCAAATCAACAAGAATAGAGTTAAACTCATTCAGATGTTTTTGAACAGGGGTACTTTTAGCCATGCGAAAGGTATACAACCTTTCCTTCAAACGGATCTTGTTGGCGAGACTATTCGTCATGTAGAGTTCCTCCAACCGAACCCAAAGATCCACCGCAGTTGTCTTATCGAGTACCTCTCGCAAGACATGTGGTGCCAGGCACAACTGAATTGCTGAAACCGCCTTCAACTCCAGTTCTTTCCATTCCTCATCCGTCAGTGATCCACGCCTCTTCTTTTGGCCTGTTGCCCATTGTTCGTCAGTCACCTTCTCGGGCTTCACGTGAGATCCTTGCAGAGCCTTCCACAACCCATGCTGGATGAGAACTGCTCTCATCTGCACCTTCCAGAGATTAAAACTAATCTCCCCAACAAATTTCTGAATATCAAACTTCATAATTGAAGACATCCTAAACCAAGGCTCTGATACCACTTGTTAGGAAATTAGAGCAAGCTAATAGCGGAAGCAATAGGATGAAACAGATATTCAGAAATTAAAGGAACGATAACATGAACAAAACAACGACACACAAGATTTATGTGGAAACCCAATGCGGGAAAAAATTACGGACGGCGACGAGTACAATCAATCCAGTATATGAGTAGGGAGAATACAAAATGATCACAATCACAACAAGTGATTTGATCCAACAGCAGAATTACAACCCCTCTTGTAATCTCTCTCACAATTCTCTACCTCTCAATGTGTTTAGGGATTCAGGAGTAATTTTAGATTCTAGGTATGACCCCCTTTTATAGGGTCTAGAAAACTAGGGTTTCACCCTTAGAGATGAAACCTAACCGCTGGAGAAACTGCACATCGTGACAAACCCTAGCCGCCACCATCGCGCCCAGCAGAGCAACACATGGCACGACCGTGCCACGTGGCACGGTCACACCGTGCCCAGGTGGCACGACCGTGCCACATGGCACGGCTCCCCCGTGCTAATATTCTGCCTTCTCTCGGCTTTGTGCTCCTTTGTCCTGACACGTCCGTGTTTATGTAACACAGTCTCACCGTCCCATTTCTTGAATTTTGGGCCACGAACCCAACATACTCATAAGTGGATTAGATTTTGATTAAAAAGGTGATGTGATTAAAGCTGTTTAGCGAAAATCCAAACAATTGTAATTGTACTGATTGAAATAAAATGTGATTATAATGTAATTTTCATTATATTAATTGATAGTAATTAAACGAGGTAATGAAATCATTGCATTTTGATTGCATTAACACTTGATTACCCCAACAAACAAGCTAGCCCTTAATATAATGAGATGTCATTTTATGTTGTTTTCCCTCTTAAAAGCAATTAAGATATGCAATTCATATTGAATAAAGAAATACTATTCAAGTAGTCAAATATGAATCAAACCCACATAGTACACAAGTACGCATTAATATCTACAAATCAATTATGCAAATAAATTACAATGCTTGTCTACACTTCAAATAATTGATCTTCTATCTACATCTACATCAACTAACCACTCCAATTAAATGATTATTAACATTTACGAACCAACTATAACATGAAAAGCCAAAAAATGCTTAACCACAGGTTCCATCGACACAACTGATGAATGCTGACCAATATACACAAACCAATTATAATTTTTATTTCTATACCAAATAAACGTTCATTTAAAGGACGACCATTACGACTATTTTGTTGCTCATAAAACAATTTTAAAAACAATCACATTATGTCCTAGAAACAACAATCTTGCTGAGGTTTGAGATGATTGGGGTTATTATCTAAATTTGGGAGTAATATTTGACAGCAATGAACCTAGTGGCAAATATTAAGTAGATTGACGCTATCAACATTAATAAAAATAAATCCCATAACACTAATCTAGTGGCAATGAGCAAGTAAATTTACACTACCGAGATTAATAAAAATAAAATTCATTTACACAAATTTAGTGGAAATTAGCTGAAAACAAACTTAACACAATATTTTTGGGCTGATTGAGTACTTTGTAATCTAAATATAAAACAAAACGAACTCCCTAAATTTTTGCCAAGTGTCATTCCCATAAAATTTCTAATATAATTGATAGTTTTTTTTTTTGTACAAAAAAGGA
Source organism: Carnegiea gigantea (assembly GCA_029747015.1). Lineage (NCBI taxonomy): Eukaryota > Viridiplantae > Streptophyta > Magnoliopsida > Caryophyllales > Cactaceae > Carnegiea > Carnegiea gigantea. The sequence continues at coordinate 58,836 of JAKOGI010000480.1, read as the reverse complement.
GTTAGCAAATTACAAATGGAAGGTTTCTTTGCCCAAAAAAAAAGATTTTATAAATTAATTACAATTCCAAAGATTTTCTTCCGAAATAGGGGAAAAAAAGACAATGCTATTTTTTTGGGGATACTGACAATGCTCAATAATGATAAAACATCACATTATGTTAATTTTTGATCAAAACAATTATATCATATTACTTTCAATATTACCAAACAAAATATATTATACTACAACATTACAATTTTATGCGAACATAACAACAAAGAAAATTAAAGTGCATTCACTTTAAATGTTAGGATGTAAAAATTTACTAATTTTGATAACATTGATCAATAAATCTGAAACAATATCATTTAACATTTGGTAATTGTTAATGCACTTTTGTTAGAATTTTAATATCCATGTCCATATTGGGGCCTTGATTAGTTTAAATACTATAGCCGCTTTTACATTGAATTAGTTGTTTAATAACCTATAAATATTTTTGCGTTCTATAACATGTATAGATGAATAGTAAAAAAGAAAAAGAGGCATCGTCAAAAAAATTCTTAACCAATATTATTATTGCAATACGTGAAAACTTACTAGATTTTTTTCAATTTCAAGTGTACTAGAATCCATGTGAATATTAACAATTTTTTCATCGTAAAAGTATCTTCTCTTTAACTTTCATATTTCTATTATGATATTTATACTAGCAAAATATAAATAATTACTACAATTAAAAAAATTATGAGATTGTTCATGCATTGTATCGTATGAATTCTTAATACTATTGTTTAAAAAATTTAGTTGAGGGGTGACTATATCTAAAAATTATAGTATCCTTTTTATCAACAAGCTGTCTTGTTATACCTTATATTTTGTATATCAAACTTTGCCAAATTAATGATTGAAAAAATAGCAACAGAAATGAAACTATAGTAAGACTATTATGGACATCATGATACTTTTCACTACTAAAAAAATTTAAAAAAATAAAACCTGATGCCAGTGGAATGAATGGATCGGACCTATGAATCATGGTGGGCAAAGTTTAATATAGACTTGTATAGTTTTATTCAAGACTTGTTCATTTTGGACAAACACAAATTATGTGGTAATTTCAAATTTGTAAATTCAAATTGTCATATGGTAATTTTTTATATTTTAAAATCCACCCTCTATTTTTTTCAGTACCCTTTCAAAAAACAAAAAAAAAACCTTTTCTCCTCGAAATTACGCCACTTATATTCATACAAGCAGTATAAGTTTTGTTGAACATGTCTCCTGTGTCTTCATAATTAGATGAATAATCATTTAATTTATTCACACAAAATAGAAAATGATCATTCAATCTTTTTTCTATTGCTATCTTCTTTTTAACGATGCGACCGTTCCATCATACAATCTCCCTCTCATCAAGGTTAAGAAAATCAGATCAGACCAGTCGGTCCAACCAGTTGGACCGAGAACAGGTCAGAGCAACGGTCCGAAAATTCTTTCAACCCATTTGAGCCATCAAATCAGAAAAAAAGGGTAAAACCCGGTTGGACCGGCTGATTTAGTCAGACCAACTCACCCACCGTTGGACCGGCTTTTTCCAACTTTTCAGAAAAACCAAGTTTGTTTTTTGGGCCGTGAAGATTTCGAACACAGCTCAACCCTTTCATAGCTTCCCTGGCTTGCCTTCCATGCTTTTTTTATAAGGCTACCAAGTTTGAAAATTTGCTCAAAATGGCGATGTGGGACTTCCTAATTCTCACCATCTAACAAATGCCATATTTATGCAATGAGAGTATTGTAGCCACCTTCTACTCCATCAATGTGGGGCCATAAATAAATTTGTTATTTCTCTTCTTCCTCATTATTTTATACTTGTAAACTTTTTCTATTAGATTTTAGTAATTTATGTTGTTAAAATCAAAAACGTTCTTTTTCCATCAAATATATAATTTAATGATCTCTTCTTCCACATTATTTTGTAGTTGTTCATTTATTGTAATTTTTATTTCGTTAAATGTTAACCAATGTATATTTTTTATTCATCATCAAACTCTTGTAATTTCTATATTCAAGCATGAGTTACCAAATTATTATGTCCAAATTATTGAACTCTTGTATTGTTTTTTTTGAAAAAAATTATGACACTCTAATTAATGTGTTACTAAATTATTATATCTAGATTATTTTTTTCCCCTTGAAACAATATCATTTTAGGGGGTTGATTTTTTTTTTTTTTTGGCGAAGTGTGAATGCTTTATAGTAGGTAGTAAAAATGCACAAAAGCCTTCAGCTCTTTTACAAAGTCTAACTTTAATTACAAGCCCATGACTTTGCATTGTCTTTGACTTGCCTTCCATGCTTTTTTATAAGGCTACCAAGTTCCAGAATTTATTCAAATTGGTAATGTGGTACTTCTCAATTCTTACTATCTACTAGAATCCATATTTATGCAATGAGAGTCTTGTAACCATCTCTACTCCATCAATGTGAGATCATAAATAAATTTCATATTTCTCTTCTTGCTTATTATTTTGTACTTGTAACTTTTTTCTATTAGATTTTAGTTAGTAATTTGAAAAAAATATATATAAGAAATATATATAAAAAAAATTTCAGGTTCACCGGGTTATACCGACTAAACCCGTTTGACGGTAAACCAGGTCAACCGGTCCAACTCCGGTCCAAACAGTCCGATCGGTTGAACGATCAACCCACTGGGTCGACCGGGTCGATCACCGGGTCGGTTGTCTTAACGTTGCCTCTCATCCCCCCCACCCCAAAAAAAGGCACCCAAAAATATGAAAAAACTAGAATTATTCCCTTTGCGATGCAAGGGTTCAGTTAGACAACATGTCAATACACTTAGTCAACAATATTGTTTTCATTGTTAAGATTTATTTTATTAGTTAAATACTTTTTGCATTCATATGTGTAATTTTTAGGTTTATGTATGTGCCAATTTTTCATATGCTAGTAAACGTATATTAATAACATTTCTAAATAATTGATTAGAGAGAAGATGAAAAGTCTTGTAGGTTGTCCAAAAGAAGAAAAAACAAAAAAGAGTTGTATACATGTTGAACGATAAGACAAACCAAATGTAGTTGATGTCATAACCAATAGAGTTATGACACTTGTCAAAAATATAAGAAGTCACTCAATTTTATATATAGTTATATAGATAGATAGATAGATAGACAGATAAGATTAATTGAGTACTTTTCAACCACTTTGGACATTTTATCCATTTTTTGGTAATGACCATTTATTGCTCCTACTACTTCCATTGGTGTCATATTTGAACCTTTTTTCTATTGTAACATCTAGTTGAAAGGAAATACAAAGACGAAAATAAAACGTTGTGCAACGTTTCTTTCATAAGTTCTCCACTAGAATCCAAATTTTTGAGGTGATCAAAATTAAGAAGAGTCCAAAGTATTAAGGAGTTGCTACTTCTTTTAATAAATTTTCAACTAGAATCCTGGATGCTGAGAACTTACTAGTTATATTTAGACTTATAATTTGGTGGTTTATTTTACCTTAAAGTGAGTAGTCCATTATTATGCTTATCACTAGACCTGTCAGTTCGGGCGGCCGGGTTAAATACAGATCGGGTGTATTCGGGTTTGGATAAAATACGGATCGGGTGTATTTCGGGTTTGAATCAAATACGGACGGGTGTATTTCGGGTTCACGGGTTTCGGATCAACCCAACGGGTTTAGAGTGCCTTTTCTGTGAGTTATTTTTCTTTTTTCAAAAACAAAAAATCTGCATATTTATTGCTGAAAATTGTCAGTATTTAATAAAAAGACATAATAATGGTAATTTCTCAAAAGAATATTGAAAATATTCAAACTTTTTATTGTAATATATGAATATCTTATATGGGCGCACAAGCCCCATTTGATTTGGAGTAGATCGACCCGTACATTGAAAGAAGATCAATACCGGGTTGGCCATTTATGGAGTGGCCTATCCATTTTATGCAATTTTATATCCATTTTAATGTTTTTTTCTTTGAAAAGTTGTGTACGGTATTTTTTTCAAAGAATGGAGAAGCAAAACTAAGGTTATTATTGTTTAATTTGTAAATAGATACAATAATTATATAATGTTTTTTTAAACTATTCGATAAAAATGACTAACCATTATTGTTAAGAGTGATGAATTAGAAAAAAAATCAAAAACTAAGGATATAATGTTCGGATCAAGCGGGCGGGTTCGAATTCGGGTCGGATTTGACCCGCTATTTTGCGGGTTTTTCGGGTTTGGTTTATTTTGGGTTCGGGTCGAGAAAATCATGTTCAAATCCAAATTTTCGAGCGGGTTTGGGTCGGATTTGCAGATCGGGTCAATTTTTACCAGGTCTACTTAACACCCAAATTGTTGATTAAAACATATAGATTTCTTAGTCACAATTGTCTTTGTGTCATCTAGTCTCATAATGAAAATATGGAAAACTATTTTTACTGTTCTACTAATTGTCACCCTTAAACTGATGCGTAAAAATAGATGAAAACAAATTATATCCATTTAAGTAGCTAAGATTATGTATATAAATAGATATAAATTTAATTAGCTAAAATTCTATGATTATATTTTGAAAAGAGATAAAGATTAACCCTCAAATCTTGCCTAGCTAGTTAAACAAAAACTAATTAGTGGCCTCATTAATGGAGCTGCTAAACCATTACATTTTTTTTTTGCGGGGATATTCAAATTTTAAGGGGAAAAAAACAACCTAGCAATCAAGAGCTACATGAAGAAATAGGAAGTCCCCAGTGGCTTAGCTTTAAACATGAAGGCAAGAGGCAACCATGCTCACCCAAAGCAACTTGTTTCGTGGCCTTGTAGTTAAAGTACGTTCCTTCTCTTGGCTTTCTAATCGAAACATTCGAAGACCATACTTCGCATTCTAGTGTGCACAAAAATCAAGCATTTTGGGTGATTACCTAAAAGCAAATTTAGGGAGATTGTTGCTCTGTAAATGATAAATGGAATTGGGCTTTGGGAAGTAAATTAATTAATGTCATTTCTTACAACATTAAGGCTCCGTTTGGTCCTTAGAAAATTTGGTGAAAAGAAAAGTTGAATGAAAAAAATGCGAAGAAAAAAAAAGTTGGGAGAAAGTGGGGTTTTTTTCCTTTTGTTTGGATTGAGAAAAAAATATAAGAATTTGGATAAAAAATTTGAATATTGATGAAATACTCGAATTATGTAGATATCATCTAAGCAGTGCAAAGTGGAAAGAGGTCGGGACTTCTTTTGGAAACTTTTTCCAAACTTTCCTCCCAATTTTATGAGGAAAATTTTATAATTTGTTTCTAACAATTTTTCCACCTAATTTTCCTTCATATATTTTTTTTTTGTGATTTTCTCTAAACCAAACATAAGGGGGAAAAAAAGTTACTTTCCCAATTTTTTTTCTTTCCACTGAATTTTTCAGGATCCAAATGATGCCTAAATATTTAAATCTATGTTAGACTATGTAAATAAATCATTGTATATCTTCTATATTTAGTATGCAAATTATATTAATGTATATCCTAGGATAGCTTCCTATTTTATAGCCTAGATTTTAGCCTTTCATCACTCCTGTACACTTGCATATAAAGGACCCAAAAGGTAATGGAAAGGCACGTAGAACGATTACTTTCATGGTATCAAAGCTCCTTTTCTTTCCTGACCGTACCTCTCTCTAATCTGCCCATTTCTTTCATCTCATTCTCCTCCTCTCCTTCTGCTTCAATGGCTACACCATCTTTCCATCCTGCGCTCACAGTTAACAACATAAAGAACTTTATTCCTATCACTCTGGAGATGGAAAAGGTTCAGTACTCATCATGGGTCGAACTATTCAAAATCCATTGCCGCGTGTACAAAGTCATTGATCACATTCTTCCTAAATCGACGACATCTGCCACGAACCAGGAACAAACCCATCAAGCAGATGAAGCTACTGGCGTTGACAAGGAGCTTTGGTCACGTCTAGATGCTGTCGTCCTCCAATGGATTTATGGCACGACCTCAAACGATCTCTTGCACACCATCATTGAAATCGATGCTACTGCACAACAAGCATGGGAAAGACTTGCAAGTATTTTCCAGGATAACAAGAATGCTCACGCTCTCTATCTAGAAAATCAGTTCAGTCAGGTTCAGTTGAATGATTTTCCCAATATCTCGACCTTCTGTCAAGAACTAAAAATGCTTGCTGATCAACTTGCTAATGTTGGTGCCCCAGTTTCAAATCAATGATTAGTTCTACAATTAATTGCGGGTTAGAATGAGAACTATGATGGTGTTACCGCTATACTTCAACAAAGTAACCCATTGCCTTCCTTCTGTGAGGCCCGCTCGAGGCTAATCCTTGAAGAAACCCGCAAGGCTAAACAAGCCGCCACTGCCGCCGGTGCTACTGGCACTACTGGAACTGCCCTCCTCATCACCAACTCCAGCAATGACTCAAGGTCCTCAAACTCTGATTCCGACCTCCCATCAAATTGCACCAGCCATGGTCAGAAAAAGGGTCCACCCCGCAACAATCACAGAGGCCAATACAATGGTGGACGGAGCCGAGGACGTGGTGGCAATCATCAAAGGGGTGGAAGAAACTTCCGTGGTGGCAGCACCTCTCCTCAAAATCAGCAGAAGCATGGATGGTCCCAGCAGCCACCATGGGCAGCATATCCACCATGGGCTGGCTGGACAACGTGGGCAGCCCCTCCTTGCCCTTACCCTACTTCCTCTTGGGCCCGACCTCCTGTTTGTCAGCCTGGCATTCTTGGTAGTCGTCCTCAACAAGCAAACGTCGCTCATACGACCCCCCTTCCTGCTATGAACCCACGGATATTGAGGCGGCAATGCACACTATGACCCTTAATGCTTCCAATGACAATTGGTATATGGATACCGGTGCAACCTCGCATATGACTGCATCTCCAGGTAATCTTACGTCTTATTTTAATATGAGCAATAACAGAAATATCATTGTTGGCAGCGGACATGAAATTCCAATTCGAGATCTTGGACAAGCACACCTTCCGCCCCCTTATCCACCTTTAACCTTAAATAATGTTCTTCATGCTCCTAAACTTATTAAGAACTTGACATCTGTACATCGTTTCACCACTAATAATCATGTTTCTGTTGAATTTGATCCTTTTGGTTTTTCCGTAAAGGATATTCAGACGGGGATGCCAATACTGAGATGTGATAGCACCGGGGACGTTTATCCTATCCCTACAACCGCATTCACTCAAGCTCTCCCTCCATCAGCCTTCACCACTCTTTCTCCTGATTTATGGCATAATCGCTTAGGACACCCGGGAACAACTATTTTACGCTCTCTGAGGAATAATGGTGTTATTAATTGCAATAAACTTTCGCCTTCTTCAATTTGTCCCTCTTGTATTTTTGGGAAACAAGTTAAGTTGCCATTTTCTGCTTCTTTCTCTATCACATTAATGCCATTTGACATAATTCATAGTGATTTGTGGACATCACCTATTCTGAGTTCTACTGGTCATAAATATTACATTCTATTTTTGGATGATTACTCCAACTTCTTATGGACTTTTCCGATTGGCCAGAAATCCCAAGTCTTTCCATATTTTTATCTTTTAGTGCCTTCATTCAAACTCAATTTAGAGAAGAATATCAAGTGCTTTCAATGTGATAATGGGTGAGAATTCGATAACGACTCATTTAGATTATTCTGTCACAACAATGGTATGGTTTTTCGTTTCTCCTGCCCCCATACTTCTCCTCAAAATGGAAAGACCGAAAGAAAAATTCGAACCATAAATAACTTGATACGAACTCTTCTTGCTCATGCTTCTCTAACCCCATCTTTTTGGCATCATGCCTTGCAAATGGCAACTTATCTGCTAAACATAATCCCTAGCAAATTACTTTCTCATTATTCCCCAACTCAAATTCTATACCATCAGGATCCCTCGTACACACATCTACGGGTTTTCGGGTGCTTATGCTACCCTCTTTCTCCTTCTCATGTCATGAATACACTTCAATCCCGCTCTACTCCTTGTGTCTTCTTAGGATACCTACCGAATCATCGGGGATATAAATGTTATTTTCTATCTAGTAAAAAGATAATTATTTCTCGGCATGTTTTTTTGATGAGTCCCATTTCCCTTTTGCCACCATCCATGCTCCTAGTGCTCACACATATGATTTTATCACCGATGGCTTGCACCCATTGTTTCACAATCAATTTCTTCAACCACAAAGTTCAATCCACCAGCAAGCAATGCCTTCACCTATGCAACATTCCCCTTCTGCTATCTCCGTACCCTCACTGGCTCAGTCCAGTGCTGACTCAGCCACTTTCCCCTAACCTAGCTTGCCCATTTCATAGCCCTTACCTCCCGATTCCCCACTACCTAGCCGTCCCTCACCCCCCCCACCAATCCACATCAAACTCACATCACCACCAACCTGGCCCTCCATCACTCGGACCATGGTCAGTCGTAGCATGCATCGGATATTTAAGCCCAAACGTCCCCTCAGCTTATCCACCTCGATCACACCTTCCCCTTTACCTCGTAACCCTAAGGACGCCTTGTCAGACCCGAATTGGAAAGCCGCTATGATCGATGAATATAATGCTCTTATTAAAACTAAGACGTGGGAGTTGGTGCCCTGTCCTGCTGATGTGAATATTATTCGTTCTATATGGATTTTTTGTCATAAAAAGGGATCTGATGGTTCGTTTGAGCGGCACAAAGCCCGCCATGTGGGTGATGGCAGTTCTCAACAGATTGGTGTGGATTGTAATGAAACATTCAGCCCAGTGGTGAAGCCTACTACCATTCGGATTGTCCTCAACATTGCTCTGTCCAAATCTTAGTCTATTCATTAATTGAACGTTAAAAATCTTTCTTGCATGGTCAGCTCCATGAAATAGTTTACATGCATCAGCTTTTGGGATTCAGAGATCCGGCCCATCCAGATTATGTATACTTGTTGAAGAAATCCCTATATGGCCTTAAGCAAGCCCCTCGTGCCTGGTATCAACGGTTTGCTGATTTTGTATCCACTATCGGCTTCACTCATAGCAAATCTGATCATTCTTTGTTCATTCATTAGCACGGAAATAACATGGCATACATTCTTCTTTACGTTGATGACATAATTCTCACTACATCGTCTGAAGCTCTTCGTACATCCATCATGTCACTTCTTGCTTCTGAATTTGTTATGAAAGATTTGGGCCCGTTGAGCTATTTACTCGGCATTGCTGTTACTCAGCATAAAGGTGGGTTATTTCTTTCTCAAAAGAAACATGCAGAAGAGATTATTGACCGAGCCGGCATGACATCTTGTAAATCTGCCCCCACACCGGTTGATACGAAGGGTAAGTTGAGTGCATCATTAGATTCTCCTTTCAAGATCCTACACTTTATCGCAGACTAGCTGGAGCATTGTACTACCTCACTTTTACAAGACCGAATATATCCTATGTTGTGCAACAAGTTTGCTTGCACATGCACCGTCCGAAAAATAACCACATGACTACTCTGAAATGCATTCTCTAATACATTCAAGGTACCCTTGATTACGACTTACATCTGTACAAGCCTGTAGTCACTGCTCTCGTCTCTTATACTGATGCGGATCGGGGTGGATGCCCGAATACAAGACGATCCGCCTCCAGTTATTGTGTGTTTTTTGGAGCCAATCTGATCTCTTGGTCTTCTAAACGACAACCAATCTTATCTCGATCCATTGCTGAAGCTTAGTATCGAGGAGTCGCTAATGTTGTTTCGGAGTCGTGTTGGATTCAGAACCTTCTCTTGGAGTTACATTGTCCACTCCACAAGGCTACATTAGTCTACTGTGATAATATCAGTGCCATATATCTCTCCGGTAACCCCGTATAACATCAGCGCACTAAACACATTGGGATGGACATACATTTTGTACGCGAGAAAGTCGCACACGGTCAAGTGAGAGTTCTTCATGCCCCGTCCAAGTATCAAATTGCTGATATCTTCACTAAAGGGCGTCCACGCATACTCTTCGATGGATTCAGGGACAGTCTCAGCGTACGACAACCTCCCGCTTCAACTGAGGGGGTGTGTTAGACAATGTAAATAAATCATTGTATATCTTTTATATTTACTATGCAAATTATGTTAATGTATATCCTAGGATAGCTTCCTATTTTATAGCCTAGATTTTAGCCTTTCATCACTCCTGTACACTTGCATATAAAGGACCCAAAAGGTAATGGAAAGGCACGTAGAAGAATTACTTTCAATCTAATTATACACAAAGTTATTAGAGCTAAGTATGAAAGTTACACAATAAATATAATTTTAACCAATTAAATGGATAGAATTTTTTATCATTCTTATCTCAGGGCGACAATTAGTAAAACTGTTATTTTTATTCTAAGTACTAAAATGATCATAAATTAGATTTTTTTTAACATAAAAGACACATTAAATTATCTAGTAAAAGGGATTCAATATATAGAGAAAAAAAATCGTTTAGAAAACTCAACTAAAAGTTTGATATTCGAATTGATTATATAGCAATGGCGTCTCCATAATTCTGCTAACATTTACGAAAATTACTTTTACTCTAAGTGCCAAAACAATCTTAAAATTAGGAATTTTTTTCCTCAACCATTAGATGAGTAAAACTCAAAATGTGATATAAAAAACCATACATTGCATCACCTGATTAAAAGATATACAATGATTTATTTACATAGTCTAACACATATGGAGAACAAAATCCTTTCCCAAAAAATTTTAAAAAAAACTAAAAATGTGATATCTAAAGTTGACTATATATCAACAATGTTGTCCTCCTTGTTTATTTTACTTGAGAACAAAATCATTTTCCAAGTTAACTGAAAATATGATGTTGAATTGATTATATTCACTTGTGGGTATACAACTACAATAGCGTTATTTATTTTGCCTTGCCATCATCATATGTATTTTCTCTCTAATACATTTCATATAGAAACTTGAATCCACTGCTCATGTAAATTTTACAACCCTATAGCTGTAATATTTTACAAATATGTTACAATGTAAATATCAAATTATATGATTTATTTGAATCAGACAAAATAAACATCTACCTTTTTAAAAAAAAATTTATAAAAAAGAAGTGAGTTACTGGTTCTTGTGAGGTTGTTTGTTTTGTTCTTAGCTATCCAATGGATTTGAGGGCTTGAATCATAGGCTTCTTATTCAGTCTGCGTGAGACAAGAAGTACAAAGATCAATATAATTCTCGTTGTAGTAAAGTTTGGGGGAATCCAATTATCTTGAAGCCAAAAAAGCAAAAATATCAGTTCCTTGTCTTTGTTCTATGTGGACAAATTATTTGTGGGTTTATGGCCCAAATATCACTCCACAAAAGATCCCCACGGGTGGTGAGTATTGACCGCGGACTGCGGACTAGGACAAAGACGTAGTGACACTTCTAGACTCCACCACGGATAGCCCATGGCGATGGCCGCAGTCCGTGGCGGTCACGGCGCAGTGACGATTAGAGTTTCCTTGTGCTTGTCTGCATGATCCCCTTTATTAGGGGCACGCCTCGAGCCTCCATCATCCTCAATCATCCTCAAGAATCCTCAAGGATCATCAACACACATTAATACGCAAACACATTTGTTGAACTTTCTTATTCCATTATTCTAGTCTTGTGAAAGAGTGTTCTAGAGTGAATTGTAGTTACTAATTAATCTCTCCTTAGAGCACATCGCTCTGAGATCAATTCTGTATTCTGCCATCTCTATGGTGGATTTTGCTCATCATCATCCATGGTTTTTCCTACATTGGATTTTCCACCTAAATCTAGGTGTTGATTTGTGTTTGTTCTTTGCTATCGAATTTTGTGATTCTTTGTTATTTTCATTGAATTCCTAACTGATACTAACAAGTGGTATCAGAGCCAGGTTATAGGATGACAACAATCACAAAATTTGATATTCCTATATTCGATGGGAAGAAGAATTTTAATATCTGGAAGGTCCAGATGATGGTCAGTCTTACTCAGAATTGGTTAAAGAAAGCTCTTGATGGTAAAACCAAGAAACCTGCAACCATGACAAACGAACAGTGGGAGGAGTTTGATGAAAAGGCTCTTTTGACGATTTAGTTGTGCTTGACAACTCACGCTCTCCGTGAAGTTCTGGATAAGACTATCACAGCATATCTCTGTCTTCAATTAGAAGCGTTATATATGACCAAGAGCCTAGCCAACAAGATTCATCTAAAGGAATGTCTATACACGTTTTCCATGGCAGAAGGTACTCCTATCCAAAACTACCTTGACGAGTTCAATTCTATTATTTTTGATCTGGAAAGTCTAGATGTGAAAATCGAGGATAAGGATAAAGTGATTTTATTGGTTGTCTCATTCCCCCCATCTATAAGCACCTCAAGGAAATTTTGTTATACAGTAACAATGATACCTTATCTTTTGAGGATGTTAAAGCTAATTTAATGTCTAAAGAAAAATCTGACCTTGAAGTTCATTCTGAAAAATGTGAGGGATTATCGTTATTATAGAAAGTTAGGGCATGTAATTTCTGAGTGTTTTAAGTTGAAAAACAAGAGGGAGAAAGAAGAAGATAATTCACGTTCACACCCTCACGAACCTCCTAAGCTACCTTTGTTGAATCTGATTCTGATGGTGACGTTTGGCTTGCTATCTCTATTGAAAAGGGGAGCGTTTTCTGATTGGATTCTTAATTCTGGGTGTACCTATCATATGTATCCTCATAAAGACTAGTTTTTAACAAATGATCCAGTTGACTCAACTGTTGTTCATAGAGACAACAATACCCAATGTACTGTCGCTAGAATCGGTACTTTAAAATCAAGACCCATGATGGTAATTTCAGGACTTTATCGAATGTTCGTCATATTCCTGACTTGAAGCGTAACCTCATTTCTTTAGGCACTCTTGAATCCAAAGGGTGCAAATATTCAACTGATGGTAGAGTTCTGAAGGTTTCCAAGGGCACTCAAATTTTGTTAAAGGGTTCGCGGTAAGGAAACCTCTATATCCTGCAAGGATCTACTATGATAGACTATGTGAAAAAAAGTCTATACAAACCACTTCCCAGTATTAAGTTCAAGCATCCCTTGAACTCAACCGGTGCTTGGTTTGCCTAATGCCCTTCGGAATCCATCTTGTGGGGCACTATCTTTAGGGTCCTTTGGCGATATGTTTGTTCTAGAATTGATAAATTTGGTCCAAGGTGGAGATTGTTGGATTTATAGCTAAATATCACTCCATGAAATATCCCCATGGGTGGTGCGTATTGACCACGGACCGTGGACAAAGATAAAGAAGCAGTAGCACTTCCAGACTCCACCACGAGCAACCCGTGGAGACGGCCACGGTCCGTGGTGGTCGCGGTGCAGTGACGGATAAGGTTTCCTCGTACCTGTCTACATTATCCTCTTCACTAGGGGCATGCCTCGAGCCTCGATCATCCTCAATCATCCTCAAGAATCCTCAAGCATCATCAACACACATTAATACACAAACACATTTGTTGAGCTTTCTTGTTCCGCTATTCTAGTCTTGTGAGAGAGTGTTCTATATCGAATTGTAATTACTAATTGATCTTTCCTTAGAGCACATCGCTCTGAGATTAATTCTGTACTCTCCCATCTCTATAGTGGATTCTACTCATCGTGGTCAGTGGTTTTTTCATATTGGGTTTTCCATGTACTTGGTATTGATTTGTGTTTGTTCTTTGCTATCATATTTTGTGATTCTTTGTTATTTCCATCCAATTTCTAACCGATTCTAACATTATTTCTAAAAAATGAGGGGAACCCCACCAAAAGTACTCCTAAGCTAGTTAGAAAGGACTTCCTCCCCCACCCTCCCAAATTCAGTCAAGAGGATCATAACAATATTCAATAACAAGAAAGGAACCATTGGAAAGCAAAAGGACGAAACAATATGTCATTTACCAGTTTCTAGGCACAAAAAAATTAAAATACATGTCACATCATACAATAATTTATGTTGTCTAATTTGAGCAAGCCCAGTTTTAATTAGTTTAATTTATGTTTTTAAGTGATTCGAAGTAATTAAGGCTAATAGAGTACTTCTCAACCATGTCATAAATTAAAGCACCCAACAACAACAATAACTACAATAACAACAACAACAACAACAACAACAACAACTACTACTACTACTACTACTACTACTACTACTACTACTACTACTACTGCTACTATTCCCAGTGTATGTCCCGCTTTCAAGAGGTTTGGCAAGATCGATGTAGGCAATCATACTTTTACGGACATCACTGCCCTATAGAGAGACCGATTTCAAAAGACCCACATAAAAGGTTTTATGAAAATATTTTAGAAGTTGGACATCATCTGATAGAAAGAAGGTAATAAACTCGAGGGATAACTAATGTAAGTAACATTGAGTGTGAATAAACAACAATGGAGGGGTAAGAGCTGTACATATCTTAAGTGACAAACGGAGATAGAATACTATTCTCACCAAAAGCATACTATAACTAGAATACCAAACTGCAACAAACGCTAGAAAGAATAATACCCAATACAAAACAATAGCACTCCCTACACTTATAGAACCCAAAAGAAGGGCAAGAAGCAATTTAGCTAATGATCTGCAACCTTAATTCTATATTTCCATAGACTTCTATCACGAACTATATCCTCCGTAAGTCGCGCATAATTTAAATCATGTTTAATTATTTTGTCCCAATGCTTCTTTAGTCGACCTTTGCCCCTTCTACAACCCAGAAGGTTAATCATTTCACATCTCCTCGCAGGAGCATCCACACTCCTCCTCTTCACATGCCTAAACTATATAATTAAGTATATTCTCTCTCATCTTATCTTCTATTAGTTCCACTCCTGCTCTGTCTCCATTCATTATATTCCTAATCCTATCCAATCTCTTGTGGCCATACATCCACCTAATCATTCTCATCTATGCTACCATCAATCTCTGGGTTTAAGTTTTCTTGATAGGCCAACATTTTGAGTCATACAACAAATCTAGTCTGACTACCATACGGTAAACTCTATCTTTTAATTACCAGGGTCTTCTTGTCACACAATATTCCTGAAGCATTCTTCCACTTTTGGCGTCCCACTTTTGTACCTAATTTCCTCATCAATATCTCCTATCTCTTGAATGATTGAGCCCAAATATCTGAACTTCTCAACCCTTGGTATTGTCATACCACTAATGGTGACTTGTTCTTCACTGCCTTCTTCCCTTCCACTGAATCCACATCTTAAGCACTTAGTCATTGACTTGTTCAATTTAAAACCTCTAGAGTTTAGGGCATGTCTCCAACACTCCAACTTATTATTAACTCCCTCCATAGTCTCATCAATAAGAACAATATCATTAGCAAAAAGTATACACTATGGTATCTCATCTTGAATTCCCTAGGTAAGCTCATCTATAACAATGGTGAAAAGAAATGGACTCAGAGTTGATCTTTCATATAGCCCGATGTCAATGGAAAATTCATCTGTGTCCCCTTCTATAGTCCTACATTTGTCTTTGCTCCTTCATATATGTCCTTAATAACTTGGATATATGCAACCGGTACCTCTTTCTTCTCTAAGCACCTTCACTAACACCTCATGCGGTACTCTGTCATACGCTTTTTCTCGATCTATGAACACCTTTTTTCTATCTTTGTACAATTTCATGAGCCTTCTTGGAAATGAATCACTTCTGTGGTATATCTATCTAGCATAAAACCAACCCGATGCTTTGAAATAGATATGTCCTTCCTCAACTTCCTCTCAATCACCCCTTACCACAACTTCCTCGTGTGACTAAGTAGTTTTATACCCCTATAATTTATGAAATTGCTTCATAAATTAAACCACCCAAAAATAAAAAATAAAAAAGATTAATAGAGCACTTTCATAACTATTTTGGACATTTTACCCCCTTTTTTGGTAAATAACCATTTATTACTCTTGCTACCTGCCTTTGTGCCATATTTAAACCCTTTTTAACATCTAGTTAAATCAAAGTAAAGAAAGGAAAAATAAAACATATTACAACATTTCTTTCTTAAGTTCTCTCCTAGTATTCTATTGGGATTCCTTCCTTAATCGGCGGGAATTGTCAAAAATAAAGAGGGGAGAAAGAAAGAAGAATTGACACCAGACGGAATATTTCAAAATTTATTTTTAGGGAAGTTTAAGACTGATAGTGAATCTTTAGTAATTAGGAGTAAAACTTTTCCTCGGTTAAAAACTTCCCTGAACTCTTATAAATAAAGGCATTACTTGCCTTTGCAAACTACAACAAAAAGAACAGAAAAACATAACCAAGTGGGAGAAACAATTAAGAGTGTATCATCGAGAATTGGTGAGGGTGTTTACCTCAGTTGGGTGAGAGTTATTTTTGTATCACATCCTAATTGGGCGAAGTATTAAGAGCTACCCTCTATGTTGTTTAGAGGGGACATTATTTGTAATCCTACTATAAAATAGTGGAAGTATCTTTTGGACTAATAGTCTCGCGGTTTTTACCTATATTTTGGAGGATTTTCCACATAAAAATTCTGGTGTCCTCATATACAAATATGTCTTTATTTTTAATCCATCTTAATTGCACAAAAAGTGAAAGGAATTTGCTTCCAAATTATTAATATGCCCTTTTCCCGGTACATCCAAAGCATTGAAGAGCTGCTAATTTTTTATAAATTCTCAACTAAGATTCTGAATCTTAAGAAGTTGTGAATTACTTTTAGACGAACAATTTTGTAGGTTGTTTCACCCTGATGTGAGCTACACTGTTAGGGGCTATCACCCATTTTGATTAAAACATATATTTCCTAGTTACATTGGTCTTTGCATGATTTAGTCTCATTATAAAAATATTAAGGGAAATTATTTTTATTCTAATTGCTAAAACAACCCTAAAATTAGATTTTTAAAAATATATATAAAAAGACACATTAAATTATCTAATACAAAGAATTGAACATATAGAGAACAACCCCCTTTCAAGAAAATAATTAAAACTTGATACTTACGCTGATTATGTATCATTAGAAAATACCAAGACAACGGTGTCTCCACAATTCTACAAATATTAGGGGAAAATTACTTTTTACTTCGGGTGCTAAAATGACCCTAAAATTAGAATGCTTTTTCTCAATCATTAGACAAGTAAACACCACTAAAAGTAGAATAAGAGCCAATAAAATAACTACAAAATTAGAATCCCTTTTCTCAATCATTAGAAAAGTAGAATCAGCTAAAAGTAGAATCAGAGCCTATACAATAAATACAAAATTAGAATCTTTCCAAAAATATATAAAAAACGCATTATGTAATTTGATAAATTAAAGCACTGAACATATGGAGAGCAAAATCCTTAAAAAAACTAAAAATGTGATATTCAAATTAATTGTACATCATTAGACAATATTAACATTATGATGTCTGCATTGCTTATTTTACTTGAGAACAAAATCATTTTAGAAGTTGACTGAAAATGTCAATTGCAACTAACTTCAACCAACTTCAATCTACTTCATGGACTTCAAAAAAAAAAAAAAAAAAAAAAAAAAAACCCTAATTTCAACACATTTCAACCCACTATTTTAACTAATTTCTACCCATCATATAAAAAATATACTAATTTCAACTAACTTCAACTAACTTCAACCCACTTCAATAAAAAAATATCCACTTCAACCTAATTCAACTCACTCCACCCATGTCTCAACCTCTATTTTTCAACAAAAAGAATAGGGCCTTCCTAAGGCCCTATTCTTTTCATTGGTAAATCTCAATTTATCAACCTTAATCAACTTCAACCTACTTCAACCTACTTCACCAGCTTTAATAAAAAAATATTTATTTCAACCAAATTCAACCCTCTTCAAGCCACTTCCTACTATTTTAACCAACTTAACTCATATACCAACCCATATTTCCAACGAAAAGAACAATCGATTGTATCCACCAGTGGGCATACATGAAGACACCGACATTTCAATTGTCTATTTTACCCTAGCATCGTCATATTTTCTCCTTTATGTATTGTATGAAAACTTGAGTCCATTTTGCATGTACATTTTGTAAGTCATAACCATGTCACCGTAAAATTTTACAAATATGTTATAATGAAAATATCAAATTATATGATTCATTTGAAGATTAGGCAAAGTAAACGTCTACCTTTTGCCACGAAAAATAAAGATCAATATGATTATTGCCTGAGCAAACTTCGGGGTAATCCAACTATCTTGAAGCCAGACAAACAAAAATGCTGATTTTTTGTTTTTATTCTGTGTCGATATAAATCAGTAAATAAAAAGATATCAAGATAATTTCGGACTAGAAGCCGCATTGAAAACACTCCATAAGACAAGCCAGCGAAAACTCCCGCTCCCCCCAGCCCCCAGCCCGCTTCTTTTTTCTAACACGCACTTTAATGATGAGAAAGGAACAATTTAAAAGCGAAAGAGAAAGAAACATGCCCCATTTGCTAGTCTGACATAACTTTTTATCAATAACATAATTAAATGCCATTCGAAAGCTAGCCAATAGAGGAAGTGGAGCCCAAATGGTTAAAAAGCAAGCTCACAATTCCTACATTCATGAACTCACCAAAAAAATAAATAAAATAAAATAAAATAAAGTTCAAAAGTAGCTTGTTTGGGTTTGGCCACCTAAAGGGATACATGCAAGCCGTCAAGGACAAACTTTTTACATATTACATATTATTGCAACTTTCTAATAGTTATCAAGAACTCAAAAATAATCATTCAATTCACAGGTTTAAAAATGATGAAATTCTTCGAGGTCAGATTTAGACCAGAATTAGTACGATTTAGTAAGTTTATGTTTCTAATATTTATCAAGAATGTTCCTATATAATCAATTTGATTTTTAAACAAAATTGAATTATCAAGTTTGAGCCTTGAGTTCCATCAAAATCTAAATCGTCAAGACAAATTACACGAATGTCAGCTATTTTGCTAGATATAAGCACCACTCAAAATCTACAACTACTTTTAGCCTCAATTTCTGTGCAATCACCAACAGAACACACTACACGACTAGGGGTGAACAATGGGTCAAGTACCTATTGAGTCAAGTGGATAAACCAGTTTAAATAGGACTAATAATGGATCAGGTCAATAATAGATCGGGTTACTAGTGGGCCGACCCACTAAGTCATATTAATAGATCGGGTCAGATCGGCCCATTAACAGCCCGTTTAGTTACCCATTATTTTTTTAATCCTACTAAACGCACTAATTTACGTGTTCCAATTAATTAAGATTATTACCAACACTTTATACATAACAATAATTATTATATATAAATTTTGTGTGCAAATTTATTCCATTTTAAAACCGGCCAAAAGCAGATCGCTCGCCCCAACCCATTTATTTGCACAAAAATCCTGACCCGGCCCAAATATTTAATGGACTGACCATGGCCTGATCCGATCTATTTTGTAAACAGGTCGACCCTAATCCGACTCGACCCGATCCATTGCCCACCCCTACACCCAACATACATTAAGGTCATTCTAATAAGGGAAACTACACAACAATACCAAAATGCTACGACGTGAATTACATTTCAATGATGCCTACATAATATATATTAGCATGTAATGTCCAACTGCTTATAACCATCCAAAGTGCTCCATGACCTAGTATTCGCGAGTCCAACCATGCCTATCCATCCAATACATATACAAAAGCATATACAATGTCTATGAACCGTTTACTACATTCAAAATACTTGCAAGGCCTCGGCCACTACACCATCAAGGAAAGTGGTCAAAAGACGACAAATTCGAGTCACTAGGAGGACCAAAAGCCTTAACACAACACTGATCAAGATCAACAATAGAACATCACTTCCTTCACATTATCTTTGACCTGAGGTAGTGGTTGGAACGCCACCTGTTTATCCTTTGTTGCGTCCTTCCCTCCGGTGGACCCACTTTCAGACATGCCCATGTCTTCGACATAATAACGAGCACGAAAAGCCGCAAGATGTGCATAATATGCCGGTGGAACTACCAAAGTTGAATTCCATTTCAAGTTAGAACAAAAACGAAGATAGATGATAATTTGTAACTGACAAGTTGTGTAAAGTGTAAACTTCCTCGTAATTATTGCATGTCTCTTGGCCTACACTCGGTTCATGTATTTGTGGTTAAGTTAGGTAGTTACTTTGTGTATATAAGCCATGTATTGTAACCGTGCAAGAGAAGGGAAAAACGAGAGTTTTTACTTCAAAGTTTCTTTACTGTCAGAAGCTTTTCTCATGGTATCAGAGCAACACAATTCGTGACTGACCATTACCATGGCCATTGACGGATCCAACGTAGTGTCAGTGGTGTCACCCGACACCCTCTTTCCCCCCAAAAAAAAAAGTATATAGCAGAAATTAAAAAAATGGTAATATTATATAAATACATAATAAGCAGATTGCAAACATGAAAGTGCAATTGGCCAAGCGGTGGATGGTGGCCCGCATTTGCTGTGCTTTGCTTTGAAAGGTCATTGTTTCTAACCCTCCAAAAGTAATTTTTCTTCATTTATATAATATTTTCTGCCATAGAACTCCTTGCTTTCCCTCCCCATTCGGCCTTGGACACACTCTCTCACATTATAGGTTAAATTGTTCCTATAGTTCTTCAATTTATAGATTAATTTATTTTTATTGTTTGATTTGTGAGTTTATGTACCAATTTCAATTCTAAATTTGTTTAGTTATAGATTTAGTTTCAATTCTAAGTTAATTCTTTAATTTGTAGGTTAATTTATTTAATTGTTTGATTTATGAGTTTCTTTGCCAATTTAATTCCAAATTTGTTTAATTTATAGGTATAGTTTCAATTCTAGGTTAATTCCTCAATTTGTAAATTAATTTGTTCTTATTGTTTGATTTGTGAGTTTGTTTGCCAATGTCACTTCCAAATTTGTTTAATTTATAAGTTTAATTTCAATTATAGATTAATTCTTCAATTTGTAGATTAATTTGCTTTTATTACTTTTATTTACTTGTATGTATGTATGTATGTATGTATGTATGTATAGGTTTGCTTATATACATGCATGTATGCACAGTTTTTGAAGATACTATTATTACTTACTTTGAAGATAATTTGTTTGAAAATGTATTGACCGATGATATTTTATATCGCTTTCAAAACATAAGGTTTCATAGAGGACAACAATATTAGATATAACATATTAGTTATTTAATTTCAGTTTGTGACTGTTGTTGAACTTAATTTTGACACCCCTCTCCAAAATTTCTGGCTTCGCCACTGACCATGGCATACAGTAGCAAAAAGCTATTCATAGTCCAACCCCACTTACTATATTTTTTACACCCCTCGGAAGGACCTGGGGCCATCATCACAGTTGTGACTTTTGATGGGAAAAACTATGAGTTTGAATGGGAACGAGCTATGACAACGGCTCTGAAGGCGAAGAACAAACTGGACTTTATAACAGGCAGCCTCAAGAGACCCAAGACCACAAATGATTAAGATTTTGGTGAATTCTATGTTGTGTTCGTGGATTCTTAATGTCATTGATCCAAAACTCAAAATGACTATCACCTACTGTGACACAGCAAAGGCTATGTGGGACGATTTGAGGAAGCACTATGGTATGGCCAATACACCCAAAATCCATTAATTGAAAGCAAACATCGCAAATTGTAAGCAAGGAGATATGAACATAGGACAGTTCTATGCCAAATTGGTAAATCTTTGGAACGAATTGAGCAAATCTTGTAAAGGTTCCAGTATGTACCTGTAAAGGATGCGAGTGCGGCGCCGTAAGCAAGATTCTAGCCATGTATGAGGCAGACAAGGCTCATCAGTTTCTCATGGGATTAAACGATAAGGCTCACTCGAATATCCGAAGTCAGATCCTTGCCACGGATCCTTTGCCGCCACTTGATAAGGTTTTCAATATCACGCAGCAGGAAGAAAATCACAAAAAAGTTGTGATAAGCCGGGACAACCGTGGAGAAGCAGCCATGGCGTTTGCTGCAAAAGGGCACTCGAAGATGGAGGAGAAGAGCGCTTGCAAGGTGTGTGGAAGATACGGCCACGAGGAAGCCGTGTGCTTTGAAGTGATCGGGTACCCACCGGGATGGGGTACCCATGGACAAGGCAGAGGCAATTGAGGGAGTCGAAGTGGCAGAGGAGGTCAAGGAGTGTCACGAGCAAGAGGTGGAAGCCGAGAGTCTGTCGGTGCTCTGTTTCAAGGTACCGAGCAGAATTCTCGTGGAACAGGCCCACACCTGGGAACAGCCTCAGAAGAAGGGACTGGCCCAGTTGCAATGGCCAATGTAGAAACAGCGGCCCAGCTCACGATACTGGGTTTGTCACCAGACCAGATTCAATGACTAAACCTCATAGATGTGCCTAAGACTGATTTCGAGAAATTGTGAGGTATGGAGTCTTGGACGTTAGATAGTGGAGCTTCGTGTCACATGGCGGGTAATACTTCCATGATGAACAAAATTCAGAAAATTGCACCTATTGCAATTGAGCTTCCGAACGGAACATATTCTGTGCGAGTGAGAAGGGTTCGGTAGTTTTGGGCCAAAAACTTAAATTGGATGATGTTTTACACGTCCCGAAATTGAACTGCAATCTTATCTCGATTTCTAAGTTGTGTAAACAGTTGAATTGTGTAGTGACATATTTTGATTATTTTTGTGTAATCTAGGACCCCACCTCGAGGATTCCGATTGGATTGGGTGAGCAACGAAATGGAGTTTATTATTACAAGGACTCATCCTTAAGGCAAGTGAACAAAGACAATGCAAAATATTTGTGGCATAAGCGTCTTGGGCATCCGTCTTATGAAATGCTATCTTTTCTCCCTCCTAGTTTGGGAATAGTATGCAATAAAGGAGAGATTTGTGAAATTTGTGTTCCAGCAAAACAGACTCGTAATCCATTTCCCCTTAGCAAAAATAATGCCAAGAGTATCTTTGATTTAATTCATTGCAATGTTTCGGGTTCGTATAGAACACCTTCCTTGTATGGGGTACGTTATTTTCTAACCATCGTTGATGATGCAAGCAGGGCCACCTGGGTATATTTAATGAAGGATAAGACTGTAGCAAGTAAGTTGCTAAGGGCTATTGTCAATATGATAAAAACCCAATTCGATAAGAAGATCAAAATAATAAAAAGTGACAATGGTTCGGAATTTACTTCAGGACCGATGCACGAGTTCTACTTAGAACATGGCATCATATAGGAAAGTAGCTGTGTGGATACACCCAACAAAACGGAAGGATGGAGTATAAGCATCGGCACATTTTAAATGTAGCACCTGCTCTTAGGTTCCAAGCGAATTTACCAATCCAATTTTGGGGAGATTGTGTTCTTACGCAACTTACTTGATTAATTGGACTCCAACAAAATTACTCAAAGGGAAAACACCTTATGAGGTGATTTATGGATATAAGCCATCATATAAAGAGATATGAGTCTTTGGTAGTTTGTGTTTTGCTTCACGAAGTAGGTAGTGTGTATTTGTAGGATACCCATTCGGGAAAAAAGGGTGGCCAGTATGTGACTTAGAGACTTATGAAATGTTCATAAGTAAAGATGTGATTTTTTGTGAGGATCAATTTCCATTTGAACGGTGCAAACAAAACAATTCATCACCATCAAGTATTTTGTGGAAGCAACCTTTGCCGTTGGATGAGGAGTGTGGACCAAGCATAGGAGATTTCAGTCCGGTCCAACAACAAGAAATAAATGAGGCCAAGGAGAGTCCACTTGACTCTAGCCCAGAAAGTTCACAGCCTAGGGAGAGTGAAGTCAGAGGGAGCGGTGAGGCCGACTCAATGCAAGGCCCAGCGTCCAACGGTCCAACAGACCCACGATCTCAGCCAGAAGCCTAGTCAGACTATGATCAGCCCTCTGCGACCAATACAGCAACGGGGTCCGGCCCATCACACCAACCCATCTCGATTGCACACCGGCTCCAAAAAGAATCCTCAGGTATACACTACCCCTTTGTAAATTATGTCACTTGTGCAAATTCTTCTGTTTCTCACAAACATTTTCTAGCGACTATTGCCAAAATTGCAGAGCCACGATTCTATCATGAAGTTGTTAAGGACCCTCGCTGCTATGGCTAAAGAAATTCAGGCCCTAGAAAGGAACAAGACTTGGATATTGCAAGCCTTGCCACCTGACAAGAAACCGATTCGTTGTAAGTGGGTGTATCAGGTTAAATATAACTCAAACAGGACAGTACAACGCTTCAAGGCACGCTTTGTTATTCGTGGTGATCACCAGGATGAAGGGTTCGACTATAACTAGGCATTTGTTCCCGTGGCTAATATGGCTAGCGTGCGATGTTTTCTATTTGTGGCAGTTTCTAAGGGATGGGAGTTACATCAATTGGATGTGGATAATGCATTTTTGCATGGTGATTTGGACGAAGAAGTGATATGACTCTGCCACCTGGATTCACTTGTGCAAAGCCTGGCAAGGTTTGCAGACTTCCGAAATCATTATACGGGCTTCGTCAGCGCCTCTACAGGGGTTTGCCAAGCTTTCTTCTAAGCTTCGAGAATATGGATTTGTTCATTCTTATGCAGATTATTCTCTCTTTACTCATCAAAAGGGGAATATTTTCGTGGCTTTGTTAGTGTATGTTGATGATATTGTTTTGGCTAGTAATGACTTTGGTGCTAGCAAAGAGTTTAAGGCCTATCTTCACAAATGTTTTAGCATCAAGGATCTTGGGCCACTAAAACATTTTCTTGAGATTGAGGTTGCACGTGGACCCACAGGGTTGTTTCTTAGCCAATGCAAATACGCTCTAGAGATAGTTGATGAGTGCCGGCTTCTAGGGGCCAAGCCCAGTGACACTCCCATTGGAGAGAATCACAAACTCGCACTTGCCTCGGGATCATACCTTGATGATGCTGGACACTATAGGCGACTTGTGGGTAGGTTGATCTATCTGACTATCACTCGACCAGACTTGTGTTATGCAATAAACATTCTCTCTCAGTTCATGCAAGCACCGCGTCAGGAACATATGGCAGCGGCGTGCCAGGTCTTGCGTTATATCAAGGGATCACCAGACTGCGGGATTCTGCTTCGTGCCAACGACATTCTGCATCTTTCTACTTTTTGTGATTCTGATTGGGGTGCTTGTAAGCTCACTAGGCGTTCTTTGACTGGTTACTTGGTTACTCTAGGGGGATCTCCCATCTCGTGGAAGACTGAAAAGCAGACTACAGTCTCGAGGTCATCTGCTAAGGCAAAATATCGCTCTATGGCGGCAGTTACTAGTGAGCTGGTTTGGTTGAAGGCTCTTCTTGCTTCTTTGGGAGTGTTTCATACACAGGCTATGCATTTGTTTTGTGATAGTCAGGCTGCGCTTCATATTGCTAAAAATCCGGTGTTTCATGAATGCACTAGACATATCGAAATTGATTGTCATTTTGTGCATGAAAAATATCGTTCTGGAAAATTGGACATCTTTCATATTCCTTCCCAGTTTCAACCGGCCGATATTTTTACTAAGGCTCTTGGCAAGCGGCAATTTCAGTATTTACGTGACAAGTTGTGCATGCTCCATTTCCGTGCGACAACTTGAGGGGAAGTGATAATTTGTAACTGACAAGTAGTGTAAACTTCCTTGTAATTATTGCATGTCTCTTGGCCTACACTCGGTTCATGTATTTGTGGTTAAGCCAGGTAGTTGCTTTGTGTATATAAGCCATGTATTGTAACCATGCAAGAGAAGGTAAAAACAAGAGTTTTTACTTCAAAATTTCTTTACTGTCAGAAGCTTTTCTCAACCTAACGACAGGTATTGGGAAACAAATCAGGATCGAAGATCAAAGGGACTAACCGATTGAGACTGAACGGGTACACCTTGCATAACTGCAGATTTGACAAAAACATTTAGTTAAAATGCAGGATATCAAAAGTCTAGGCCGCAGTTTGATTATGGAAACCCAAAACCACAGATACTTACGTATAACATAAGCTGTTTGTTAATAGCTGGAGTAAATCCGCAGTGAAGTTGTTCTCATCATATAGAACATGGTAGTGAGTTGGCCTGCTGGTTCCCTACAAATATCATGTACAGTGATTAGGTAAGCCGCGGTGAACGTAGCAAGTGACAAAGCAAGTGGAGGAAAAGATATATGCATGCCTAGCAATCAGCAAAGTTACACCATAGTCAGAACAGATTAATGAAGCAGCTTTAAGTACTAAATGTCAAGCCAGATAAGGATGATCAGCGAACCTCCTAAAATCAGACCAACTTTTACCTGGATACCAGCATGACTGCATAGATAAAAGTCAAACTCTGTAGGATGGCAGATCTTAGTATCAACGACGGTACCTATGATAGAATAATAGAATAGGACACATGAGTAGACAAACAAACCTGATTAGATAGAGGGAAGAAGACTATGCTTATATACAAGCAGATGACGACAGAATCGAACCTGGCAGTATGTTGCCACTGTTGTCTGCCGAATCACGATTGACTGGAAACAGACGGGTATGATGTCTTTTTTGTACAACAACAAATGTTACACGTGGTAGGTAGCCCGATTCCAAAGATGCACAAGCCTTAAAATAAGAAAAACGGACACTATGAAGAGCGAAGAAACATAAAACTGAACGTTTCAACAGTAATGTTGGAGAAAGCCCCAACCACTTGACTTCAAACATTCACCTATCAGGCAAAAACTTAGCAAACAAAATAAGCATTGTTTCTCAAAGTCATTGAACAATCTAGTGCTAATACCCTTCGTATAGCATCCATCTCCTCAAGCAGAACCTGGGAAAATTGGCCTTCACTAACTCCATCTCTGCAAAAACCAGGCAGTACTATTGTATCAATAAAGGCGGCACATATCTTGATATTAGCACACCACATAGCTTATAAACCATACCTAAAAAAGATGATCCTCTCAGGTCGTTGTCCAGTTGACCGTCTAAAGCCTATCAGCAGCTCTCTGCAGGCAAAACAAACCTTTGAGAGCTACCAAAACATGCACCCAACTCATACTGGAGAAGTGGGAAGCCAAGATTCTAATCTATTACCTTATCATTCCACCATGGACCCTGCCTTTCTTCGGATCATCAACAATTTTATACAGATCCTGGATAATTTCTTCTCGATGACCCTGGGCAGATACTAGTCCTTTGTATTTTGTCACCTCAGGCCAGTCCATTGAAGCTACGACCTGCAGTAACCAGCAGCATTCATGGATCAAATGACTACCCTCACACACACGGAACAAATTAAAGGAAAATGATATAATGTAACACAAAACAATGCATAACCATACCGCAGCTATTGAGGCACTAGTGTCCTCCCCCGGTGCAGCATGCGTTACATCAGCACCAAAAATGATTGTTGGGCGATCAGTCAAAAGAGGAATATTTCTTCGAAGGGCATCAGACAGTACAGTGTTCCTCCCTCCAGCCTTCAGATGTGAATGCCAGTATGCCACCATTTTAATGGCTGAGCAAATTCTGAAATGCTAACAGAAATTTACTTATTATATACCAACCTTCACGTTAATTTTCAATGCCACATTCTCAAGATATTGTGGGCTAAGTTTTGAGGCCTTCTTAGGCTGACAACATTGAGACACTATACCAAGCTCAGTATCACACACTTTTTTGATTTTTGCTGCATACACAAAGAAGTCACTGTTAGCATGAAACAATGCTGGAAACATCGAACAAAGAGGACAACCACGCACCATATGAACCACTGGCATCGGGCAACATTATTATCAATAACTGTAGTGACTGTCGCTGCTTTCCAACTTGGGAGTGGATATCCGAGAGTGCTTTCTCGATCTGAGCAGGGTGAGCCGAGCGTATAGGAATACAGGGTTTTTCATTGAATTTCTAGGAATAGCAGAACCAAAAAATCAGCAATCGCAATGAGATACAGCTCGACAAAGCAATAGCTTTACATCAATAAAACATACCATTCCCTTGCTTATGCACATGGCAACAAGGTCCCTGCAGAACTGGTTCACCAGACCTTGATCCATACTTGAGAAGTTTATGCAAGCCCAACAACTCACAGCAGCACCCTCATACATTTTCTACATGTTATCAAGTACCAATAAGAACCTTGGGTTGCACAACCAACACGAACTGACATCAGGACCATTACCTTATTAATCATATTCCATTGGCCCATACCTGGAGCCACCGTATCCTGATACGTCAGCTACATAAGTGAAGAACCAATGAATCAACAAATGAGGGGGGAAAAAGAAGAAAGAAGAAAATGATTGTGGTGGAAACACAGAAATGTAACTACACTGCCTAGATACCATAGGGGGAGGTAAAACTCGGGCATTGACTGTTGCACATGCTTCAGAAACTTCCATACCAAACTCACGCCTGACCATTGGGTTCTGAGGGTATCTATTGTCCTTTATCATCTTCACACAACGCCCAAAAGATAGCCAACAGAAACAGTTACATTAAAAAAAAGGTCCAACTAAAGTTTAAAATAAAAAAATTGTCATAAACTCAAAAACGTCTCTACCTTCTTAATATTGTCCTCTCTTTCACCAGGACGTTGGCATGTTGCTCTAAGAAGCTCAAGCACCTGCCTCTCATTCAGTTTCTTCAAATACTTTTGACCGCTAACAATTTTGCATACCTACAGTCAGGAACCACATACACACTCCATGTCATGTTGAGGAGCACAGAGACTAGAGAAGGCAAATCACGGAAAAAAGGAAGACCTCCATAGGTAGATACATAGGCCTCTTAGACTGCCCAGTCTGGATGCACGGTAAAAATGGGTATCTGAGTGGCATCTGGTACTTCTCTCTGAAGAACTGAGAAACAGACATCTGCAAATTATGATCATCACCAAGGGGAAACCTACAATGAGGCCAAACCGAATCAATAACAGTGAATTGAAAATTTCAACCAAAAAAAATTCATTAACAAAGCAACATCTGAAGTAAAGAAGTCACGAGCTTGTGAAAGCTTTCAGGAACAGCTCAATTATTTGAAAGTTATGAGATTGAAGACTCTCTATTGAACATAGACCAGCATTCAAGCATAATCGCATAATAATAACAGATAGATTGGAAAGAGTAAAGGCAGAAGACATTTGAGTACTACAACCAACCAGGCACCTCAAACAACCCCTCTCCCCCCTCCCCCCCAAAAAAAAAACAAAAAACTTTTAAAAAAGCAAAACAGAGAAAAAGTACGCTCACATCAAACCAATAAAAAGAGTGCAAAGAACGCGCAAGCTTGTCAAATAAAACTCAGTTCACAATTCTCATTCTGCAGCTGCGTGTGAAAGGAAAACTAGAAGCCCAAAGGATAATACCAACCATGAAAAGGCCTCATCAATAGAAGAGAAGCCATAAAGAATTAGGTTGCACAAAGTGACTGAAGAAATTATAGACAATTAGCTCAGACTTAGTATAGAAGCATACATCAGCTGGTTTGAGGGTTCAGTTGACATGCCAGTGACTTTAAAACATTTCCTGTAACCTCTGTGATTTGTTTCGATAGTAATCCCTTTCAAGGCCTTCTTGACCTAATAATTAGACACATGAAGAGTTAAGCAGGGCCTAGTACCATTTCACCCCAGAACTTACAAAAGCAATTTCACGTATGTTAAAAGGTATAAGGAAAAAACCTTCACACGGGCTGCATCAGATAAGGGCTTGGACAGCTCCCTCAAATTCAAATACTTTGCAATAAACTCAGTTAGCATCACAGGCTCATAAAATGGTCGTGCAGAAGCATCTGTAATAAGAAGTTTTAGTAATTCAAACTCAAGAAGCAAATTAAAACTGAACCGCAAACATAGCAGTAAAGTTTCTTTTCAAACTAAAAATAATCCAAACAGATGAAGGCAACACCAAAAGCGAAAGAAAATTCAGCATTACTATACCAATATTCAGAGAAAGGCCCATCTGTGTTGGCCGAATGCTTTGGTAGTAGCCCCTCCAATACTCTAAACCTTCACCAAGTGGCCCGTGACCCAAAGAAGGGGAAAAGAATGATCTCCCAATAATAACATACCTGCATTAAACAGATTGCAAAATCATTGAGCATCTCTGCAATGAAACAATCATCATCAGAAGGAACATAACAGCAACAATGTAAGACAGATTACTCATTAAGAGGCTTTGCTGCACGCAGGACAACATCAAGTGATTGAATGGCTTCTTGGGGAGATTCTGAGACCCTCCCACACACATACTCCTGCAGCTGATGCACATCAACTTTTGCAGCCAATTTGACAGTGACTTTGAATTTGCGTTTCTCACTGAAACTCATAGATAACCCATGTAGTTATGTCCACGGAAGAACATGGGATTGCATAGAATAAAATCAGAAAGTCCAGGAGAATGAACCTTCGAGAACTGCCTGCAGATTCTGTTGGCAACTCAATGACAAATTCCTTGGATGTGAACGGCAAAGCACCAGCAGTGTAAAGGCTCTTTTTTCCATCGTATGCAGGTATACGGTTCCCCAAGTGGCTCTGTCTGTACACTTCTACAAGTTTGGCCACAATTTCTCTGCACACCTTTTTGGAAGCAACCTCAGGAGTAACACACACCTGTTATCAGGAGTGAACACATAGAAATGTTAAGTCAGAAGATATTAAACTGAAATGGGAATTCATCTGCATCAGCCTGAAATACAGAAGTAGAAAGCAAGTAAATCTTATAATGAAGATGGGAATCAATTGTTAAATCCATCCACCAATAATGTTGTTTCAGTAAGGAAGAACATCAGCTCAGCATAGTTTGCATGAGATCGGAAAAGCCATGTTAAATTCATCTCATTCAAAACAGAACTAGGATGCAAAGGGAATTCGGCATGTTCACATCAAATATCAAAAGTTCACATCATATTTTTACATCATGTAAAACAGACAGAGTAGTTAATATAAGAAAAGGGGTGAGAGTCATGACATAATCTCAAGATCCATCAAGGCAATGTGGAGAGCATGCTACGGATCTCTACGTGTGCCAAAGAAGAGGGCTCAAGCTTCCAATATGTTTTCTCTATTGATGAACAAAATAGACTCAAGCATATATTTTGGTCTCCTGCTCATTGCTTTACTTGGTACCAAAAGTAAGGAGATGCTATTGCATTTGATACCACTTACAAGGTGAATACTTATGAGATGCCTTTTGGAATTGTTAGGAAATTTTAAGTAAAAATTTAAGCGATGCATGTGCGCAAGCGTAGAAAAGGATATGGACATTCGAGAATATCAAAACAAGATCAAAAAGATAATAGTAGGCATAAGATCATTACGTGAAAACCCAAATAGGGAAAAAACCATGGGCAGCAACAAGAGCTCAAAGATCCACTATAATAGGAGTGAGTAGAAAACGATCTCAAAAGTGAGTCAAAAGAGATCCATACAAAAGAGAGAAAAAGATCTTAAATCGGCAACAAGATCAAAAGAATAAAATTTCTCAAACTCTCACTTAAGAAAAATGTGGAATAGAAGAGGCTACAATGACTCACGAACTCCTCATACGATGGTTATGAGAGGGACGTGACTAAAGGTACTCCCTAATGCCAAAACGCCTTAAAATGCCCACAGAAAATGCCAAATGTGGTGGGGGACAATAGCCATACCAAATGCCTTAACCAAATGCCCAATTTATAGAGACCGGAATTGAAACTCACGTAGTAAAGGAGAAGGAAGCCAAGGGTTGAAGCATTATTCACCAATAAAGGCTCATAAAAGAGTGCATGAATGTTGAATTTATGCTCTTAAAACATCCGCATAAAAACCCATAAAGAAAGCCATTAACTTGCAGCCATGATGCTTGAGAGTAATAGCTAGCATTCACCAAAAACCATTACGTAATAATAATGGGGAAGCATAGCAGCCCAACGGACAGAACATATAGGCCACGGAACATCGCGCATACCACGAAATGTCCGTGGAACACACTGGCTTAGCAAGATTGCATTTGCTGTAAATATGTTGCTGGGAATAGAGGTCAACGCAAGGGTCAAATGGTTGCACGCATGAACAACATCTCAATGGTTATGAGTATTTCTTTGGGCCAATACATTTATTTTGGCTTTGACCAATTGAGTTAAGATGGAATTGTGACATTAACCCAACAGGAATTTTTATTAGCATCGATAACAATGGAAGAACAACACAGTTCAAATGTGCCCTGCTTCGAGATGAAACTGTGGCTATATTTCAATGGCTTATGAAGGTAATTAGTAGTAAACTTTTTTTAAATTTTCATTTTCTTGTCATAGATCGAGTGGGTACTAAGGAGAATCACAAACGGGTCAACAGTAACAATCTTTATCACTAATGCTGGGTATGTAGAACTACATATGAACCCAAAAGCTATTACTGCTACCTTAGATGCAACAATTGTTTTTTTGAACTCCAACAATTTTCCTAATTGTTCAGGTTATACTTTTCAAGGATTTTTTTCATAGAAAATGATTAATTTTCTTAACTAATTTTGATTTTTGACAAACTTTTGTTATATTTATGAAGAAGCTGCCAAAGACCATTATTACTGATCAAGATCCATGGATAACTCAAGCAATTGTAATGGAGATGCCATGACTCGAACACGGCTTTTGCATCTGGCATATAACAGTAAAATTTAGTGGTTGGTTTACATCAGTTCTTAGAAATCACTATCCAAGTTGGTGTGCTGATTTTTATAGATTATACAAACTTGATAGTATTGAAGACTTTGAAAAGGAATGGCATCTCGTAATTTCAAAGTTCAATTTACAAGGAAGCGAGCATGCCATCACCCTATATGAAATCAAACAATATTAGGTGTCAGCATATCTTCATGATTGCTTCTTTAGTGACGTGACAACCACGATAAGATATGAAAGTATCAATGCCTTTTTAAGCATGTCACTTCTTCTAAGGCATGCTTAACACAACTCATTAGACAAGTATCGTTAACCAAACTCAAATAAATAGCAATTTGATCTTTGTCTTACATTTTTCTAGTTTCTATAACTATTATAAACTTTGCAATATATATAAATATATGTGCGTGTGTGTGTGTGATAAAAGGCTTGTAGCGCCACATGTAATCTGTTGAATGCATGAGTTGTCTTGTCATCCCCCTTTTTTGGGTTAAGAGAGGGAGGGGGAGTTGGTTGATGAAGTAGATAGATAGTGGTGAATCACATAGTATATGTCAATCAATTTAAGGGTGTTCCCTTATTTCATTGTCCCTAATATGTATATTTTTTTACTTAAATAACATCCTAGGTCAATCCTGCTCTAGAATAAATTGGACAAACACAACTACGGACGTCATACTATGTTGGATACACATAGAGGCTCTTCTTTGAGAAACTTTCTCCCTTGGCGGAGCAAGCTTTTAAGGTTTTAACTAAGTTCTCCTTCAAAATATTTCAAAAAGAGCTGGGGAAGGCAAGTCAATACAAAGTACATGAGGAAACTGATATGGTGTACATGGTCGATTATTACAAGGACCATGCACAGAGGCACAAAGTCTTTTGGAATGGTGATTTGGTTAGTTGCGGCTGCAAACACTTCAAATTTTAGGAAATATTGTGCTCTCATGTACTAAGTGTATTCATCCACAAAGATTGTCTTGAAATTCCAGCTAGACACTTGCCTTCGCATTGGTGTCGTGATGAATTTCACTCAGTGGATACAATCTCAATGCATAGTGAAGATCGAAGGACAAGCAATAGTTTAAAGTCAGTGGATACAATCTCAATGCATAGTGAAGATTGAAGAACAAGCAATAGTTCAAAGTCAGCCATCTAACGCTAATGCTTCTATTGTTGCGGATGAATTTGTTCGATATCCTCCCATTTCAACAACAAAGGGATGCCCAAGATCAAAGCAAAGGCAGAAAGAAGCTAGTGAAGCAAACTAAAAGTTGCAGATTGTGTAAAAGAAATGGCCATAATATTACGACTTGCCTAGACAAGGAGAATTTTGATGTCATCAACTTTTCATCAACTTCTACAAACAAGAGGAGGAAGACTATCTAAGGATTTGTAGTCTTAAAAATCCCATTTTTATGTTAAATGTTGAAAATTATAGTGGACAAATCTAGATTTCAAACTAGTATTTTGTGGGTTTTATATGATATTTGTTTAAGTTATGATAGTATTTAAGTTCTATTGAGTGCTTTCTTATGGAACATCAAATGATGTTATATTCATACTATTTGGGGAAAAAATGAGTCTTTTGAGATTTTGCTGACTTTTTTGGCATATGATTGAATTTATTTAGTAGTAAGATATAGCCTTTAAATTATTTTAAATTATTTTAAATTTTTCGACTCTTTTTCCACTAGCCTCTTCTCTGTTTTGCTTTTAAATACTATTGAAAATATGCAAGATGATTAGAGCATTCCCAACCAGCATTCCATATTTTGGAACTCTATTCTATCACGTCAGCAAAATTCTAACTTTTTTGACTCATGTTTCTTCACTTCTCCAACCCATGGAACTCTAACTTAAATCAATTAATAAAATAATTATAATGAACCCACCTTATAATATACAGTCTTTATTTTAATAACCCAAATAATATTTTTTAGAAAAAAAAAGAAAAAAATAAAAAAATGCAGAAAATGACAAAAAAACAGAGAAACGGGAGGCAGAACGCCTGCCCGTTTCTCCACTCGTGGCATTTGTCAGGCAAAGCAATAGGCTTGAGACACTTGGCATGAGGGCCCCCGTTCCCATTTTGCATTCCTCCGCTGCAAATGCTCTTGGAACTATAAGCATGATTAAGCTTGATAGTTGCAAGAGGCAGGGAAGCTAAGAGACACATGCATGTAATCATGTCGTAAAATTCTTTCCAATAAAATCTTATTAATTGAGTATCTAGTAATAAAAGAACTAGCTGAATATGTGAATAGATGGGATTAATTAATGCATACATTTTAGAAAAATCCTAATCATATTATTTGTGCCTCCGATACATAACTGTCTATCGACAAGCACCACTTACCTACGTCAACTACGAGTCAAGCCACAAAAATCTTCCCCCATCCCCCGCCCCCACAAAAAAAAAAAGGAAAAGAAACACCTCACATGAAACCAATGAAACTGTTTTATCTGGCTAATCAATGATTATTTCAGGCTACGCTACTCAGGAGAGGGGGGGGGAATGTCGAGAGCAACCAGAAAATTACATACAAACAGAAACTATTGACATCGACCGAAAGGAAAATGTCAGTTCCCAGCAGATCACATACAGACAGAAAGTATTTAGATGGGCCTACATAACCAAACAGAGGAAAGAGTAAAAGACTCAAGGGAGGCAATTTCTAACACCTCAGCTATTAGCCAATAATGTTCTACCACGTCAGCGATTAACAAGTTCTAGACATCACAGATAACTGCAGTGTACAAACTCTATTCATCCAACATCAATCAAGAAATAAAAAAGAGTAAACCGATAACTTCGTAAAATTCCCAAAAATCACACAGAGGAAGAGAAAGTACGATTGAAAGAGTACTCGCCGAAAATATATTCAAATTTCAAAAAAAAAAAAAAATACACAAAAGGACCAAAGCAAAACTGCATTTCATCTAATACCAAATATAGGAAAGAGTCAAAAACTGAAAGAAAACACTGTCTACTATAAAATTCCAAAAAAGGGGATCACGAAGACCGATGAAACAAACAATTAGAGAGAAATGAAGAGAAAAGAGACGTACATCATAGTGATGAAGATCCCTATCAGCGAGCTGAACGAGGAAATGATTGGCTCGGACCACAGAGGGAATTCCGATCTTACCAAACCCTGGCCTCGCCGGAGGTCTTAGGGCCACCGACGACGACGGTGGCGCCGATAACGCTAGCTTCTGCTGCACCAGAGGAGCTGTCGCCACCTCATTCCACGTCTGAGAGGAGAGAGTTCCGGCAGGATGTGGCCGGGGACCACCGCGACCTCGCCCTCCTCCCCCGTCGCCACGTCCTCCTCGACCTCCTCCGCCGTCGCCACGTCCTCCTCTGCCTCCTCCGCTACCGCCTCCACGATAGTACCCGCCGCCGCCGGCTCCTCGGCCCCTTCCTCCACCGCCACCGCCACCGCCACTGCCACCGCCTCTGTCTCCTCTGTACGACATCGTCCGGGAGGGAGGGGAGGTGGGAAATGTGAATACAGAGAGAGTGAAGAGAGAGAGTGGAAATGGAGAAGAAACTGCTGGGAAGAGTGAGGGAAGATGATGGGGCAGACTGGCTGAAGGCAAGGCGGTTGAAGTGTGCTTTTATAGCGAGTGACATCGAATAGTACGGATTTTCCTTTGGACCATTTCGCCCTTCTCTTGCTACGCAAGATTCCTCTTCAGTGTTTAAAAAAAAAAAGAGGTTCCTTTGCGTCAAATTTTCTTGCTTTAAAAAAAAAAAACAATTGTAGAAATTTTTTAGTAATTTTTATAGTGCTGTACAGTCTGTACTGATGTGATCTGAAGCGTTTTTAACTTTTTATGTTTTTTCTAGTTTTAATCCTAATTTTTTCGTAGGTAAATTGTTCCATCTCCTTTCACATTATTCTCTACTATTCATTTTTATTTCTTATTATTCCTTATCGCCCATTGAAGAAACATTTTTTCTCATTTCTTTTTATTTCTTTTCACTTTTTTTTGAAAAAAAATTTACATTTCTTCCCACTCCTTATTACATACAATTTAATTTTTCCGCTCTTACAAGATTAATATTGTTTCTTCCTATTTTTTTCATGTATACCCGCTCCTTTTTATTTATTATCATTCAATATCCATACTTTTTCCATAAAAAGAACAAGTCGTTTGTTGATTTCTTTCATACTCTTGATCATAAATTGCTTCAATTTTCACATGTATAATCATAATTTTTAACGTAGCAGTTACGTCTTTTCACAATAGGCCTTTTCATTTTATTAGTAAGTATTATATTGTTTACCACTTTTTTATACCTCTTTTGACAACTATTTAATTATCACTACTCATCACTACTCCTTGTTACTTTGTAGCACACTTCTAGTCTTATAACATTATTTAGACAATTAAAACAAACACTATTCTCATTGTTACATCTCATTTTATGTGAAAAATAACAAAATCTAATTATCCAAACTTTTTATGTAAATAATATATTTATATTGTTTGAATTCAATAAGTTTTAAAAGATAAATTACGCTTGCAAAAACCATTAATAATTTATTGTTCACATTCAATTTTTAGACAAATTTATAATATAACTCCGTACAACATATGAGTACAACATTAGTAAGTTTATACTATTCAACAATATATTTTACGTTTGTAGCAAAATTAAATGTGGGTTTGGATTTAGAAAAATTAAATCAAATGACAACTGAAAGAAGAACATAAAATACAATTTGTCTCTTGTTTTTGGCTAAAGAAAAGCAAGCAAGATGGTTGAAAACTTATTAAAATTTAATTTATTTAAAAATAACATAATTTCTTCTTTAAAATTAGGACATAGTGATAACAAAAAAAATGGCTGAATAACCAAAACAAATTAATAGTGATAACAAAAAAAAATTGATACTGCCTTTTTAAACTTAATTACTGCCCTTTTAGTATTACTTCGTCTCATTTTTAATTTTTTCTAAAAAGAAAAGACATTATCTTCCGTACGGTGCCAAGGGTAAGTATAGGAAATGCGCTCGACACATCGACCTGACGTCATTAAAGAAAAGCATCCGACGCGATAAGATGATGCAACGGTTCTTTAATTAAGGACAGAGAAAAGGCAATTATTCTCCTTGGGAAAATGCAATTGTTCTCCTTGGGAAAATACGTAAGGTGTCGAGAGGCCACTAGATTCAAATTCTGAGAATTCTATGTACCCCTGCTCAAAATATTAATCCTACATTTTTTTTAAAATTAAAATATTAATAGTTATAAGTAAATAAGTCATTGAAAAAATTTTAAAAAATGATATATAGGCAGCTAATGTATATTGAATATTGGTGTGATTGCTCTCTATATCCGTCCTCAATCTCACGTCCTCTCTCCAAATTTCATTTCCTCCATTCGCTTCTACGTAATCACTCTTGACTAATCACTCCTAATGTTTATAGCGAAGATGTCAAAGTGATAGACAAGGACAAATTTTTTGCTTCATTTTCAACTTTACTGCTCGCTTCTCTTTTATGTAAGTCTAGTCTTGCACTCCAAAACCTCATTATCACCTTGACAAAGGAGTAGAACAACTACAAGGGCTATTTATGAAAGAACGGAATAATGGGAAGGGCCACTTAGATTTTATTTTTTTTTGGGTTTGAA
This sequence comes from Carnegiea gigantea, assembly GCA_029747015.1. Taxonomy (NCBI): domain Eukaryota; kingdom Viridiplantae; phylum Streptophyta; class Magnoliopsida; order Caryophyllales; family Cactaceae; genus Carnegiea; species Carnegiea gigantea. The sequence continues at coordinate 20,499 of JAKOGI010000480.1, read as the reverse complement.
TCGATAGATTGTTATGAGTGAAGACTAGAGGATTTGGATTGGTTAGTGATGGTAGGGTTCATGAAGATAAGTTTGAGATCATGGTTATTTTCACTAATTAATTTAGGACTGAGAATTTTTTCCAAGCAATTCTCCCTCTTTTTTCTCTCTCTTATTCAATTACGCGGGGTGAAATGAAACAATGGAGAAACAAAGGATGCGTAATCCGGCAAATTATACCAGTTCTAATCAAAATATGAGTTTTGAAAAATACTCAGATGAAAATTAGATTCGACTAATCTTTATATAATAAGTGTAAAAAAGCGTAAGGGGTTGAGAGGCCTCCAAATTCCAATCCTGAGAATTGTGTGCACTCCCACCAAAAACATTAATCCTGCATCTTTTTCGAAATCAAAATATTAGTAGTTACAAGTAAATAAGTCATTGAAAAAATAAATAAAATAAATGATATATAAGCAGTTGATGCATATTGGTGTGATTGCTCTCTGTATCCGTCCTCAATCTGACGTCCTCTCTCCAAATTTCACCTCCTCCATTCTCTTCTAAGTAATCACTCCTGACTAATCACTCCTGATGTTCAGAGTGAAGATGCCAAAGCGATAGACAAGGACAAATTTTTTGCTTTAGTTTCAGCCTTAATGCCTGCTTCTCTCTTATGTAAGTCTTGCACGCCAAAACCTCATTATCAACCTAATAAAAGAGTAGAACAACTAGAAAGGCTACTCATGAAAGAACGGAACAATTGGAAGGGCCACTTAGGTTTTATTTTTTTTTGTGGTTTGAATCGATAGATTGTTATGAGTGAAGATTAGAAGATTTGGATTCGTTAGTGATGGTGGGGTTCATAAAGATAAGTTTGAGATCATGGTTATTTTCACTAATTAATTTAGGAGTGAGAATTTTTTCCAAGCAATTCTCCTCTTTTTTCTTCTCTCTTATTCAATTGCGTGGGGTGAAATGAAATAAAGGAGAAACAAAGGATGCGTAATTCAACAAATTATACCAGTCCTAATCAAAATCTGAGTTTTGGAAAATACTCAGATGAAAATTAGATTCGACTAATAGTTAGTTAAGAACAGAAGAGAGAAAAAACTACCTACAGAAGCAAATCTAAGGGGTTTTTTTATGGATGAAGTTTGGATTAACAATTTTTTTTTGAGTTTTAGGCTTCTACTGAATTTGGGTGAAGAGAAAACAAAGGTGAGATCTAATTAAAGAAGAAAACTACCTACAGAAGCAAATTGGTTAATGTTATCTTTCTTTCTCTCACTCGCCTTCAACTTATAAGAACAACTCATATGTCAAGAACATTACGCTTGTTGTCTCTAAAAAAACTAGGAATCTTTCAAACAAGACAATTGAATCTCTGTTCAATCAATTCCAATGATGAGTTTTGTGGGTATGATTGGACAAAGAAAACACAGAAGGAAAAAAAAAAAAAAGAGAGGGGATTTATGATGATATTGATTTGATAATTCGGTTATTTCTTTCTCCACTAGCAGAGAAGAGCTCTCATGAAGGTTTCTAGAGAGAGAAAGAGAGAGGAATTGAGAAAGACATGACCAAAGTGGTCTTATTGATGGGAAGGACGGTCTAATAATTGAGAATTTTTTATTCCAAAAAAAAAAGAGGTAAGCAATAATAAAAGGAGGAAAGAAGAAAAAATAAATTAGATGTGAACAAGCATCTATGTCACACTCAATGTTCTAATTTTGTGTTTTTCAAACATAATTCACAATTACATAAGTATGATGATGTATAAACAAGAAAATTGCAAATATGTTATAGTGTAAGTCTGTGTGGATGACCAATATTCTAATTTTTTATCTTTCAAACATAATTCTTGATAAAATTGTATTTTGATCACAATTCTTGATAAAGTTATCATTTAATATTACTTCGTTAATCTATTAGAAGTCGCTTGAATTATCATCATCATCATCATCATCATCATCATTATTATTATTATTATTATATATACGTGTGTATATATGTTACACGCTCTAGTGTCTCTTCATGTGTGTGTGTGTGTGTGTGTGTGTGTGTGTGTGTATATATATATATAGATACATACATGCATACATATATTCTACAAAAATATTGAATTGAAGAAATCTTGAACATATTTGAGCACTATAATAATTAATGCGTGACTTTTATTTTGAAAGATCCAATAAATCAAGGTAATAATATGTAAATAAAACACAATGACCTTTGGATATGGTTTAATGGTAAGTTACATATATATTTTATGTCTATATAATTAAGATTTAATTTTCCCTAAGTGTGTTTACATATACTTACCAACTCATCCCCCTAAAAACTACAGAAATCAATACTAAAAAATAGAAAAGTTTATTAATTGATTAATTTAAAAAATTATACGTGCGCTAACTTATAACTATATAAATTCAAAATCTTAGTTTTCCCACCCATCCAAATTTTAAAAAAATTGTAGTTCCTATATATATAATCGAATAGTATACCTAGAGTATTGTTTGTAGGAAATTTTATTTTTTATTTTTAGTTTTGATTCACATTATGCACTTTATTTATAATATTAATACATGTTTATATTAAATTTTACTATCTGGACGTCCCGTGCAAACGCACGGGCACAGACTAGTTTATTTAAAAGGAAATTTACATTTTAAGTGTCTTCATTCTTCAATTTCTTCCCATTTTAAAACCAAATAGTTAACTTCTACAGTTCTTTCTTAATTTTCCTAAAATATATGAGATTTTGAGACTCTTGTTGTTTCAGGATAAATATATTAATTTTTATATTTTGTTGTTCATCAATAAAAATTTAAAATTTCGAGAAAAATTTTGCTTCAAGTTCATCACTGCAAAATTTTGGGTTATTGTTTTATATAAAGTAAATATTTTGATTTTAATTGCCTAATTTTTAGAAAGTCCAAAAAAAGAGATGTAAATAAAACTAACTTATAAATCACTCGCTGAAGCTATTTAACATGATTTTTAAAATAATCAATGTTCAAAATATGAAAGAAGAGGGCCTAACAAAAAAAAAGACAGAAAGATAAGAGTGGGAAAACAAGGCCATTTGGAAAAAAAAAAAAAAGAAAGAAAGAATGTGGTCGACTTAAAACTAATCTCATATCAGATGAAAATTAATTTTTAAAACCCAACATTTTTGACATGAGCCATAAGAAAATGTAGTTCAGACTAAGCTTTTGCAATTTAGTGTTTACAAATTCTCTCACTGCAGTTGCAATTATGAAGTTCAAAACATTGATGGAAGAAGCACAAGAGAGAACTAAGGGGCAGACATTGTTATTTTGGGCTTTAAATTGAGAACCAATTTAATTTATTCAAACAATTTTGACAAGTAAGAAACTATGAACTGTCCTGAGAAAAAAAATATATAAATGACATGTTATTCCACTATTCTAATGTGTCACGTGCAAAAAATATTTCAAATTTCAAATTTAAACCCAACTTTTTATGTGAGGTAGCCCTGCCACTTCGTTAGCAAACAATCGAATTGAACTTGGTTTGGATGTAAGGAAAATTAATATGGACAAAGTTAGGATCATTGGTGCCCAATTTCTTGGTTAGACTTATCGACATTCAATACCTCAAATTGTAGATGATTTTGATCCAATTATTTAATTATATTTCTGATGTGTCAGTTTGTGTTAGGAAATAGAGCAAAGTAACAGCGTAAGCAATAGGATGAAGCAAATATTCAGAAATAGTTAAAGAGCGATAACAAGAACAAAGTAACGACACAAGATTTATGTGGAAACCCATTGTGGGAAAAAAACCACGGATGGCGACGAGTACAATCAATCCACTATATGAGCAGGAAGAGTACAAAATGATCACAATCACAACAGGTGATTTGATCTAATAGCAGAATTGCAATCTCTCTTGTAATCTCTCTCAAAGTCTCTCTACCTCTCAATGTGTTTAGGGATTCAGGGATTCAAGAGTGATTTTTAGATCTTAGGTATGACCCCTTTATATAGGGTCTAGAAGTTTAGGATTTTATCCTTAGAAAAGAACCCTAACTGTCAGGAGAAAACTGAAGTAACCTAGCCACCACCAGAACCCGCGCCCAAACTTGAGCACGGCACGACCGTGCCATGGTGGCATAGCACCCCAGTGCCGTTTTTCTGTCTTCCCTCGACGCTCCGCTTCTTCGTCCTGACATGTCTGTGTCGTCTAGCACAGTTCCACCGTACCAATTCTTGGATTTTGAGCTACGAAACCCAACAATCTCCACCTTGGATCGAAATCTCCAATCACCAACTCTCTAACACCGTCATCGCACCCCGAAGGGTGATGCCCCCCCAAGGGGCAATGCCTCGAAGGGCGCTCAAATACTATGAATGCCAACTAAGTCCAAGCAATGCTTGAACTTAACCCTGGGAGATGTCCTATATGAACCTTTCTTCACATAACATGTCATAGTAGATGCCTGCAAGACATAGAAGCCTCATTGCCTCAAACCTTTCAGTAGAATCCGACTGCCCTTCAAGACCTTCAGAACTCCACCTTCAACTGAATATTTGCACCCCTTAGATTCAAGGGTGCTCAAAAAGATGAGGTTACATTTCAAGTCAGGAACGTGACGAACATTCGATAAAGTCTTGACAACACCATCATAGGTCCTGATTTTAACAGTACCGATTCCAGTTATATTACATTGGGCATTATTACCCATGTGAACAACAGTTGAGTTAATTGGATCATATGTTGAAAACCAATCCAATAGTTAGCAATAATATGACCCAATTTATCACAGTAATTGCAGGTCTTACTAGCATGAGTATTTTTAGACTTAGAACGGTTCTTATTACTATTCTCCTTTTCAGTTGTTTTACCCTTTACTACTAATTCCTCAGCAGAATCAACATGAATGTCAAGATCAAACCTCTCCTTAGATAACAGGTTTGACTTAACATCCTCAAACGATATAGTATTAGAATTACTATATAGCATAATCTCCTTAAAGTGTTTATAAGAAGGGGGTAACGACACAATAAGCAAAATAGTCTTATCCTCATCCTCAACTTTCACATTCAGACTCTCCAAATCAACAAGAATGGAGTTAAACTCATTCAAATGCTTTTGGACAGAGGTACCTTCAGCCATACGAAAGGTATACAACCTTTCCTTCAAACGGATCTTGTTGGCGAGACTCTTCGTCATGTAGAGTTCCTCCAGTCGAACCCAAAGATCTACCGCAGTTGTCTTATCAAACACCTCTCGCCAAGCACAACTGTATGGCAGAAAGTGCCTTCAACTCTAGTTCCTCCCATTCCTCGTCTGTTAACAATCCACGCCTCTTCTTTTGATCCGCTACCCATTATTCATCAGTTATCTTCTCGGGTTTCGCATAAGGTCCTGAAAGAACCTTCCACAACCCATGCTGAATGAGAACTGCTCTCATCTTCACCTTCCAGAGATTAAAACTAATTTTCCCATTAAATTTTTGAATATCAACTTTCATAATTGAAGTCATCCTAAACCAAAACTCTGATACCACTTGTTAGGGAGATCCAAGGAGGGAGCCCACTTCAACCAATATCCATGGTAACATGCCCAAGTGAGGTTCCATACTAAAACTAATTGGTAATAGGAGGAGTAGCCCACTTGACTTATATACCATGACCCTTCTTTTTAAACTCCCGATGTGGGATTTCATTACTCATGTGTGATATTCTCAACAATCTCCCTCTCACACATGAGTCTCTTTCACACCACATCAACGCACAAGCTCCCCCTTGAGTGGAAGCCTTTACCAAGGTGTCAAGCCACCATCAAGAGTTTATCCACACCATCGAGCCACGCAGCAGCATACGTATTACCGCTCGATCAACACCTACGTGTCAATTCACCAAGCTCGTCCATGGGGTCCACTATGCCACACCTTTGTTGCCTAACCGAACGCACCATCGGCTCTGATACCATTTGTTAGGAAATAGAGTAAATTAATAGCGGAAGCAATAGGATGAAACAGATATTCAGAAATAGTTAAAGAGCGATAACAAGAACAAAGCAACGACACAAGATTTACGTGGAAACCCAATGCAGGAAAAAATCACGGACGACGACGAGTACAATCAATCCACTATGTGAGCAGGAAGAGTACAAAACGATCACAATCACAACAGGTAATTTGATCTGATAGCAGAATTACAATCTCTCTTGTAATCTCTCTCGAAGTCTCTCTACCTCTCAATGTGTTTAGGGATTCAGGGATTCAGGAGTGATTTTTAGATCCTAGGTATGGCCCCTTTATTAGGGTCTAGAAATCTAGGGTTTTACCCTTAGAAAAGAACTCTAACCGTAAGGAGAACACTGCACACCGAAGTAACCCTAACTGCCACAAGAACCCGCACCCAAACCTGAGCACAACACGATCGCGCCACGTGGCACGGCACCCCAGTGCCGTTTTTCTGTCTTTTTTCGACGCTTCGCTTCTTCATCCTGGCATGTCCGTGTCATGTAGCACAGTCCTACCATACCAATTCTTGGATTGTGGGCCACGAAACCCAACAGTTTTCATTTTAATAAGAAATATAATTAAAGAAGAGGAAATAAAGTTAAAGAATAACAAAGTATTGGTTTTCAACTGAGGCAAGGTGACAGATTGGCGCCAAAAAGGCAGGAGGGAACTTCAGTGTAATTTGCGACGAAAAAGTTTAAAATTCAACACCGCAGGGGTTGGACAACACTTATGTGTAAATGCTCGACAGTAACGTCAATGAATTCACATCCGCGCGATGAATTGTAAGAGTCGCGCGTAATAAATTCATAATCATAAGTCACTGCAGGAGGATACGCTGGCCACCGGCGAGGCCGAGGATTCATAATTACAACTTCTACAGCTTCCACTGTTATTTAATTATATCTATGTCTATCTCTATTTTAATTTTTTTAAAAGAAAGTAGTAACATCTTTACCTATAAATCGAAAAATGGGTAAATTTAACGGAATTTGAACAAGTCTAGCTAAGCTTCCAATGTCTGAATTTTGATCAACTTCACAGCATATCTTTAAATAAATAACTTTAAGTAATTATAGGGTGCATTAGTTGTTTACATAAGTTGTAACATGTTGTTACCTATTTTTATTAGATATATTCAGAAAAGTATATGGTAAAATTATTTGTTTCTATATAAGTTATTTAATAATCTTTCTCTATTATGCCCATAACTATTTTATAATTTATTTTGTATTATACTTTAATTTTTTCCTTTTTAATGTGAATTGAAATTTATATATGATGCATAAAATTAGCTCTATTCATATAATCCTATTTTGTTTACTGATTTATGCATGATTTGTATTTTTTTAATCTAACTTTCTTCACAATACAAATAAAAAGTTTTCTGGTGCGCATGTTGCTTCCCACAGACTTATACTCTTACTCACTCCATAATTTTTATTTATTATTATTCAAATTTTTCTTTACAATATGGATGGAAATTGATTTCTTTGCAGGACTAATAAATTATAGCTAACATGCCATTTAAATATTTTATTGTAAAATTATAACATTAACGATTAAATCTTTTTATCAAATATATATCAAAACAAAAAAATATTGCATCTTCTTAGAAACAAAAGAAGAAATAATGCACAAATATAATACGAACTTAAAGGTGGGTTTAGAACTTAAGGGACTGAGTGTAAGAGGAAATATGAATTTTATAAATACTTTTCACAATAAAAATGCAAACAATAAACTTTAAAAAGTTACAAATTTTAGAATTTTGAAATATAGTCTTGTGGGGTGAGAAAAGCCAAATACTACAAATTGTTGTTAGAGTAAAGCAACCGAACCACCCCAAAATCATTTTTGGGCAAATTAAAAAGCGTATTCCAAACATCCTCTTAAACTTTAGAGACGTGTTTGTTTCAATTATTAAAACTAGCGGTGAGCAATAAAGAGTGGTAAAAAAATGAAAAGAATTATGATAAGTCGTTTGGAGCAGTCATCACTCATAAGCAATTAAAAGTACTAAGAAGCGGATAGGAGCAATAATGAGTGGTGATGAGTGATAAGTGGTTAAGAGTAATGAGGAGCTATTAGGATCAACAGTAAGTAATTAATAAATGTTGAAATGAGCAAACCCTAAGTATATAACTCATTGAAGCTCCCTATAATTCCTTGCGATTACTTATTAGCTCCTTACTACTTTCAATTTTCATCCTTCATGATTTGCTAATACAAAAAAGTGCAAAATTCATGTCTCACCTAAAAATTCAAAAATACATTCAGAAAATAGTTAGATAATATTATTTTTTTTTTTTTAGCATTTCAGGGGGAAAATTCTTTGTCGCATATACATTAGTATAATTTCCTATACATTTTATGTGGTGGAAAGATTTACTGTAATTTCTAATAGCTCTTTACAATTTTTTGCAAGTTTTTTGATTTCTCATAACTTGCGACTTAAGGTTACAACTGAAAATGTTAGGCCCAAATTTGAAATAACATTACGATATGCGCCTTTAAATTCATTTGTAATTTCACCAAAAGCAAAGTCGCTTGGTTGTCCAGACCCTTAAAAAATGCATCATTTTGGCTTTCGATGTTACGACCTAACCGCCAATAAGGACTCAAGCTTAGCACATAATCTTTTCGATTTATGAGAAGCATTTATTGCTACTTATTGCTGAAACATGCTGAATCATGCTGAGTATGCTGAATCATGTTAAACATGCTAAATGATTGTAGAAAATATAACTATGTATTTTCAATAAGTACTTTATAGTACTGAGTTATACTAAATAATACTGAATTGTGTTCAAATTTGTTGAAGGCTAACGATAAGTAATTATAATAAATTGAAAAGAAGATGCTGTTAACAATTTTTTTGGTTTAAGGACATTCATTTTGCTTTTGAGCCGTCGATATACCACTTTGTTTTATTTGTCCCACTTTTCTTTTCTTTCTCCCCCCAGTTCTGATTCTAATTGTCGCCACTTTCAGTTCTTTAAGAGTTTTGAGCGGCAATAGCAATAATATTTGGCCCCTTTTCACCATTATTTCCCATTTCAACTATTCCATCCCATTCGTTTCCGTCCTTCTTACTCTTTCTAAAAAAGAACTAATTCTTTCCTATTCATTCAAGCAAAATATCAATCCATCTCCATGTTTCCCTTTCCTTTTCCATCAACAGGCCCTGCCTAGAGAAGAATTCATTAGAATGCAGGCTTTGATAATATTTCAGGGACAGACCCATATTACTTCATGGGGCAATGGAAGTAGAGACGTCAAGCCACTTGATCATTGCACATACTTTGAGGTATCTAGTTTATCTTCCTAACTTTTAAGTAACATTCAACCCCACTCTTCAACATCATTCGACATCATTTATCATCGTTAATCTCTGTTAACACCATTTTGCACCAATAATTTACTATAAGTTGGAAAGAACAAATCCTCGTTCCTCTTTTTCAATGCATCATAAGTTGGAAAGAACAGTTCCTCTATCTTCTTTCCCCGTGCATCATAGGTTATTGAACTTCTAATATATACAAGTTTTTGAGCATAATATTTGGCTCTGTTCACTAAAATTAGTTGTTTAAATAACAAATAATTATTTGGATAGGATATAACTATTTTTAATTTATCTGTTAGTGGATAGTCGTTTGGATGAGTAGTTGAAAAAAAAGATGTGTAATAAATTTAACTGTTGGTTTAACTAATTAATGTAAATTGATATAAAAGGATATGGATAATTTGCTAAATATAAAATTAATAAAGGGTATTTCTCAACCAAAAAAAAAAAGAAGTGAAACTATAGTTTTGAAGGCTAAAAGGTAATTTCATTAGCCTTCAAAAATACTGGTTGAAATGGTAATTGTTCTGTGGAACATTAGTTCAAACAAAACTTAAGTCGTATTCAGTAACAGCGTTTTGAGTAGCGTTTAGTGGTTTGATCAAATTAATATACTAATCAGTCAATTTTTAGTGTTCAGCATCCTAGTGTTTTGACTAGTATTTCAAGTATCATTTAGCCTGCTAAGCAGTGTTTTTAAAAAGCGAACAATATTAGCTTTTGGCATTTAGAAGTAGTGTTTCATATTTTTTTTGTCAAAAAATATCCTTCACAAATTTTATATTTGGAAATTATCCATATCCTTTTATGTCAATTTATATTAATTAGCTACCCAACAACTAAATTTACCGAACATATTTATTTCAACCATTCATCTAAACAGTTATCAGCTAACAACTAAATTAGAAACGCTATCATCTACCTAAATAGCTATCTACCACCTGAACTGCTATCCACTACCTAAATAGTTAATTTTTCCAAACAGACCCTTACTAAACTTGTAAGCCCTATTTGGCAATCCGTGAGCTGTTGGCTGTTAACTGATTGTATTAACTATTTGATTAAGCTGATTGCATTAGTTGTTTCTGAAAAAAGTATTTGGTAAAATTAACTATTTCTAACAGGGCTACTTGATAAAATTTTACTTATGCTCATAACATATTTCATTATTTT
>JAKOGI010000480.1:0-2500 GCA_029747015.1 Carnegiea gigantea | reverse complement strand
GTTTCAAGCTGAGTTTAGGAAGGTGTGCATGGACTGCGAGATTGAGGAAAGATAAGCAATAGATGAGGGGTGTGTAATTACTATAACTGATAATTGTCGAAACAGGGCTACAAAAAGACAAGTTATATATAGCCCCTCTAATCATGAGGCACATTACTCTTGCAAGATGTTTGAATGTGAAGGTATTCCTTGTTGTCATATATTGTGTGTTTTGAAGTGAAAGTCTTTGCATGAGTTACCATGCTATTATATCATGAACCGGTGGACTAAAATGGCAGGAAGCAAGCTAAATTTTTATGTGAATGACATTATTTTGGATGGCCACAAATGGAGCATGAGGACAAGTTGATTTCAAGGAATTGGTTAGATTTTTTGGATTGTATGCAAGTAGCGGGAAGAGACCCAGAAAAGCTAATTCTAGTTAGCAAAGGAATTAAACATGTTTTGAAAGAAGTGAAGGACTTGAATGATGGTACAAGTGAGAGCAAAATGGGTGAGTCAGAGTCGTTTATTGGATCAAGTGCTCCCGATCAAGTTGACATTCTTCCATCTAAACAATGTAATACCAAAGGAAGCAATAAACAAATTAAAGGTGGAAAGAAGAAAGTAATAGAACAACAAGGCAAAAGGTTGAGACTTTGTAAAGCTTGTGTCAACAAGCTTACCATGATAGCTGTAATTGTCCCACTACACTCTCCTCATAAGTTAAGGTACAATGTCAGTTCCTTTTATTTTTTAGATAAGTTACAGTTGCTTTTTGTTGTTTTTGTAAATTAATTCTATTAATATTTTTCTTAGTGTTTACGTTAATATGAAAGTGGACTTTTGATGTGGAGAAGTGCAACTTCCAAGCTTTCAAGTAGCGGATTAATTAATTCAACTAGTTGTTGTATAGAAGTGAACTTTTGGTATTTAGGTTTTGTTATAGAAGCTTCCAAGTAACTTTGTAATTTATTGTGGTTTATGGTTGAGATGTTTGATTGTAGAAGTGAACTTCATTGTGCAATGTGATGTGGTTTTGTTTGAGATGTTTTATAGCAACTTTGAACTTTATAGATTTATGAGATTATTGGCATTAGATTAATGGATTTTTTATATGTGATTTGAACAGTGCAATGTTACATTATTGGCGTTCAAAGAAGTGATTCTTTTGTGTAATTTATATAAAGCTTATATAGGAATTGAACCTGCATCCTTTGAGCAATTGCACAAATGCTGTACCATTTGAGCTAATAGGCTTTTTGTATACCTACATAATCTACACAAATACAATCCAAATTATAACCAAATTTAATCCAAATCGAAAACCCTTACCACAATAGCACATCACATTTAGATCCCCAATCCTAACCAAATTAAACCCGAGTTTGTTATACACAAGTCAACTTCAACATATATGCACAAGTCCAATGAAAAACCACAAGACTATTTACACAAGTTCAATGACAAACCTCAAGGCTATTTAGAAAAGTTCAATGAAAAACCTCAACTTATATACTCAATTTCAATATCTACAAATCCAATATTCAATTCCAAAATGCTTATACTCGATTCCGAAATGCTCATACTCAATTTAAATTTCAACATATTTTCTCGATTTCAACATATATACTCAATTCTAAAATACTCATACAAGCCTCAATATTTTTCCTAATCAATTTACACAACCTAATCAACACATAAGGGTTTCCTATTTAATATTTTTCCTAATCAATTTACTCTAAGACCAACACATGCCTTAAAATAGGAAAAAAAAAAGGAGAATACCCATTAGGGCTTTCGAGTCAAGGCTGGCCACCTCCGTCGAGGGGGCCGGGAGGTTTGGGGAGCGGCCTTGTTGAGGCAGCCATCAGGCGGCAGCTGGTGACGGCTAGACAACAAGAGACACCGTGCAGAGAGAGAGGGAACCAAGAGAGCATTGTGTAGAGAGAGAGAGAGAGTAAACGAATCAAGAGGGGCTGTGACGACAGCCGTGTTGCCGGCGACAGCCGACTGCCACTGCAGTGCCGGAGTGGCCAGCGATGGCCACTACAGTTTGAGGGACTGCAGGGCTTGCAGAGACAGAGGGAACCGAGAGAGAGAGAGAGAGAGAGAGAGAGAGAGAGAGAGAGAGAGAGGTGTCTAGAGAGAGAGAGAGGGAACCTAAAGGAAAGAGAGAGTTTTTTTAAATCTGGAATTGGTTTCAGAAATCCCTACACACCATTTGATTTTTCTTTTTTTTAAATATTCAAAACTGCTCCGTAATTTCAGCCATTGGATGAAAATTAATTATACATGGATGGCCAAGATTGAAAGTGCTCACCTAAAGGGTGGTGCTCACCCAAAAGGGGGTGCCCACTTGACCCCTTCCTCATACATACATACATACATATATATATATATATATATATATATATATATATATATATATATATATGCATATATATATAGTCTATATATATATATATATATATATATATATATATATATATATATATATGCACATATACACACACGCATA